>SMDT01002758.1:0-398886 GCA_005392925.1 Aquilaria sinensis | reverse complement strand
CCCATGTGTCAAGGTGTACATGTACACCAACATATGATGTGACTACACCAAGCAGTAGTAAAACAAGTATATCTTAGTGCGTCATTAGAATTTAGTAATCATTCTTGATAACTAAATTCCAACAACTCCCACTCGCACTAAATATACCTGATGGAAAACATGAATAATGATTAAGGAACACCTTAAACACACTATGACAAAAGAGAAATTGACATATGCAGGTTTGGGCGTGTGACCCCAGGCATGACAACAACTCTACTCACTATGTAGTGGTTAAACATACATAGGAGAATTGTCTTCACCATAAATTCTTGAACTATTCAAAGATCCTTGAATGAGTCAAGGTTTATAAATGATACATATATCATTAATCATGCCTATATGCCTTAAGACTTTGTTGATACATAGTTTGGCTACAACATATCTCTTTTATAAGTTTACAAACAAACTCTTTGTCATGTACCAAACTCGGGATGCATCCATTTTTAAAGTCACCTTATTCTTGAATCGTGTAGTACACTAAGTAATAGAATATTACATCAAGTACTACTTATTAGTACTCATATTCAAGTATACATGACATTGTATCAACTACTTGACTTGCAACATATGCAATTAGATTATAATTTGCAATAATTTACAAACTCATTATAAAGTCTTTCCCATTGCACTCACTATATAGTAACTTAAAACCTAGTGATTACCCAATGAGAAACATATCTGGCCGCATTATCATAGCCATAAGAAGCTCACCAAAGTAATACTATGATTTTAAATCACTAAATAGCAGTCAATAGTAAGTAGGGGCATAACAAAAGAAACTCACACATATGTAAGATAAGAGAAAACTTACTTATTTTCTTTCTATGGTCAACAAGTCAAAAGACACACTAGATATGTACAAGTGTCATGGTACGTTAGTGTACACAACCATAATGTTTGACAACCACTATTTAAGAGGTGCCTATCTCCCTCTCAAATATTGCTTTTGTGACTCCATGTGGACTCCTACTAGGAGCATATGTCCTTAACAAACCATGAAAGTGCCAAACTTCTCATATATGAGAAATTCACTTGGTCACATAGGTTAGGATGTATGTGTGGCATACAAATGCGGTGTGACTAACACCTTACCTTGATCTTAAACAAATAATTTAGATCAAGATGACCTTTATGCTAAAGTTGTCATAAGTTGGATTATGTGACTCCCACTTGGATGTAAGTTTTAATTAAGTCACATATGACTAATTGAAGTAACAACTTACATTCAAGATTTTAGCGGTCTCATCCTTGTTCAAACTCCAAGAACAAAGGTAAGTTATTTGTGTGACAAAACCAACCTTCAACCTATGTCTGGACATATATTTGATTTTTGTTGTGATATAAGCTACATATATGATGATATGTATGACACATATGTAATACAAGTATCTCATATAAGTATATGCACATATATGACGAACATGCACTACACATATGTAGTGCAACTTATCATATCTTCGTACTAACAAGGAGACAAAAAATGAAGTTAATCCAACTAGTTAGTTAAACTAACTCTAACTTCATTTCCATATATTACATTTTAATAGTTATATCATTGGCTTTACATTTTCATGAGGTATGAACACCAAGGATGCATAAACTATCACTAAGATAGTTCAATGCCAAAACCAGTAGTAAGATAATACTTAGCCTACATGAGTCACAAATGACTCTTATATTTCATGAAAACAAGGTCTTTTGTATATAAAAAAATACCACATAAACAGATTGCTTACATAAAGCAATTTCTTTTGCACAAAGCAAAATGATATAACGAAATGTATATGCATATTCATCTCTACACTTAACCATATTTTAATGTAGTAATGTTACCTTGATAACATTCATTGTCATTGTCTTATTACATCCGAATGATGTAATATGACATATACTATATACTAATATGGTTCTTAGGATAAATTCAAAATGAATACTTGAACTAATTATCCTGATCAACTTAGCTAACATGTGATCATGTACACCACATGATACATGTTAGACTTAAATAAGGAACTAATCCAAAACTCTTCTATTCTAGAAAAAATGCTTAAGGAATTATGAGTAACAACCACAAGTTAGACTTGAAATATGGCCCAAGAACAAAAATCACTATATATATATATATTTGCATTATCTCAAACCAAGTTTAAGATTGCATATATAGTACTTTAAGACCTTAGTCTCAAAGCTTATTATACTATATAGTCCTTAGACTATTTTATGAGTTTAAGGCCAAAAGCCATGAAAAACTTAATTCATGGAAACTTTCTCATCATTTAAGAAAGTTTGAGCTTATCATCTACTAGATGTAAGCTCATATCCAAATCTAACTTTTGTTACTATAATTAACCTTATGGATACAAATCCCATTAAAGGTGTGAAGTTATCCATCTATGGATCTTCAACTTTTAAATACAACATCATTAAATCTCTATTGAGTTTAAGATCAACAAATGATACTTAGAACCCAATACTTCTCATATAGACTCTTTGGCCAAATGGAGGATCATTGATGTCCAGATTACCTCTTTATGGAAATTTTGTATTTTTAATTTGGACAACTAAAGAGCCATTTTCACTTATGAAAATTCAATTGATTTAGCACTTATGTCAAATCAATGGATTCAATATGAGGTACATAACCTTATGCCCTAAACTAATTTCTTGATCACCTTGATCTTGCACTTATGCTAGATACAAAATCTATTAATTTGACCAATGTATGGTTTTGATAAGATAGTGAATGATCAAGAACATAAAAAAATCAAATATCTTAGTGAGCCTTGGACTATTTCTTCTCAAAAGAAGAAATTCATAAGCTCTACATATATTAAGGTGTCCAAATAAGAAAACTAAAATGAACATTCATAATCACTAGCCTTTTAGAACTTTAACCAAGATGACATTTTTTCAAGAGTCAATATTATGATCCTCTACACATTTCATGTCAATTAACATTGTTCTTTAAATGTTAATTTGTTGCCTAGGAAGATTTTCTTCCTCTTGGTACTTACATACTACAAGAGTGGCAATGACATTGAAAGCAAACTTTTACAACCCTTTGGATGTTAAAGTTTGTTAAGATGGGTCATTTAACCATATCACAATAGGTATGGCCTCAACTAACCTTGGAAGACATTTCATTCTAACTTTGTGAATGACTATGAACAAGATATTCTCCACAATAGGAGATATACTCAAATTAGAATATTTCTTGTTCATAAAGAATACATAATTCTTGTTAATGCTTTCCAACTAATTTGAGATGTGTGCATGGATCGACTACCTTGATAACCATAAACACACTACTTGAATCTTATTGATAATTACTTCATACTCATGATCAAATCATGAATACACGATCAATCAAGTTAATATTCACGTTTTGCCAAAATGTTGAGTATCAAGCACAAAAATTGCATCAAAATGCATAATGTCATTCTTAAACATTACTTGGTTCATCTATATCAAGATAATACCAAGTGTGCCTCCCTCTCAACCAATATCAACCATTTTTCTTTGTGGTATAGTCATCTACTTGAACATCTCAAGATAGACTAACAAGAAAAAACATCTTGATTTGGCACATTTGCATGATTATTTTGGCATTTGAAGGGTATTGAGCCCTCAGATTCTAGGCCCATTTCCTAATAGAGATCATTAATCTAACCATCATCACCATAATCAAGATAATTTTGATGACCAACCTCTTTATGTTCAAGAAATTATGGTAGCAACATATTTGCCATCAGCCTTAACAATTCCCATACAAAAATAGGTTGTATCCAATGCTCCTTAAGTATTAGATTGTATAAACTCAAAATCTCTTCCAAGGATCATTTTTATGATTGATAGTATGAAGTAAAATTTAAATGATTATATCTAGATCATAATCTAGACTTGATGTTCATTGAACCTCAAAATATTTTAAGTAAATTGCCTAAAAGACATGCTAATTGAAACATTCTCAAAACATGGCCAATCATAGTTATTTTGCACGTATGCAAAAGAAATACATTTGTAAGGCCACTTTATAAAAAGAACTAAGTGAATCACTTATGACACATTAGTACTTTTTCTTAGCCTATCACTTTTGATATCCAAACAAAAAATAAAAAAAACTTATTAAAATTTATGAAAAAATTAGTCACTAGGACTATATGGCCATAATTCATGAAACAATGAATTATTATTATCACTAAGATAAACCATCATGTATAGGAAAAATTTACATGGCAAGCAAGATTTATACAAAAAATTTAAGAGGAACACATTCTCTTAAACTAAGTACATATCACACAACTAATGTGTATTTTTTACTAAAGAGTCTCACATGACCAACTCTTCATCTTCAAACTTGAAGTTTATTTACTAGAGACACATATGTCCTTTTGAACAATCATTCTCACAATAAATGTGAGTTTTAACCCATGAATCACAAATTCACAAAGAATTTTGATTTGGCCAAAATATATATACAACATATAATGTAAAGTTTGAAGAGAATGAGAAACTTTGTACAGTAGTTACTAAGCAACCCTTTGCTTAGATTTCTTTCCAGTTACAAACCAAACACTTAGTTTATTTTTTTTTATTTGCCTTTTCCCAAAAAACTTCAAACATGATGAATAATAACTCCATTTCACTTAGCACTTCCTGAAACATCTTTGTACGTGATGACTTCTCTCTCATCGTCAAGTTTCAGATCAAATCTTAGTTCATTGATAACTCCACTTATGAAGTTAGTAATCTACAATATGTAATAGTTAGTACATTCAATAGATGCATATATTATCACAACAAGACAATTTGAAGCACAAGTAAAATAAAATAACTTATTCATGACAAAACAAACCAAAAAACATGTGCATGCACATGTAATCAAATTTGTTTTGACGAGTTTTCATTATTTTAGTTTTACTTGTCTTAAATTGTCTTATAACTTTAAAATAGTCATCATTGACACAAAGCCAATAATGTAATTGAACAAAACCATATATGCAATCCGACCTACTAGTATGCCCATTTTTTTTTAACAGAAAGTTAAAAAAAAATGCACAGATTGCATATATTCAAGGCCAAATACACAAAAAATAATCTATATGTTTATCAACATAAGTTTTTCTTAACTTAATGTATGTAGTAAGTCTAAACATGCATGTTGATTTTAGATTTAGTAACCAAAACCAAATTATAGCACACAGATTAAAGTTAAGGTCGATCATATTGATAACACATGCAAAAAGTTTTCAAACAACCTTAGACTGTCTAAGGGAGCATGCATAATGAACCTATGGGCTCTGATACCAATGAAGGAAACTTAATGCACAACTAATGAGTACTTTAATTTCCATCATATAAAAATAATGCAAAAATTAAGGCGTACTTGGTTATCACTGAAGACCCGAGTGATAGGCTCCTTGATGAAAAAAGCCTCTCTGAACATATTTGTGGAAGACGTGACTTGTTGTGAACACCCAAGATCATATATTTAATTAACTTGGAAATACAAGTAATTAAATATGTTGGTTCATACCCAATACTCGACCATAATTCTCTTTATTGTGATAGAGAAGTGTGTATGACAAAATAGAATAAGTAGAGCCTCCATAAATTGTGTTCATAACTTCACCTTGCACAATTCTATTGCCCTCTATTTTATAGAGGGTGAATTGGCACTTATGAAAGGTCATAACCCTTCACAAAAGAGTCACAACTCTTCGTAAAAGGTTGCACCACTTCACCAAGAGGTGCCTTTATCTACCCATAACTTCTTCCCTTAAAATAAGGCAATAACTACCCTTAGAAGATATGTGTTGGTTCGGCCATAGAGTCACAACTCTTCTAAGAGTTGTGTTTCCTTAAATCAAGGCCATAACCACCTTCTAAAGATTGTTAAATTCGCCTAAAACATGACCCTTCACTAAAAGTCATGTTATTTCACTAACCAGGGTAGTTATGGTGCATAACTACCTCCCCAAGTGTCATATATGTTGGCATAGACATATCCTTTCATTTAAAGGTCATATCCCTTTATGATATGAGTAGTTATGGGATAGTTATTAAACAATTATCCCATGTGTCATGGTGTACATGTACACCAACATATGATGTGACTACACCAAGCAGTAGTAAAACAAGTATATCTTAGTGCCTTAATAGAATTTAGTAATCATTCTTGATAACTAAATTCCAACAACTTGTACACTAAGATATCATGCATACTACAAAAGCTATATCTAGTTTTGTACAATGCACAATATACATAAGACTTTCTATTGCACTTGCATGCTCTAATTGAGCAACCACTCTATCTTTGTTTCTAAATACTTTCATGCTTGATTCAAATAGAGTATAATCTTTTTTGAAATCAAGATACCTAAATTTTGCAAGTAACTTTTCTACATAAAGAGATTGATTCAAGGCATGTCCTTTATCATCCCTTTTAACTTTAATTCCCGAAATTGTATCTACTTCTTCAAGATCCTTCATTTGGAAATCAGAAGTTAAATATGTTTTAGTTTCAAATATGCTCTTAATTTTGGTGCTAAAAAAAAAGGTATATCATCAACAAAGAGACATATAGCACGATTGCATATTCATTTGCCATCTTGCAGTACACGGATTTATTAGCCTCGTTATGCTTGAAACTAAATGAAAAAAGTGCAGTATAAAACTTTTTTGTGCCATTATTTAAGTGCTAGTTTTAGCCCATATAGTGATTTAACTAATTTACACATTTCATTTTCATTTCTTGGAAGCACAAAGCCTTCATGTTGTTTCATAGAAACCTCTTCAGCCAGATCAACATTCAAGAGCACTGTTAAAACATCCACCTAGCACACTAACAAATTATAAATTGATACCAATTTAAATAGTACTTTGATGGAAGTAATTCTTGCAACTGAAGCATAAGTATCAAAATAGTCTAGGCCATCTTTTTTAGTAAAGCGTTTTACAACTAACCTTGCCTTATATGTTTGGACAGGGCCATAAGTTCTAAACTTTCTTCTAAACACCTATTTACAACCAATAGCTTTAGAACTAGGAGGAAGATCAACCAAAACTTAAGTACTGTTGGACATAATGGAATCCATTTCATCATTGACAGCTTCTTCCTAGAAAATTACAATTCTAGAAGTCTCAGCTGCTTTAAAACTTCTAAGGGCTTGATCCAAACTTAAAAAAAAATCATTTTATGTAAGACTTTAGTTCTTTCTCCTTCCACTTAAAACACTACAGATTTTGGCAATACAAAATCTGAATCTAAGTGCTTTTGACAACTAAACCTTCATCTCTTCCTTGGTGTATTTGATTCACTTTTTCTAGTGTCCAACTTTCATTTCTCACTTACACCCGCATGAACACCAATTTCAATTTGTGTTCCTTTTTCATTATCATTAACAGAATATTGGATAAACATGTGCTAAAAAATTGAACATCTATAGATTCAACAATAGTATTTGACTCTAAATCTAACAATTTATAAGCTTTGGAATTTTAAGCATAACCAACAAATATACTTTTAATTCCTCTAGGAACTAGTTTTGTTTTACAAGAATTTGGAGTTTTATAAAATGCTAGATACCTATAGACTTTGAAATAATGAAGATTAGGTTTACTTCCATTATTCCAAAGTTCATAAGATGACACATGAAATTTCTTAAAAGTAACTCTATTATAAATGTGACATGCTGTCAGTTAAACCTTTCCCCATAGATTGCATGACAATTGAGCATTTGTTAACATGACATTAACCATATCTACTAGTGACCAATTTTTCCTGTTTATGATACCTTTCTGTTGTAGAGTGTAAGGTGCCATTCTTTGATGTATTATTCTTTGTTCTTTACAAAATATAGCAAAAGAGTCAGAAAGATATTCTCCTCCTCTAAATTCTCCTCCTATATCACTACGAAAAACCTTGATTCTGTGTTGTTTTTTATTCTCGACAACCATTTTGTATTCTTTAAACTTCTTAAATGCCTCAGCTTTGGTTCACATTAAATACACATAAGTGTATCTTCAGTGGCCATTGATAAAGGTTATGAAGTACTTCCTCCATCCCATTTCTGTTGCATCAATTAAGTTTTCATGTTGTTTTTGGCATTTTACTGTTTCTCACATGGTTTCTAATTTTGGCCTTTCTCCTCCTTCATTCTGGTCTGATCTGGATCTGATTTAGCATTATCTTTTATAACAAAGGTGAAGGCTATCGATAATGGAGGACGGTAAAGACAAGAAGCGAGAGGCGATGACGGTACCCATCCCAACAGTCCTCCCCCAAGCCTACTTTGTCCCTAATTTGTCTCCTCTATTGTTGCCTCGATTTGCTGGCCATGATTTACTGCGGTCAATGCACTGTCCTCATTCCATCCTCGATCACAAAATTCTCATTTACATCATCCTATCTACTTCAATCCAACCCATCTTCATCTTCTTTTCATTTTTCCCACCTCGAATCAGAGCTCCATCATCAATTACGCATCTATCGTTGAATGTGTGTCCATGGTCGATCATGTGTCCATCATCACTCATGCATCCACCATTGATTACGGGTCCATTGTCGGTCGTGCCTCTATCGGTCGAGCTTCTGTTGATTAAGGATTTGTTGGTTATGCCTCAATCGATAGAGCATTTGTTGGTTGCACCTCTATCACCGATTGCTATGCAACCACGCCGAGGGGGTGAGGGAGAGAGAAAAAAAGAAAATTGAAATTAGGTAAACCAAAAGAAAGGGATAGTAATCTATTGAGGAGGGAAAGGGAGAAAGATTGCTTAAGTTAAGGGTATAAGGTTAAATAAGGTGGAAAAAGTTACTTAAAAAAGAAATGATGAAAAAGTTATAGGATTACTAAAAAGGGAAAATGGAGAAAAAGATATAGGACAGAGGGAGTACCTTTTGCCACTTCCAATTAAGTGCCCATTTAGTTCACATATACCTGAATTTACTAATTCAACTAATTCAAAACTTCTTCCAACCTTGGTAAAAGGCTTCTTTGTCATTTTGGATTAGACATATATTTGACATTCACTTATGATCTTTTTTATATAAAATGTAGTCATGTTTAGACATATAACTCAAAGCACAAAAACCTAAATGTCCTAATCTAGCATGCGATAAAGAAGAGGACTCAACAACATAAGCAACAACATTTATTTCATTAATTGAAAGCTTAAGCATGTCATCACAGCAGTATCTTTTTAATACAAACACTTCTGCTTCATAAATTACAACATTATCAAATTCTAGAACAACTTTAAGCCCCCTCTTACACAGTAAATTTTCAGAAATCGAATTTTTTTTAAGGTCTGGTACATGGAACACATTTATTACAGTTAGTTTTTATCCAAAAGTGAACTTCAGTTCCACACTCCCTTTGCCCAAAAACCTTTGCTGATGCTTGATTTCCCCTAAGAACTTTTGGTTCATTTTTTTCTATATAGGACTTGAACATTTCTTTATTGTTGCAAACATGAATTGTTGTGCTAGAATCAATCCACCAGTTCTCTGATTTGGCCACTGTATCAACTTCCATATTATCAAAAACCATGGCTATAGGTTTTCTATTTTCTGCATTAATGACATTTCCATTTTTCAAATTACTTAAAATGGTCCATTCTTCTTGCCATTCCTGTGCCAACATTCTTTGATGTAGTGAACCCTTTTTTTTCACAATAGAAGCATGGTCAATTTGTTTTGAGAGATGACTCCTTGAATTTTTTCTCAATGGCCTTTAGCTTAATTTAGGCTTGGAACCTCCGGAAGACTGAGGATTATTAGAAGTTCTTGCAAAAACTTGATTCACCTTTGAATCAAAGTAAGGCTCATTTCTAGCACAATTTTCACACTCAATTTTTTAGTGAGTAACAAATTGTTCTATTGAATAACTTTCAAATGAGTGTAAAATCTTTTTCCTATAATCACTCCAAGTTGGAGGCAATTTTAAAAGGATTGCCCCAACTTGAATAACATCAAGGACTTTTATTTGTAGTTCAGTCATTCGATAGATTAGAATTTCCAGTTCTCAAACTTGATCCATTATTAGCATATTGTCAACAAACTTGAATTCATAGTATTAAAGAGCTAGGAATCGATTAGTGCCTGTGTTGACATGCTTGTAGTTAGATTCTAAAGCAATGTAAACCTCCTAAAGTGTTTTGTAACATCTGTAGATGTCATACAGATAATTTGTAAGAGAGTTGAGAATATATCCTCGGTAAACAGTTGAATCTATGTCTCGTTTGTTCTTTTCTGTCTGCAACTAAGCCTTAACTTTAGCAAAATCATTGTCATGTGGTTCAGGCACTTGTAGCACATTTGTATCGAACAGATAATAGAGATTAAGAGTTGTCAGCACCAAGTCATCCTATGTTGCCAATGAGCGTAGTTGGTTCCATTAAAGCAATTAAGTTTAATGGACTATTTTTCTTGGTCAATTACACCTTCAACCCATAAATAAATTCACCCTCTGTGACTTAAAAATTGCTATAAGAATGTTGGAAAAATAAATTGTCTGAGTCGTGTATATCACTTTCCTTGAAGCAATTTTGTTTCGGGATAAAACAAGCAAGTAATTTTTTTTAGAACAAGAGCTAAATTTATAGAAGAAGAAATTAAACCATTGTGTTGGTTCTAAAGGTTGGAACTTTTAAACGTTGTGACTCTTGAACCAATGTATTGGTTCTAAAAGTTACAACTCTTAAAAAGTTGTGACTCTTGAACTAATGTGTTGGTTCTAAGAGTTGCAACTCTTAAAGCGGTGTAATTCTTGAACTAATATGTTGATTTAAAAAGTTACAACTTATACAGGGTTGTAATTCTTGAACCAATATGTTGGTTATAAAATTTTGAAACTCTTATAAGATTGTAACTTTTAGATTGTGCACATTCATCACAACATACTGTGGAGATCAAAGCTTGTGACGCAAAACACCGTACAAAATGATGCAAATTTGGTGTACCTATTGATGTTTTTGGCATCCATGTTGATGACTTCTAGAATTTTCTTTACACATGCCAAAATTTCTTCTTTCCATGTGGGATATATTTTTCTCACACTTAATTCACAGACTATATAACATTAGCTCTGAGATCACTCAAAGCTTGTGAATCAAATGCGAATCTTCTTATGACACGCTTCATAAGCTCCTTTTGAAAAGTCATGCCAGGCCATGATATTTAACCTAGAGGCAGTCATCAAAGATCTTTGGGGATTAAAGATGGGGCCACAAAACTTGGGACAACAACCATAGTGACCCATGGGAAAAATTTTGTACTGGCTAATGATTAATTCATGCATTTTTTTCTACAGTCTACGCTTGCTGTAAAATAATGCCACCTTAATTCTTTATTATGTTTTCATGATTATAAATTTGCATATAATTTTCATAGCTATGTGCAAGCTATAGTGACCAATTGGTCACAAAAAAAATTGATCATCAATCAATCACCAAAACATTGGTTGCCAAGGGTGATTGACTTATTTACCAAAGTTCATATGCTTTATAGCGACCAATTAGGCCGGTCACCAATCAATCGTTGGATTATCTCTTTTAAAATTTTAAAAACCTAACTTCAAATTCAAAATTTTGTAATTCAGTTTTTAAAATTTTTCAAATAGCTAGATTTAAAATTTTTCAATATTTTTCACCCTCATATTCAATAGTAGCATGAAATTGCAAGGTTTAATGGTGGGTTTGATGGGTCAAGCTCTATCACTTTCAATGACACTTACCAGATTCATTGGGAAAAATAGGATTTGGAACATTGTCACCTGCTTCAACCAAACCAACAACATGAACAACCAGAATAAACCGAGCAAAAATTGAGATTTGGGTGGGACAATCTAGGATAAATTTGAGATTTTAAAACCTAAAAGCTCCTTCCATTGGTTGGAAAAAAGAAAGATAGAGAGAAAAGGTGACGAATTCTAAAAGATGAAAAGGAAGACCCACTAAATAAAGTCCAGATTAACACTTTTCTGTCAGAGAATGTGACAGACTTGACGAATCCGGAGGAGTCATTACATCTATGGAAAGAGTCGAGGAGAGCCATCGGAGGTGAAGGATGTTGTGGAGTATACCATTGGTGACGAGGTGCTTGGCTAATTGGATGGGACAGTGGCTAGCCATGACTAGAGTTTCATAGCACCGACGGGAGGTAGCTTTGCTAAGACTAGGAAGGGAAGAATGGGATGAAATTGAAGTTGTGAAAGAGGGAGATAAAGTTTCTTTGCAAACATCAGTCACAACTCAAAAGTAAATAAAGATAAAGAAAGAGTGTGTGAGAAGTCAGAGAAGGCTTTTAGCTCAACTCTCTTTTTCCCATGCAACTTCATCTTTTTCCCTTATTACTTGTTTTATTTTTTGGCCTTATATCAACTCACAAGCAAAAATTTGACAATTGCTTGGTTTTCCCATGAGAAGAGTGACCGGGTTAGGGACCGCCAATGGTCACCAATTAGTTAGCATCTTTCCATTGAAAATTGTGTTCCCTTTTGGTTACCAATTTGTCAACCGAATGCATTGTGACTGATTTTTTTATTACTAACAACAGCCGTCAAAACCTTATTTTCTTGAAGTGTGAGCAAACTAATTACATATTTTTATTTATGTTGTCCTAGATTTTTTAGATTATAATGAAGAGGTGTAACCTTAACTTTTGAAGCTTGTTTCAAAATCCAATTCAAGATTAGTTGAGTTCGTGTCCTTAACTTTTGAAGTTAAGTTAAGGTCAAGCGGATTCAAATTCAGAAGAATATTTTAGACTTTTGAGTGAGGTCTAATTTTTTTATTTATTTTCTAATATAAAAAACTAGTTTTAGACCTTGAAAACATATATTATTGAGCCAAGGATTATACACATATAGCAAATTATGTGGCAAAGATAGTAAAACTAAAAAGAAAAAAAGTTATTAAGATATACATATTAAGCACAAATAAATTATCAATAGTCGATTCTTGATCATTTTAGAACACTAAATTTTGACAGCATCAACATGTAGATTTATACACATTTTGGTCCACCGACCCTAGAAGAAAAAAAGCCAAAATGCAAGGTTTCAAATATTTTGTACACTCGCAGTACTAATTTTTAAATTTTATTACAAAATTGATCTAAAATAATAGCACTATAAATTTGAAATATTATGGACCAATGGCCTAATTGACAAAATGCATTCATCAAAGGGCGTAATTAAATGTGAACGCGAAATGCAGGAACCTAATTGAACAAAGTTAATAACAACAACCAAATGGTGGAAATTGAAGCTATTAGAAGGAACACAGAAAAAAAGTGCTTCCATGGTGTAGCTGATCAAGAACAGGCGTGTAGGTTGATAAGAATATTCCGGTAATTGCCTTCCAACTTGCCTTAGCTAATGCAACCCTAACACATTACTTCTATAAATACAAACTACAGAGCCAGATATCGACCCACATAAACGCTTGCAACCCATCATCCAAACGCATATCCATGGCGATGCCAATCCAATATTTGCCCCTGCGTGCTCGATTCGAGCCAACGGACGAAGAACTCATCAATCACTACCTGCGCAAGGTGCTCTTCGGCGAGCCTGTGGCGTTTGTGGTTCCGGTAGCTGACGTTTACGGTTGCGAGCCTTGCATGCTCGATTGCGACGCTAGCATGAAGGTCTTCTTGAAGAACAACGAGCGCTACTTCTTAGTTCGCCGCAAAAAGATGTCTGCCAATGGCAACGGAAAGCGCCCACGGAGGACCTTGAAAGAAAGCGACGACTGCGGAGGGGCGTACTGGAAGTCCAACACAGGGGACCAGAGCATCTTGGACGAAAATAACCTGGTGATCGGGTGGAAGAAGACTCTCACTTTCTTCCGCGCGAAGAAGGATCAGAAGGACCGGAACAAGTGTGAGAAGACGGACTATGTAATGCGTGAGTATGTGGCTGCACGTGCCGAAGGTTTCCAAGAATTGGCTCTGTGTAGGATCAAGTACAACGGCAAGAGCAAGGATGACGTCAACGCTTTTGCCGGCTATTTTCTATCTTCCAAGAACGGAAAGAGAAGCCATCCGAGTTCAAGTTCTAGTGGCGGTGAGACATCTGCTAATTATCAACAAGATGTTAATGAAGATCAGGAATTTCCCGCATCTCTTGGGAAGATTAGGGCATTGGACAGTGATTGCATTAGAAAGTGGTTCTGGGGGAGGCCATTGGGACGGTGGTGATCCTAACGAGTTAGCCGGATTACTTGTTGCAGACATTTGACACTATCTTTGAATGAGGCCCACGTCTCAGTACCCTCCATGGTCGAAGAACTAGTAATTAATTTTGGAAGATTTTTGGAAACCCATAATGCTAATTAATTCTAATGTAATATTGTCGATTATATAAATCAAGCCTATTTGTTATTAACTGAAATCATTAAATGAAAGTCTTTGATTAATTAACTTTGTGTAATTTCTTCTTATTAAATTCTTTTTCCTAAAACTTTCGACCGGACCTGGAACTCAAAGTCTATACTCAAAATTCTTTGTTATTAACGTGGAAACCATCTTGTGCTGGCTGCATTTCTCGAAATTAGCACATCACCCACAGCAATTAACAGTACAAACTACCAAATAAGGAATAAATCACACGCACACGCAAACATGTAATGACAAACACAGATAGGATAGCCTATGTGGATTGAACACAAAACATAGGCTATCACACGGACCTATGCTCAATTGACCAAAATATGCCAGTCGGTAGAATGAATAACCAGAGAGGCTTACAACAACATTGATCTTAAAAACTTACCCAGCTTTCCATACATCTCAATCAAATCAATCTAAGATAAGATGTTGACATGTGGAACTTCTAGCGCTAGCCTACTTGCTTGGGTCATACAAAGCTGAGAATGAAGTAGATAGCCAACTACATTAGGAAACAAAACTAGAAACAAACTTTTCATGCATCTAATATCAAATACTCCCTCCATGGGTCTCGCTTTAATTGGACTTTTTACATTTTTTAACCAAAGTTTAACATGAATATATTCATATTAGTATGTATTAAGAAAATTATTTAGAAACTATAATCTTTAAAACTGAATTTTCATATGTAAAAGTTCATTTTTTAATGATAAATTTTGAATAAAATAAAATAAAATTATAAATTGATTACTGTTAATAGTAAAAAAGACAACTTTTGTAAGACAAATTGAGTACTTATTATTATACTGATAAGTAACGGTCGCAACAAAATATATACCTACAGATCTAACTTCTTAATGAGCTCCATGATTACATTATTCACATGATGGAACTATGAATTCTATATGGAATCAACCCAAGCTGGATCTGAGAACTGAAGGCATGAATATTAAAATACGGTAAAGTGCAAGAGAAATCCCAAAGCTATGCTTTATATTGTAAATTCATCCCAAAACTATCAATTACTATAACGTAGCATCTACCCCAATTCCTTCCCTAGACCACCATCATCTATCATTTGTCGCCCACCAACTCCTCTTCCTCTTCTTCTTCACTTTCTTAAACTCCTCTAATCTCTTATATTTCCGTGAGACCCTAAATCTAAAATTGGAGAATCAACCACTGACCTCATATGCTTCACCAGATGCAAGTGACAAAGTCACCAACCTAGGCATCAACCTCAAAGCCCCTCAGCAGAGGGCGGTTTCTACTACCGCATAGCTAACATGCTAGTTCCTTATCCAGATTAGTTCGATGGCATTGTTCATCATATGGCCACAACATTCAAGAGCAGACAATTTTGACTAATCTCAAGAATTGGAAAAAATTGAGAACTAGAACTGAAAACTCATATCCATGGTCCTGGTTCTGCTTGGTTCTAAGGTTGGCCTAAAATTTTTTGAAGCCATTACTATTTTGGGTTGGTTCGATTCCACCCAAAAACCCGAACCAACCCAACCCATGCTCACCTCTATACTTTCTCAAAAGTGAGCATTTGGTAAAAAAGGAAATGCTTACATTCTTAAGTTCAAATTAAATGTAGGGAAGTTAATTTCCCAGATTTGGCAGCCAAAATCCCCATTTATTCTATCAATTATATTCTCCTGAGAATGCATGGCCCCTTGATCTAAACTATAAAAGAAACCATCAATACCCTCTTCAACCCTTACCAGAAGCTGAGAGATGATCTTGTAAAATCAACTTATTAAACTATAAGACCAATAGAATTGAGTAATAAAAATCCTTTCTATAAAAAAATTACTCAAAATTACAAATAAGAAGAGAAAAAGTTAAGGGAGAAAATAAGATGCCAATTGTTGAGCTATCATCACCTTACATCTAAGGACAATCACTATCGAGCATCACTTAAAGGAATGCAAAAGTCATAAGGTGTCTTGAACAACTGGACAAAGTGTTAAACTTGTATCAAGTTTACTTGATGGAACTTCTAAAACCTACTAGCAATCAATCAACAATGTAATAAAACAGAATGGATGATTAGCTGCTAGAGATTAAGCTCCATATACAGGTCAAAATTTGGCTTTGATGGCTGAATCATAGTGGAGAAGTAAAGTTCCCTAGCAAATTTGAGGAAGCCCATTAGATCCCATTCATTCCCAATCAACAATGCCTACGCCTGATGTCTAATGCCATCCCTCATCAGTAATAAATAAATCTAGCCCACCAAGGGGTTTAGATTTAAGTTGCTACCCATGAAAGAAATATTCTGGGTGGGGGATTATGAAGGTTAATAGTCCATTTCTTGTGGAATTCCCTAGATAGAAAAAGTTGAGCAAGCAGATCCTCCTTCTGAGCAAGTAAAGATGGAACATGGAAAGTGGCATTGTGGAATACACATTCATTTTGACTGATCCAAAATGTGGAAAGAAAAAAGCAAAACTAGTTAAGTAGATAGTGTTGCTTATGACTCAAGAGGTCAATAAGCTAAGCTTCAAAAGATGGATACAAAGTAAATGAAGATGGAGAACAAAAATTGCCCCATAGGTCCTTCAATCCAAGACATTTCCAAAAGAGGTGAAACATCATTTCCGGAGAAGATTGACCACGGGAACATATCGGATCAACGAAGTCATCATAGTTAAAAAGATTTACTGTCGTTAGCAAATATTATGATAAACACTTCCAAAGAAATATTTTGAACTTTTGAGGAATATCAAAAGCCCATAAAGCTTTGACAACAACAAGAAATCCTAATATGGAGAAAATTGGAGAAAAGTACTTGTAGCATTTAGGAGAGGAACCAACCTTTTCTAGAGCTCAAGAGCATAGCCATGTTTAACTGTAAAAGAACTTGTAGAGTTGCCAAGCCGATGAATGGATTCTAAAGCATCCTTATTATGTGATATTGAAATGTTGTAGATCAACTTAACAATCTGTGATAGGAACAAATTTTACAGAAAAGGGATGTTCCAGCTCAATCAATAAGTGACAAATAGATCTGTAACATAGAGATTGGAATCCTTGTCCCGAACACCCAGTAGCAGGATCAAATATGTTGGACATATTCTTGTGATCTAGGCATCTTCCTAAACCCTGATTATAGACCCATTGCCCACCGTCCATTAAATGTGGTGTTGGAGAAGGGTCTGACCATGCAGGAGAGTACGCCAAATCGGAGATGAGTTACGCAGAGCCTTAGCAATCTAGACAGAATGAGATTTGCCACATTTTGTTGAAGGAACTATATAAGCTAAAGATTTACTACTACCGGTGAAAATACGCGAAAAGGTCTTAATGAGCAAGATTTAGTAACAGAGACATAGATCTTTAATACCAAGTCCCCCAAGTACTTTCAAGATATGTAAAAACCTTTGGTGTTGAAGGTGTACATCATTTTTCTCTCTAGAACCTAACCACCAGAATTGGACAAATTAAGTAGATAAATTATCTGCCAAAGTCACAAAAACTTTCAATAAAGACATAACAAAATCAGGAATAGATGGTAAGGTGGATTGAATGAGGGTAAAATGCTTGGCAAGATTCAAAAGATTCTACTTTCAGTTTGTAAGATGATTGCTAACTTTATCCATTAAGAATTAGAAAAATTATTGCTGACTTTAAGAATTGGAAAGATGAGCATCGAGAAAAATCCCATAAGAACGGAAGACAAATATAGTTTTGAATTCTTTTGCTAATTGAAAATGGCAGCATTCACTTAATATCATCACACTGAAGGCCTAAAACATTACGATTCAAGAACTATTTTGACTTTTAGAAATTAATTCTTTGACCAGCTACAACCTCAAAATCCATGATAGCTTGATGGTGAGCTTGAACAGCAAAAGCAAATGGCTTAAAACACACAAGATAATCATCTGCAAAGAACAAGTGATTAATCGCTGGATCATTGCTACTAGCACGAAGCCTGCTAATAACTCTAGAGAATTGAAGTCTTTGGTGGGGGTGTTCATCCAACCTGGTCAACCTACAAAACAGGTTGCGCCAAACCAAACCAAATTGATAGCAATATGGGTTTTATACAGGTTAGGGTCGAGGCAGGTAGTGAAAAGGTGAACCCAATCATTCATGTGGGCCGGGGCAAGTTCTAATTGTAAAACCCGCATAAACTAGACCCGATCCACTTCTTCTCTCAGTTCCTAAATTTTAATCCCTAATAACATTATAGCAGTGCTCAGAACTCACTCATTTTTTTTTCTTTGAGATTTGTTTTT
The DNA here is from genome assembly GCA_005392925.1 of Aquilaria sinensis. Lineage (NCBI taxonomy): Eukaryota > Viridiplantae > Streptophyta > Magnoliopsida > Malvales > Thymelaeaceae > Aquilaria > Aquilaria sinensis. The sequence goes on along the minus strand of SMDT01002758.1, from coordinate 380,196 downwards.
ACTTATTTGTAACTATTTTGAATTAAGAAGTTTTTTTTGTAAAAATTCACATGAAGCTTTGTCTATTTTGTACATATCTAGTTTCTATTGTTAAGTATTAAAATTGGCCAATATGGCATACATATAGGTTAAGGAGAAAAAAGATAGAAAATGAGAGAAAAGAGCTAGATTATTCAGTTATTTATGCACATTACCACAAGCTGGTGTTTGTTTATAATATATAGATTTATGATGGTGAGTGTGAGCTTTTACAGCTAACTTTTCTTGTTAGCTTATTGATATCAAGGTTATTTGAGTTTTGAGATCATTATTTGAAACCAAAGTAAGTTTAAACCATACTTTCTATTTTTGTAGGTTTTTTTATTTTGTAGTATTGTTATACAATTGATTTGTATTTTTTTTAGAGTTTTAGGCACATGAAATTTTATTTGAATTGAGACATTTTTTATATAAATTAAAACTTAAAGTATAATTGTATGTTTTGTTACCTTAATTGTAACTGTTTTAGATAAAAATTATTGTCTTACATGAAAATATAAAAACCCAGTCATACTGAACTAACCTGAACTAGTTTTTATGTGGTTCAAGTTATCACCAGGTTTAAGGGTATGTGGGTAGGGTTGGGTAGTTAATTGGAAAATCTGGTCAATGATGTAGGTAGGGTCGGATTAACATGAAACCCAGTCATACGTAACCTGCAAACATCGTAAGTTTTTGGAATAAACAAGAAAAGGTTTCCACACACAAAAATAAAGATATATGGGAATAACAGGTCACCTTGACAAATTCCCACTGATGGAAATAACCATTCAATAGTACACCCATTAACCAAAATGGAATATGATACTGTCATCACACATTGCACAGTAAGATGGACCCATTTCTCTGAGAACTTCATGACACAAACAAGTCACTTAATAAAAAACCAGTCTAGGCTATCATAAGCCTTACAAATATCCAATTTTAAAATAGCTTTTGAAACACAAGGAGACCGGCAAACTAGGGAGTACGTGTAATGGCATTCAAGTGTTCATGGGCTATGATAATATTACCTTGAATGTGATGGCCAGAAAGGAAAGCAGTTTGGAACCAAGAAACTAGGGAGTGTAGAGCCAACTTTGGGTAATTAACCAAGGCCTTAGCAAAAATTTTATATAGAGTATTACGTAAATTGATGGACCTGAAATCATCTACTATGCAGGTGTCCTTGATCTTGGGGATGAGAGTTATAAAGGTGCGATTGACATGTTGGAGCAAGAAACCACCATTGAGAAAAGATAACGTAGCCTCCGTCATGTCATCACCTATGACACACCAAAAGCACTTGAAGAGTACTAGCTGAAGACCATCAGGGCCCGAGGCTTTAAAACTTGCTTGACCAAAATTTTCCTTTTGATTTTTTTAGTAAATGGAACTAGGAAGGATGCACATTGAATACTAAACCTTTCACATAGACTAAGCATTTTAATTTAGCCAAAGAAAGTTCTAATTAATCCCTCATGGTTCAGCTCCTCCCTAGCTCTTGCCCCTTTTTACCTTGTCTATTATTCTTTTATTTTTCATTTCGGGTTTTTATGAAACTTTACCTTACAGTTGCACTATTATATCTAATCTTGACCAATTAAAAAGAAAGCATAATTTTAAATAGGGTTGTAAATAAATAGACCATTCGGTGAACTATTTAGCTAAATGAATGAACAAGAAAAAATTTTTCTATTTGGTATGTAAATAGACAAATTCAAACAAGGTCTCATTTCTTTATTTATGTTTATTTATTCATTTATTTTGTTTATGTTTGTTTATATACTTCATCCATTTCATAAAAACTAACCCTTTTACTATTCATAGTAATTATTTTATGATTTTATTTCTTTCAAAATTTATTATAAAAATATAAATATTTTATATAAAAATGAAAATTTAAAGATTATAGTTTCTAAATATCATTTTTAAGAATTTTTTTCAATACATATTAATATGAATATGTTTAAGTCAAACTTCAGTAAAAAAAGGTAAAAGGATAAATTACTTTAAAATGGAGGGAGTATTAGTTATACCTTTATTATTATATACATTTATATATTTGTTCATTTATATTGGTGAACAGTTGGTTTAGGTTCATGAATATGTTGGTCGAATCTGGCCTCCAAAGGTTGCTAGAGAGCACTTATAAAATGAGTGCACAAAAAATGAAGGAGCGAAGCAAGGAAACCTTGGGGTGTTTTCTCAGGAAAGGTGGGACACTCAAACACTTGACTTAGTTTTTCCATTGATGTGGTAGTGGACTATAGGTGGTGATGACCAAGTACCTGGAAAGGTGGGTAAAGAACCCAATATATAGGACTATCTAGGTCCATCTAGAGTGTCGGTTAGTTTGGTCATGTGCCCCCTATCCTAGAGGGCACACTGACATTGCGGCCTATTGTGAAGGATATAGCAGCCTTTCCCCGACTACCCATATAGAGGTACTGTTGGCCAGGAATAGAGCTCGGCCATGGTCCATACCTTATCCATGGCACAACATGATTTTTCTGAGGAAACTGAGGTAGGATGTCCAGTGACTATGGGTATTATGTAATGTGTGAAAGGTATTTGGCACTGGATTTCCTAAGGTGCTCCTCTCCCATGTCCCCAAGGAGCCTCCCGAAGGCTAGCAAATATGTACCATCATAAACCCCCTACTAGCTCAAGTTGTCCTAAAATCAAACCTTTCAGCTTAAAGGGGTTCTCATAATCACTTTGTTGTTTTCCTGGGGTTTTATTTTTCATGATGATTCAAATGCTTGGAAAGTTTGAAAGAGCAAAGGAGGAAGCAGTTTTTTGTGACGATCTAGATGCTAAAAAAAGTTAAAGAAGTGAAAGACTATTTAATGGTTTCACTTACCATGAGGGTCCCCGTTTCTACAACTTGTGAGTTTTAAATCATCATTTTTCTGCTCTTTACTTATAATTAATGTTTGTTATACGCATTTTCTTTGACAATCATCCTGTGATCTCTTATCCACTTTTCTTTATGGTATTCTTTATGTTTCCTTTATTGTATTTCTTTTTCTAGTGCTTTCCTAAAGCTATATTCCTTTCTTGGCAGGTTGCACTGTTGGCAATGGTGGCGATAGGTCCATCGGCAATAGTTCTATATCCTTTTTTTTTAGTTTTAGATCTTTTATGGTTTTCAAAAAGATTTCTCCCACTACTTCTTTTTTTCTATTTGTTTGCTTATCATATAGTCGTGGTCTCTACTATGATTACTGGCAAGTTTTGACCTTATGTTGTGTTTTTAGGTCATGGCCTCTACGCTGAGGCCTTTAAAAGCAGGCCAACAACCTAGAGTTCCTGTCAAACGCTTAACGACCTCTGCTAGGCATCCCAAGTTATTTTTCTTGAGTGAGGCCATTTGACTAGCCAAGGTTACAGGTTGTGTACTCCATTGTGAACAAGATCAATGTGAAGGCTCCGTGTTTTGGAAATAAGGCTTACTCCCCTAGAAGAGAAAAGATAGTTATGTACGAGGTACAATTAGAGCTAGGCCATTGCCTTCCCCTTCCCAAGTTCTTAGTCAACTTTGCTACCTATCTCGGGATCTGTGTTAATCAATTTAGTCCATTGTGCTACCTGCACATTAATGTTTTTTTAGTGTACTGTAACCTTTGAGGTGTCCCTTCCCTACTTTTGACCTTTTTCCATCAGTATGCCATCAATCCTTCTCCCTCCAAACCCTTTTACCAAGTTTTACACTATTGGAGCCCAGCTGGTATAGCAATGCCTAAATCCCTAAAATGGGTGGTATGAATGGTTTTTCTTCGTTTCTACCTCCCCCTCATAGGGAAGGATGTCTTGGTGATTAGGTTGTTTAGAGGAAACTTTATTGAGTTATTATTTTGGGGATTCCATTCTTGCTCCCGGGGAAAAACAAAATATTTTTTCTGACTGGGACATGCTCGTATGAGTGCCTCAAGGGTTTTCACCCCAAGAACTTAGGGGCACTATTCCCGCTCTTCTACACACACATTACTGAAGATGTGTTAAAGGATTTTGTAATAGTTCAATGAAAAGCTTTAACTCTCCAAGGCCGTGACATAGAAGGGGTACTTATCGGCCTCTTAATAGAGACCCTCACCACATCTAAGATTCAACATCTTTGTAAGTCTCCTAACTTTATCTAGCTTTTTTTGTTTTTATTTTATGTGGGTTCTAACTATTTGATTCTTGGTGTAGCCTATTCTCTCTTTTGATCGGACATTTATAAACAAAGTGCTACCGGCACTGACCAGAGAGGAGAATCTTTCTAAGAAAAGTGTTTGAAAAAGTATTGGGATCTTGCTTCAATTCTTTCTCCAAAGAGACTTTATAGCAACACTGTTGCCTGATAAAAGCCTCTGACTCTGTCCAACCAGTCCCTGATCGACTAGTCTCAGCTAGGCTTGACACTCTTGCCCAAGCTGTTTCCATTGCCTGGGCTACCAACAAGGTGGCTCTCATCCCTTTGGGTATGGGGGTCTTCCCAAGCTCCAACCATGCTCTGTCCGAAGTTCCAAGGCATGATCGAGGGAAAAAGATGATGCAATCCCCCTATTCTTCACCAAAGGACTTGAGTTGTAGCATCGAGGAGCATTTCAGGCATACTATGTGGGATTTGATTCATTTTTTCCACACTAATGCCATTAATTCATCTCTTAATGTTGTGGCCATCACCACCATGGTAAAGGAACAAATGTTTAGGTGGTCTCCCCATGCTATCCCGAAATCAAAGGGTGAGACTCCTAGAGAGGGTGTCTTAGTGCACCCCCAAGTGGAGTTATCTATGAGGGAAAAGCCTATGAAGGTGCTCTTTTTCTTGTCTCAAATAGAGGTAGTCTCAGAGGTTGTTCACTCCCCTATCAGGCCCTTGTTCTTGCCAACCCTGAGTGTCGGTGTAGGTAACAAACTTTTAATTAGAATTGCATTGGCAACAATTGTGTCCATTTTTATTGTTGAGCTTTAGACACATATTTATTATTCAAGTTCTCTTCCTTCGTTGCCCGAGTATCCTTATTCAGTTATGAAGCCTACTACCCAGTACGGACCAATGGGATGCCAAAGTCATGGCCGGCTAGTACATGCTACAGAACCCTCATTGGAGATTCATTCATTCGACAACATCTTTGTAAATCCTTGGCCGGTATCATTGGGGATGCGGCTCTGCAAACCATGCTCATTAGTGGGTGCTACTTGTACATCCAAGATAGTGGTTTAAGTGCTGAGGATTCCTTCCGTGAAATGAACGTGGACCCTGCTTAGGTCCTTTGATTTTTCCTTCTTTTTTATTTCCTTTTCTTGTTTATTTGTATATCTCTTTCTTTATTTTTTCTTTTCTTCTTTCTCTATTTTTTTTACCTGCATTTTTTGCTCTTCATTTTGCATAAGCAAGCTCTACTTATTTTATGAAGGTAAGTCTTCTTAAATGAGAATGCATTGAGTAAAAGGCCGCCTGCCAAGAGCTAATAGGGGTTAATTCTTACCATCAGCATACTCAACCAAGGAACGAGCTGGCAAGGTCTCATATTTAGGGTCTCTTTATTGAGTTCAAGCTTTGTGAAATAAGGAACTCACCTACTTTAAGGAGTGACACGGCCCCCGTGAGCATACCCATGAAAATCATAGAAATATGTCCCACACTAGTCACAATTGGCTAATTGGTTACATGCACACTAGTTAAAACCTAGATGCTTCTAGTTCCTTAACCTATTATGTAACCATGCATGAGTAATGCTTTGACTTAAATGATAAACAACTAAATAAAACATAATACATCGCCATGGCATTTCATTAAAAAAAAAGCATCAAAACTATCAAAGCATACAAAACATTTATGATATTAATAACACATAGTCAACCACATATGAACATATAAGTATAAGAAGACTATGCTCACACCCAATAGTGGCTTTAGAGTTAAATTGCTTAACTATGTACATCGAAGACAAACTAGTGTATAAATCCATACACTGATACTGCAACTATTAAGATCCATCATTTTCTCCCACCATAGATTAACTCCCAGTATGAAGCTTCAAAAGCCCTCCCTTATGCTTTACTAGCCTCTGTTGGCCACATAAACAACTGCAGTTAGCATAACAACTTAACCAATAAGTAAAACACAATTCTAGAATCATAAAAATCCAAATAAACTAAATACCTATTCGTGAGCTTAGCTTAATAACCCTCAATGGTTAATGTCACTATAGAATCAATATTTGTACAACAAATACTAATCGAGTGAGAATATATTAGTGTTGTGCCCAAAAGCCACTCATGAGATGATTGTATTTTTGCACATTGAGTCATGATATTTTATTAAGGCATTAATCAACCAATTATGTTTGTTGTTTTGTTTTTGCATAACATAATAAACATAATTGTAACCCTAGAATAATGATATTCTCAAATGTCCCTGGTCTAGTATTATTGTGGAACGGGTTACAATAATACATAACAGCTAGCATATGTGGAGACTAATATGAGATATGTAGTCTACATATGGGTACAAGTTAGAGAACTTGCTACTGGACCAACCCACCATGAGAACACTACATGGATCATTATATGCGTGTCATAAGTGATTCTCATAGTGATCATGGTATATGTAGTCCTTTGACCTAAGGTCATCAAGGTTTCCTACATGTAAGTTACATACTTTGATACTTCCCTTTGTTGCTCATAACTGAGTGAACTTGAACAAGGTCATTGGGCATGTCACATATCATGCGGAGGGATTTGTATGATCAAGATGAGATTTGTCCTTCCTATGTAATGGGAGTGATATCTTTGGATCCCTTGATAGAGTGAGATTTAGAAAATGCATGGCCATGCTTGGATGAGTTGATATATGATATCAATGTCATCAATTTAAGTTAGTCTACTCAGTAATCAAGAAACCAAAGATTGGGCTATACGAGAGTGACACATTCCATGTCTCATGCTTAGTCTTGATATCTTGGACAAAGGGACAATGGCATATATGGGTAATGATCATATGGCTACAACTCTCATTTCCAAGGCCATATCTCTAGTGTTCTTAGGTGCTGTAGGCACCTGTAGGGCCACAGATTTTGTATTTAAGTCTCCAGCTCTAGTGCTCAACCCCCCGTACTAAAAAATGGTGCCTTAAGCACCTTGTGAGGCTTCCAAACTCTTCCAAACATGCATGGGTTAACAAAATCACTAGGCCACAATGCATCCGTTAAACCAAGCCCATGGTGTCCATGAACACCACACAAACCATTCAAACAACTTTAGTCCACCATGAACATCTCCACCCACAACTAATTCTATTCATTAATTTCACATAACGTCCACCACAAGTAAGCTATCAATGACATCAATTAATCATGAATCATAAATCTCTTACCTTAATTCTCATGAATTAGCTCAATCAAGCAACCACGAGTCAAGAACTCCAAGTTCCAAGGCTCCACTAAGATTTCCTAAGCTCTAAGGCAAATACAAGGCATATGGCACTAAATTATCACAAATCCAACAAAGCCTAAGCTTCATTAACTCAAGAAACAGGTAAAATCATGGATTGAAACCATAGCTCATGCACAAAAGCTTGCCCGAGCTAGAAAACACCTCGAAGAGCTTCAAAACCAAGAACATGCATGTAAAATAAGCCTCTTTTTATTTAGGCACCATGAAATCCTTCCAATTTTGCCAAGAAATTATGAATTTAAAGAAATTTTGGCAAGAAATTAAGAGGAAGGAAAGGAACTACAAAAAAGGTAAGGAATGAGGAAATGAATATTGGCCAAAAACATGTTCCCTAGCAAGTTTTGTACAACAAGGCCCCTTTCCCACTTTTTTAATTTTTTCAAATTTACCTCTTCCCCAAATAGTAACTTTGGCACTAAATACTTAGTAAAAAATGCTAACTTGAGTTTTGGGTTTTTTAGACATCACTTTCACTCTTGAGACTCATCCCGACCCTTGGATATGTAAAATGACCACTTTACCACCAAGTAAACACAGTGTTGTAAACCATTCAAAACCAACTTACCATTAAATAACTTACCTGCTTTTGCTAATTCACCTCTAATTAAAGCATTTAAGCTAAGGATTTACAAACTTATTTCAATCACCAAGCATTCCACTAGGAGCGCTAAAATAAGGAGATCCTTTGCCATGTTCATGATAGCCACTATCAGGCTTCGAGAGTTGCCTTTAGGATTCTTACCGAGCTTGAGTCGACACTGGTGCTACTTGTGAGCCATCTAAGGCCTAAGCTACCAAAAACACCTCCCTTCAAGCTATGGTTTGGGAGCTTGACAAGTTTCTGAGAAAGTTCAAGGAAGGCCATAGGGCTTACGTCCATAAGATAACAAGCCTGAGAACTAAGGTCAAACTCTTCAAGGGAAAGTGTTTTAATGTTTACAAGCAGGGTCCTTACAACACTTGATATTAAGTACTGACGGAGTACCTGTGACCTAGACCTAGACTTCCTAAGTGAAACCTTTTATTAGCCTAAGCCTTTGAATGAATCAAGCATAGAGGAGTTAACTAGGTGTTAGGGTCCAGCCCTATTTCCCGATAAAGTGGATGATTTGCCTATGGTGAACCTGGAATGAGTCGCTCAAAGTAATGCTCTTGCCATTATCCCTTTTTTCAGGTCAATGCTAACTAATGTTCTTGATGCTAAAGGTACTCCAAGATAATCTATGAAGGTGCCTTTGGTATGATAGCCCACTTTAGTCAGGGTTGTCCCCCTAGGGACCAATTTTTCCAACACCAAAAACTTTGCTCAAGCTTTATAGTTGGATGATCTTATTAAAGCTTGAAAGAAGAAAAATGCTAAGATTGACCAAATGATAACAAATTTGAGAGCTTACTAATCTAAAGAATATGTTGAGGAGTCTATAGATAGGTTGTCATGCTTTGATAATGTTGCCCATTTTATATGTGAGAACATTTTTTAATGTGACGGCCCTTGGTACCTCATCATATCTCATCTAATAAATTCTTAGCATTTTTTTATTGTTTATTTTTAATTCTTTCTTTCGCCTATCAACTATTGCATGGTCTTGTAACCTTTATTTTGCCCTTTTTGTTCAAAGTTACTACCCTGCTCTAAAAATTGTCCAATAAAAAATAATCCAAATCGGACAATTTTTAGATTCCTTTATGTTTTTTAAGTACCAGTTTTGCTTAAGTTTCCATAATACTATGCACAATACCGAACTAATGGGTTCACTGAGCTCAATGGCATTTTAGCTACTTAACTCCATCTGTGTAGGTATAAGTCCAAGTTCATGCTTTGGTCCTTTTCTCGATGGTGGCATCCCATTATTGTTTCAAGCACCCCACCAAAGTTCTTTTCTGGTGCCTAACATGGGAATTCACTCCTAGTTTCTCCCTCTTAGAGCCTATGCAAATTCCCAATCACAGCACTAAGCCTTTGTAGAATTTTGTTCACAGAACCCTTTTTTAGGCCCTACGTAGAATTCTAATTTTTGGCATTTTACTAACAACTCATGTGTGATTTTTTTCTTTGGTTGTTTTAATTATATGCCCAAGAAATCATTTTGCAGACAGAAACACAAAATTCAAAATAGGCTCTTAATTAGAAGTAAGTACTAGAAATATAAATGATCATCTGTATTGTCCTTAAGAGCATGAGTTCCAAAATATATTTTTTTTCTAGAGCTCAATGGCCCTCTACAAAACATAGTCCTGTGATGCTCTATGAAATTTCTCACAGAGGTAGTTGAAGCTTTTCGACCCAATTTAGATTCTTACTTGGCTTCTTTGGGTCAAGAAGGATAACTCCTCAGCTTCTTTGCCTTCACCTTTTCTAGGATGTCTTTCTCTCTGTCCATCTCAGATGCACCAGCAAGCATTTCTTTTGTCTGCCCTTGGGGATTAACTATTACCCTACACATGGTTAATTCTTTCATTACCTTTTTAGGCAGCTTTTTTCAACTTCATGACTTTCCCCCCTTTTTTCATTGATGTCATTGTTATCAACCATTTTTTGGGCTTTTATACAGATGCCTCCTATGTATCTAGGGGCTAGTTTACTATGTTCTTTTATTTGGTCAAGGCTATAACTATTCATATGTGATTTTCTTTGGCTTGCGCTTTTAACCAGAAAGTGTCCTCATCATTAAGCTGCCAGGTGCTTCCAGGTGTCATACTATGCCTTTTATAACCATACTTTGGCCCATGACCCAATACCCCAGGCACTGCCTATGTTCTGCTAAAGATTTCCCGTGTAGTTATGTCAGTTTTAAGCTACACTTTGTTGATTTCTAGGCTCCATACAATAATTCACACACCCAGGCCCTAACCAATTTACCATTAATATTTTAGTTTGGTTTTTTATGGAATCTACAGGACCATTTCCTTGGTGTCATAATGGTTTCATGCTCGCTCTATCCCTCAGGCTACACCTCCTTGAGGTAGGGCTAGTTTTTCAAACGACCATTAAGGCACGTAAGTTGTTAAGTTGTGATATACCCTACGCTTCCTTTATACTAGAAGGAGACGTGCCATAGGTGGTACTCAATTTTACTTATACAAAAATATGACTAATTCTTAGTACTCATCTAGAGGGTGGGAAAATATTTATATATAATATTTTGGTTAATGATTACTAATGTCTCAAGAAAGCTTGGCATCGATCTGGTTGGTGCACTCTGTGACTTGCATCCCATCCACTATCTAAAGTCAATTCTCAACCTTTTTGCTTACACTTTTATTCCTAAGAGAGCATGAAGAAATCTACCATGATTCCTTCTTGTTGATGTTGATGCACATATTTCCCTCCTCTGATGCGAACATCTTGGCTAGGTATACTATACATCAGGACACATGTGGTGCAAGCCCTACATCCCTCTTCTAATGAAGGAGTTATATAGGGATAGCATATCCATAGCAATGAACTTTATGATGGTAAAAGCATAGAGTTCCTTCCTATCACCCTGTGATTTTCTGATCAGCATAAGTGGAGCTTTATACACCCTAAGACTGGCAGTTCCTCTGGCCCAATTTTATAGGTTTGGTTAGTTATCAGCTTCAACTTACTTCTTAGGATCCTGATCTTTGAGAAGACCTTAACAAAAAGCACATCCGTGTTTGAACCATCATCATAGAAAACTTTCCTTACCTTCCATCCCGTTGATATGGCCGAGATAACTAGTGGATCATCATGGGGAAACTTGACCATGCTCTCATCTACCCTAAGTAGTTTTGGCTCTAGGCTACCATACCAAAGTTACTATAGATCACTAGCCTTCCTTTTTTTTTTTTTTTGTATAAGAATAAGGTTCCAACTACTAGCACATGCATTACTCCTGTAGCTAGGGGAACTTAACATTAAAAGGATGATCATCAAAGGATGATTGTCTGCACTTGTCTCTTTTCCTATCAAAATCATAGTCTTCATCATTATCTTGGGTTATTCTCTCTGCCCCCATGGGGGTAACTAATGTCACTTCAAGAATTGTTACAACTTTTCTTGTTTGATCAGGTTCTCCAAGTACTTTCTCAACTGGTGGTAGTCTTCTATGTCATGACCTAGTTCTTTGTGAGACTAATAGTACTTTTTTAGATTCTTCTTGTTTAGCCTAAAGGTTGGGGCCTTGGAAGCCTCTTTGTCACTCTAGGGCCATAAGTACATTTGCTCGAGTTGTGTTAAGGTTTAGGGCCTACTAGGTTGCCTCCCATTTTTTTCTTCAATTTGCTTAAGTATTTCCAAAAATTCATTTAGCAAATTAGGAGCCTGTTTGTTGAAGTTGAAAGTAAAAGAAGAATCCCACTTCAATCCCTTAATCATAGTGACAGTTTTGACATCTAGATGCAAGTCTTGCACATTAAGAAATTTTTGGTTGAATGATGGATATTTTCATGAATTAACTCATTTTTGCCTTGGTAAAGGTCAAATAACCAAAGGTATCCTTTGTCCCTTACTTGAATTCCAACAAAGTGCTTAACAAATGCCTATTTAAGACCAAAGAAACAAGACAAGCTCTCTTTTGGGAGGTTTTCGAACCAAACAAAAGCTAGCCCAATTATGGTTAGTTTTACACAAAGTTGCATTGTCTGCACCTTTACACATCATGGCGTGATGGTATTTCTAGATGTATACATCATGCTGGCCCTTAACCATTGTACGAATCTATTTGAGGTCCATGAAACCTGGCAGTAAGGGGGCCTCAACAATTTCCTTAGTGAATGGTTAGGGATCACTATCTGGAAAATATAATCAATCGAGACTACACAAGTTTTTTTTAGAGCTTCAATTCCATCTTCACCAGTTCTTCAAGGATATCACCTAGTTGAATCTTTGGTTATGAGTTGGAGCGTCTAGCCAGTTGTGATAAGGTGTGGTTTGCCCTCACCTACTACTGCCCTCTATTGGCCCCCTTTACAATTGAGTCATATAAGAGCTTCCTAGTATGCCTTCTTTGACCAAGTTTTTTTCCAACCTCTAAGATATCTCCTTCTTGATGGTTTTTTGAGATCTCTCATACTAGCTCTTGTGAAGGTACCGAGCTCATCATCCATAGGGTTTTGGGTGCCCTTTTCGCCATGTTTGCAAGTAATCATCATAGCGTCCATCACCTTTTCCATAGATGGCACCAATTTGGTGGACTCTGGCCTCTAGGGCTTCCTAGAATAAGGAAGCTACGGTAAGCACTTGGAAAATGAGCACACAGAAAGGGAAGGAGTGAAAGAAGGAGAGCCTAGAATGTTCCCCAATAAGGGAGTTTTCAACACAAAAGTCAGTTTTTCTAATGATGTGGTAATGGATTGTAGGTGGTTATGACAACATACATAGAAAGTTGGGTGAAGGGCCAATTATATAGGACTATCCATATTGATATATAGCATTGGTTGATTTGGCCATACATCTCTTTCCTCATAAGGCACACTGATATTGTGGCCTACTATGGGGGATATGGCAGCTTTTCACCAACTACCTGTTACGCTCTCCAAGAATTAGAACCATAATTACTGAGGTAACTTTGGTTATTTTAGTAAGTTAATATGTTTAGAAAATCTAATGCAAGCAAATTCTCAATTTAATAAAATATAGTAGCTTAAAGAGGATAAAAATTTGTTAGTAAACCGACCAAAAAGGGCATTTTAATCATTTCATATATTGACCCATTTTTATTTCATGATTGGGTAGAGAATGGAAAAATATTTAATTTAATGTATCATAGTTTTTTGTAGTTCCCGCTCTGCCCTTGTGAAATTGTGAATTGACTAGGTTATCTATAGGTGGTTTATGTGTAACCCTTATAAGTATTGGGTATAAATTTTATGTCTGTTAAAGCTAAGCACTAGCCATGTAATTAGCGCGAAGGAGGATTCAAGCATGCCATAATGCTGGTTTTGGTCCAAAAATTTTTGTTTCTTTATAGAGAAGCCCCCAATGTACTGCTAAGTACAAAAAAAAAAACCAGCTACGTGGCACATACATAGCATGCCAAAGTTGACTTAATTCTTTTATTTATTCATTGTCTTCTTCATCCATCTCTTGCCACCACCCGAGATTCTCCTTCCATCTCCTTCAAACCACCATAACCGCACCATCCAAGCTCCAATCCACCAAATTAATCACAAATTCAAAGAAATTTTGGGAGAAAAGTTGAATTTCTTGCATAAAGAGCACAATTTTGAGCTCATTTTTGGTAAGCAAGCAAATAATTATTTTTACCTTAATTTCTTAGTTTATTTTGTTGGTGGAGAGGCTGATTTTGTTGATTAAATTGTTTCCAAGCTTGTTGGTTGAGAGAATTAAGCATGAAAGCTTAAACTAAGCAAGTAATTTATAGGAACCTTGGCTATGGTTTTATTTCCTTAGTTGCTTTGGCTGGGAAAAGTTATAAAATTGGGAAAAAATGGCCTTTTTGTTGATTAATTGTTAGAATTGTTAAGCAAGTAATAAGAAATCAAAGAGGACCAAGATATGTTTTCTTTATGTGTTTGTGGAATAAAAGGCTGATTAATTGGAGTCCAATGAAAGGGTTAATCCTAACCACTTAAACCATAAGGAATGTTGTAGTATTGTCCTAATTATTATTTATTTATGTAGCTAAATGATTAATTAAAAGAGAAATACTTAAGCTATTATAAAGGGTACAAATAAGAATACAAAAACCGAGACCATAAGGACACTGAAGTTGGTGTTTGCTTGCACTAATTATTTCAGGTAAGGGATTTTAAGTTCAAGTTTAAATTTATGATTACAAATTTGTTTATAATGCATTAATTAAGAGAATAAGAGGTGGACAAAAAGTGGCTTAAGGACTAAGTAATTAAATAGCCCTTAAGTAAGTATATGTGTTAGGCACCTCCTAAGTGCTTGGCTTAGGCCAAGGAGAACCAAGGAAAAATGAGAGAAAACAGAAAGGGAAGAAAGAGGACTCGTGGAGACTGGCACAGTGGCCTATGTGCAAAACAGGAGACTTTCAGGACTTAATTGCACATGGGAAATGTACATTTGGAATGCTGACAGAAAATTAAGAAAGAGGACCGAACTGTGCATCAATTTAAGTGGTATAAGTGAAACCACAAGTTTAAAGATGGTATTGAGAGCCATGCAAAATTCTATAATGGCTAGTGCAAAACTAGACCATTTGTGGGAGACAACAATGATTACTAGTCAAATTCTTGTCTACCACTAGGGTACTATTCACTAGTTACTAGTTAAACTAACTAGTCCTAATGTTGGTTATATAGCCGGTTATGCATGTGAGTTTATGACACATGGGTACTTGTGTTGTTTACTAGCTGGGCAATTTGAGGCATGTGTGGACTTAAGTGTCCATGTACATACAAAATGGAGTGGCGGCCTTGTGCATAAGTGGAATGTGCTTGTGAAACCGAGAGCACCTAGAGAGAGTTCCTTCACAATCTTGCTTCTAAATCCAAAGTTTTTGAGCTTTTGGGTGGATTCAAGCTTGGAAAGAGGGATTTGCCTTGCTCTTGCTTGGAATCAAGCTTTGTTCATGAAGAATTGGTGAAGGCCGAGCCAATTGAGCTAGGGTTCTTGAGGTAACCTTGATTTCCTTGAATCCATGGTAATTTCTTCCATGAACAAGGATATTGGATGCTCATTTTGTTGTTGAGCTTGGGAAAAATTAAGCATTGAAATGCTTGGTGAGAAACCTAGTATGGCCGAAGGTCTTGGATGTGTGTTCTTGGTGTTCTTCTTGGAATTCATGGAAATTAATCCATGTGTGATGCTTATTGATGAGTGTTTAACCTTGTGATAGGTTGGTTGGACGAAGAACACCAAGTGTGTGCAAGTTGTGCTTTGGCCGAAAGTGAGATTGGAGGTAACTCATGATCAATTGTTGTTTACATGGCATTGACGCCATGAACCATGCCTAATGATGCATTGGTGTGTGTATAAAGGAATGAAATGAATGAGGAACATGAGTATGCGAAATGGGTACTATGGCCGAGAGGAAGAAATTGGGTGTTTACTTGGAATTTAGCTTATGTGCATGGTGATTGTGCCATGAGTGAGTTCACTAGTTGTTTGGGTATCCATTTAGTGAATTGGTATATTGAAAAGAATGCAGCTATGTGAAAATATGTGTTATGGCCGAAAGCTTGGATTGAAGTGAAATAGTATATTTCACTTGTTTACTTGGCATGTATGCCATGGATAGTGTTCATTGGTGTTTATGGTGAATTATAGCATGTATGCCATGGTTAGTGTTTATTGGTGTTTATAGTGAATTATAGTATGTAAGACTAATGGGCAAATTATGTTTAATTATTTTGGCTTATATGGCCGAGAGCTTCCAAGTATTGGTTGATGGTGTCCATCATTGAAATCATGGTATTTGATCCATGGGTTATGTTGTTAATGATTATGCCTTATTATGGTAGGCATTGTGGTTGAAGGGCACTTGGACACTTGAAGTTCTATTGGAGACCGAGAGATTGAGGTAGGGTTCACTACACTTGAGTACGCTTGGTAATGTATGCCATGGTTCAAGTGTTAAGGTGGCTAAGTGATGGTTAAAAATCTGCCATGTGATCTTAGTTACTTGATGGGCTTATTGGATATATTGGGTTGCAATGTTGATTAGCTAATTGACTATAGTACATGTACTAAAAATGCAAGTGAATGTGGCCTATTTGCTTGGCATTTTGGGAGCTCCATATGGAATGTTTTGGTAAGGTTATGTGCAAGGATTGCACACTGGTACATGTATGGCTTATATGGCCGAGAGCAACAATGTGAAGTGTGTGTGAGTACTTGTGTGCTTTGGTGATTTCTTGTGCATGCTAACCCCCCCCATTATGGTTTTCTGTATATGGCTATACTTGCTTTTCTTGTCTTTATGTTTGTTTTGCAGGTTGAGCTAATCAATTGGAGGTTAAGCCTTGAGTGTTTACTCGGCTTAACTAAATAAACTCTTTTAAGAGTTGGGTTTATATATATAAGTGAATCCTACTGAGTTAAGCTCACTGCCCATTCTCCATTTATTTTTCAGGCAAGGATATTCAGCCTGAGTAGTGCTAAGCTGCCTTGTGTGTGCACTTAGTGTTTGATTGCTTTGTTGCTAAGGTATGTGCCAATGTGTGCTTGGCTTGACACTTTAGCATTTTATGCAGGTTTTATTGTGAGTTGGCCGAGACTTATGGTTTAAGCTTGCAGGCTGTAGAGTGGGAACTGTCTAGGAGAGCATGGATATTTGGACTTTAGCTCTGGTTTTGCTTTTCACCTTTATGACCATGAACATGGCCGTGGGTTTGGTGCTGCAGTGTGTGCTCTTGTATGGGATCCTTAAGGTGATGTTTGAGCATTAGGATTTGGGGTCTCGGTTTGTACTTAACTTAGCATGAACAACTTCTGGGTGCTTGGCATTTTAGCCATGTTATTTGCTAGGTAGACTACACTTTTGGTTGTGTATATTGTAGTCTCGGATACCTAGATGTTCCTAATATTTTGGAGGATATTGTATGCCAAGTTATGTATGACTATGGATGTTTATGTGTATGGTTTGGTGTTATGAGTATTATGGGCCAAAGTTTGGCACTTAAGTGATATGGTTGGCCTTGACCTTGCAAATTTGAGGTGCACCTATGTATGTATGTTTGCTTGGCCGAGAGCTTCATGCATTATATCTTGTGGTTTTCAAATCCTAAACCAACTCTGTGGGCTTCTTGGTTGCCATATAGATAGCACACTTGATTGCACACCAAGTATGCACTGAAAGCTGCATTTTTGTTGCCTTGCTTGTAATGCAAGTAAAAGTGGTTTGGGCCTTACTTACGCTGCAAGTAGTTACTAGTTTGGTTTAAAAACCACCTGGGCCACCTCCCAGGCCCTTTACCTTAAGAAAATAAGACTTAAAGTCAATCATGTTGGTTAGGCCGAGGGCTAGATGCCCAGTCCTTAGTTGGGCTTGTGAGATAAGTTGGGGACTCACAGGCCAGGGCCTGTGTGAGGTGTGACAATATGGGTACTAAGTATTCAAGATGGGCTTTAAGGCTCAAGAGTACCCTAGCTAAGTTACCAAGCTTTGGCAGGAATGAGCCACCAAGTTTAGGAACTCCTGTATAATGTGAGTAAGGGTAAGTAAGTGGCAAGCCAAGTTTGCTAAGGCAAGAGTTGAGCTCTTGTAAGAAGGACTAGGTTGAGGATGGGTTCCCCGCCATAAAACCTGTACTAGTGGCCATTATTTAAGACCTTAGAACATTTTGAGGTCACATTAAGATGTGTATATATGTTATATACACTAGGTCCTAAAGATTTTCTTGTGGGTATTTGATTCTTTACTGAGAATTTATAATTCTCATTCCCTTAAGTATTACATTGTGCAAATACTAATGGTGTGAAGCCTAACAGCCATTGAAGGGTTGTTAATCAAGGTTTTGCTGCAGGTATTTAAAACACCATGAATCTTTAATAATTCTAAGTTATTGGTTAGTAATATTATTGTATTGACTAAATTATTTAAAATTGCCTTAATAGATACAGTCGAAGTGCACGAGGAAAAGTTGGACCTCTCACTTCTGGAGCTTTTGTGCTCAGGTGGGAGTTATTTTGATAGTCTTAGACTTTGTACATGTTGGGTACTTTGGCACCAAGGAGATGCCTCTAGTTTGACTAGTGTATATGGACTTACTTAGTGTATATATCTGTATATACATTATGGTTGCTTATGGATGTACATAAGTTAAGTGTTATGTGTACATAAGTTAATGCTCGAAGTTTAAATGAACATGTTTATATGACTTCGATATGACTTCGGTATGTGTTTCAAGTGTTTTGTAAATGTCATGGAAATTAATTCAAAAATTTTTATTTATTACGTCTCTTCCAAATGCCGAAGTTAAGCATGCATTGATTTATGTCATAAGATAATCAACTAGTAGCATAAAAAGTTTTAAACAATGCAAGTATTAGCTTAGTTATTTGCAATTAAGTGCAAGATTGCTAAATCTTGATTATCCTAAAATCCTAGGAATTCTCTATATTAAAATAAGTAAGAGGTTCCCTCACAGTGGTATCAGAGCAATGCTTGTAAGTCTTGTAAATTTCTTAGTAGAGGCAAGTGTCTAAGATCAAGTAAAGGTCCTTGTGCAAGTATAGTAATATTATGATATACGTATATGAACTATTTTGGGGATGTTTTTTGGCTTTGTATTTCAAGTAAAATAGAGGAACCAAGGGTTAAAGTTCCCAATACACAAGAACCTGGTGAGGGTTCAAGTGACCCAGTATTGGGTATGCTTAAAGATATAACAAGGTTACTACAAGGTATGAACCAGAACATTGTGCAGTTAACTCAAGAAATGATGGTTCTCTTGAGTGACTGTCAACAAGCTCGGGATGTAGGAAATGTTCACGAAAGGAACAACAGCACTAGGGTAAGGACTGAAGTGTTTTAGGGTAAGCCTGAACACCAAAGTCAAAAGAGGCAAAACTTATCCCAAAAACCTAAAATAGAATATGATTATGATGAAAAAAAATGAAGACTCTTAGAAGAATGTACACCCTCAAATAAGGAAGAGACGTGTCTTTCCCAAATGGATGGAACTGTTTACAAAGTTCCAAGGCTATGGAGCACCAGACTTTCATGGTAGTGGAGATCCTGATGTTCCTGATGAACAGATTTCTACTATGAAGGATCTTTTTGGACATGCCCATCTAGACTCTCGTTGAAAAGTAGAGGTGGTGCCCTTTTATTTGAAGGGTAAGGCTTCCTTGTGGTGGAAGGCAAAACTCCAAAATGTTAAGCGATGAAGAAAAGTTCTAGATTTGGAAGATTTTGAGAGGAAGTTCAGGAAGCAATATATAAGTGAAGATGCTCAAGATCAAAAAAGGATCGAGTTTGAAGAATTAGTCCAAGGAGCGATGACTGTAATTAAGCATAAGCATCAGTTTAGTTCACTTATAAGGTATGTTCTTTACATCTCAGATGAAGGAGAGCTAAGTGCTAAAAAATTTGTACACAGGCTTAAGCCAGTCCTAAGAAAGTTCATAGTGGCTGTAGGAATCAAGAGCTACCACCAAGTTGTGCCAAAAGCCTTGGCCTTAGAAAAAGAGTAGGGTGAACCTAGGTCCAAAGGTAAAGATATTAAACCTTCTAGAGCTGGCCAAAGCAAAAATTTAGGCAAGAGGCCCATGGTTGAATAGAGCCAAGACCCAACCAAGAAGGGAAAGCAGAACCACAAAGGGATGTGTCCTAGGTGTCATAGGTTCCATGGCACTAAATTGTGTACTTATACAACAACCCTTTGTAATATTTGCCATCAAAGTGGACACTAGGCAAGAGAGTACCCAAAGAACAGGCCTAATCAAAGGCAAGTAGTGAGTTCAGCCTCAATTACTATGAATGCATTGGCAAATGTTGTGGTTCCACCTCGAGTATTTACTTTAGCAAGCCAGGTGACTAAAAAGCCATCTACAGTGCAAGATAACTTTATATTTTAGAATAGTAGTGCTAGAGTTCTATTTGACACTAGTGTTACTATGTCTTTGTTTGTTTTGTCCTTAGTGGGTAAGTTAAAATTGCAAAAAGAATATATGAAAGAGATGAAACTCATTAAGACTGCAGGGAAGAATATAATTCTAACTAATGAATTAGTTAGAAAATATCCTATGGAATTAAAGGATCATAAATTCTCTTGTAACTTGTGGGTCATGGATTTAAAATCCTATGATATTATGTTGGGTAGGGATTGGCTAAGAGAGCATAAGGCCCGAATCAAATGTGCAAAACACAAGGTAACCCTTGATGATGAATCTAGGGTAAGGGCGATTGAGTATCCACCTTAAGATTCTGGATTTCATTCCCATGGTGTAAGAAGAGAATTATTATGCACTAAATGGAGTGACTATTGAGGAGCAACTCAAGGAAATACCAATTGCCAATTAATTCCCTAAACTGTTTCCTGTGGATTTACCACCCAAGAGAGGTATTGAATTCTCTATTCACTTACAGGCTGGTGCAAAACTTATCTCAATACCCCCATATCGAATGTCAGCTCCTAAAATGGATGAGCTGAAGAAACAGTTGGAAGAATTGCTAGAAAAAGGGTTTACACAACCCAGTATTTCACCTTAGGGAGCATTAGTGTTGTCTGTGAAAAAGAAAGATGGCACACTAAGACTGTGTTTCGACTACATGAAGCTAAATGTTGTGACAGTGAAAAACAAGTATCCACTACCTAGAATCGATGATCTATTCGATAGATTAAAAAGAGCAAAGATCTCTTCAAAAATTGATCTAAGGTCTAGATATTTCCATATAAGAGTTAAGGAGGAAGATATCCCCAAGACTGCATTCAGAACTCGATATGGACATTACGAGTACACAGTAATGCCATTCAAAGTTATAAATGCTCCTACAGTGTTCATAGATTCCATGAACAAGATCTTCATGCACATTTGGACAAGTTTGTTGAAGTGTTCATTGATGATATTTTGGTGTATTCAAAGTCCCCACAAGAACATGAGGAACACCTTAAGATAGTTTTGCAAGTGCTGAAAAAAAACCAATATTATGCAAAATTATCTAAGTGCCAATTTTGGGCAAGAGAAATTCCTTTTCTTGGGCATATTATAAATGATCAAGGATTGTTAGTTGATCTTAAGAAAATTAAGGTTGTGGTTAACTAGAAGAAACCAACCATAGTAAGAAAAGTTAGGAGTTTTCTTGGTTTAGTAGGCTACTATTGAAGGTTCATAGAAAGGTTTTCTATGATAGCTTCCCCACTAACAGCCTTGACCAAGAAGTCTCAAATGTTCAATTGGTCAAACAAGTGTGAGACTAGTTTCCAAGAGGTTAAGAAAAGGCTTACCTCTGTACCTATCTTAATCCTTCCAGAACCACATAAGACAATCAAAATTTATACAGATGCATCTAGATTGGGATTAAGATGTGTGCATATGTAAGAAAAGCAAGTAATTGCTTATGGGTCATGACAACTCTGACCTAATGAACTAAACTATCCAATGCATGACTTGGAATTGGCTGTAGTGGTCTTTGTACTGAAGCTTTGGGGACATTATCTCCTAGGAAGGTCTTTTAAAACTTTTATAGACCACAAAAGCCTAAAATACTTGTTTACTCAAAAATAACTCAATATGAGACAAAGACGATGGATTGAGTTTATTAAGGACTATGATTGCACGATTGAATATTATGCAAGAAAGGGCAATATGGTGTTTGATGCACTGAGCAGGAAATACACCAGGGTGATCCTTTCATAGGATCAAGTGTCTAGTACCTTGGAAAATATTTAAAAAGAGTGATTCTCAGTTTTGCATGAGTTTTGGCAAACCTGGGAAGAAGCACAGGTGTGTACTCTTGAGATCCAATCAGCATGGTTGGTTAAAGTTAAAACTGATCAAAGTAAGGACCCCAATCTAAAGAAGATCTAGGGGAAGAGAAGCATGGTGCAGTATCAAAAGGGTTTTGATACAAGGAAGGGATGTTACACTATCGGGAAAGACTATATGTGACTAATGTAGATGAATGAAGGAAACAAGTCCTTCAAGAAGCACATAATAATAAGTTAGGTATTCACCCAAGTGTTAACAAAATGTACCATGACTTAAGGACACACTTTTCGTGGCCTAGACTTAAGAAAGACATCGCTGAATAGGTAAGTAGGTGTCTTGCATGTCAAATGATGAAGGTCAAACACCAAAAGCCTGCAGGAACATTGCAATGCCTTCCATTACCGGAAAAGAAGTGGGGGTCCGTAACGATGGATTTCCTAGTAGGGTTACCAAATTCTAGAGACCAACATGCCTCCGTGTAGGTAATAGTTGATAGGCTGACTAAGTTGGCTCATTTTATACCGATCAATGTTACCTACACATCGGAGAAATTAACACAATTGTATATAAAGGAAGTGGTGAAGTTACATCTACTAGAAACAAAAAATCAAAATTTGTTTAAAACCCAACCATCTAATGATATGCACTAAATTTTATGATTCAAACTCAACTCACCCCATACTAACCTAAAATGAGACAAGCCCGGTGAAGTTTTAAAAGTAGCGCGGTAAGCCCAAAGTGCATCACTTAATTTCAAAGACAAATCCTTTCGATTTGGGTTGATTGTTTTTCCAAGGATCTATTTTATTTTCCAATTTGTCAATTCTACTAGTCCACTTGTTTGTGGGTGATAGGGGGTGGCAACCTTGTGTGTGATTCCATATTTCTTCAATAAAGATTCAATTGGTCTGTTACAAAAATGTGTTCCTCTATCACTTATTATGGCCTGAGAAATTTCAAATTGACTCAATATTTTCATGGTGTCATCACCTTGTTTCTTGGTGCATATCTCATCATAATCCTACTTTGCCTTTGCGTTAAGCTCATACTTCACCACCCTACCTGCACCCACAGTAACAATTCATTCATTACATCAGGCTATTTGTTGCCCTATGTGGTAAAAAACTAATTCCTAGATTGTTCCTTTCACCGCCCCAGTATAATAATTTGATATCAGCAAAACCATAGACCTAGTGTTTCCTCTATTGCTGCTTATGGTATGGACTTCCTTCATACACAAAATATTTTTTACATTGCAAGATCACACAATCTTCGGAACATAAGGACCATCTCTACTCGTTATCATATTATATTCTAGCTTTCTAGGTGGCTTTCGATATCATATTATGTTACCCACACCATTTGCCCATGCAAAATTTCATAAGTGTGCAAGCACTTTATTCACAATGGGTAAGCCTTCCAAGACTATCCCATACATGTCCAATACACATAGGAATTACATGCTCTTGCCTCTAGCAACTTTAACTGGCCAAAACAGAATTTACAAACAAGTAGCCTATCATTCACACTTAGACAGCTTGTGTATAGCTTCACATACATAGCCATTTAGCCCACAAATGTTCACATAAATTGTCCAAACGTTATATGTCTTACATGTACATGCATCCATGCACTACATCATGGCCTTAACTTAGCTAAAGATATGCACCCAAGTCACAGGAGATGCTTAAGACACAATGCACTCCAAAATAGGATGTTGGACAACTGCTGCGTAACACAATAAGCACCATCACTAAAATACCAAATGTGCTCTTAAAATCACCAAACTTTCTAGATCACAACTAGACACAATGAAGTTCATGTACCTAAAATTTTAGATCATAACTTAAATGGAATGCGTCAATTTGAATGTGATCTTTCTGCTGGACTTGAAATGGGCAGATTTGAGGGGAGGTAAGTTTCATGGAGAAACTTAGTAAGGAGAACACTTTAA
The DNA here is from genome assembly GCA_005392925.1 of Aquilaria sinensis. Taxonomy (NCBI): domain Eukaryota; kingdom Viridiplantae; phylum Streptophyta; class Magnoliopsida; order Malvales; family Thymelaeaceae; genus Aquilaria; species Aquilaria sinensis. Next base: position 356,446 of record SMDT01002758.1, on the reverse strand, counting down.
CACTAAGGTAATGTAACCTTTAGCAATCACCTACATCCAAAGACACTAAAACACAGGAAAATACATTGCATATATCCGATATAAAGCAACTAAATGCAACAACCATTCACAAACACCAAACATATGCAATGTGGCAGCAACAACATTTATTGGTTAGTCCATAAAACATGCAATAAACATAAGTAGATCACTATAGCAGCCCTCCTCAAGCATACGCTTGGCCTTACAAGAGTTTCAACACTAGTTAGTACTAACTTTAGGCTCTAAGAACCCTTAAATTCACTTGCATCACTGTGCACTTCTCACTAGGTCACAAAACCTTCACTAAGTGCATTCCCCTTACTAAGCTTAGTTTATCAAGCTCATGGCTCTCTTCCAAGCTTAGCCCTACCTCCATGGATACTTGAAAATATAGTAAACATCCCATGAGAACAAGATAACTCCTTACCTTTTTCTGGAAATCCAATAAACCTTAGATAAACCCAAAAACTAGGGTTTATGGTCTTCCTTGATGCTTTGGTTGTCTTCACTTGCCTTCTCCTGATTGCTTGCAGTAAGGTGGCTATGGAAGGATGTGGAGGAGTTCAAGGAAGAACCCTAGCAGGTGAAGGTCAAATTTTTGGAAGAAAATGGGGAGAAAATGATTTTTTTTTCTAGCTTTATTTCTTTCTTGGTCTTTAGTAATTACATGTTTGCAAATTTTGAAAACTTTAGGCCACACTTGGACAACATTTTTACCAACCATTTGGGATGGGAAAATGACAGTTTTTTACCTATTTTAACTTTGGTCAAGGGTCATTTTCACCTTTAGAAAAGTTTGGGACACTTAAGCCTTTAAGTGTCCTTAAGCAATAAATTACTAACTTTGCCTCAGTGACCACTTTGGCCCCAACAATATCCTTAATTCCATCCATGTCCTTTCTTCTTAATTCCATCCATGTTCTTTCCTTATAATTCCATCCATGTCCTTTCCATAGCCATCTTTTAAAATTTGTGCAATTGAGTATCCAACTTTTGTAACCTTACAATTTAGTCCATAGGTTACTTGAAAATTAGGCAATATGCCAATGCTTTCTTAAGGACCAAATTATCATTGTTTGTGCCACTTAGGGGAGTGTATACTGAATACTTTACACATCACAATTCGTACACTATGGTGAAAATTAAAGTATACAAGTTTAGGTCCTTATGCTGTAATTTTCCTATTTTATGAAGATGGTAACATTCTCCCCCCTTTAAAAATTTTAGTCCTCCAAAGTTGTCTTTAGTTTTGGGTATTCTGTAGGATAGTTTTCCATGAGGTCTTTCTCAGTTTCCTAGGTTGCTTCTCTTTCAGAGTAGTGTGACCACTGAACTTTAACCATGGGAATGAGCTTGTTTCTTAACTTTATAGTATCCTTAGCTAAGATAGCTTTAGGTTTCTCTTTATATGTCAAGTTAGGTTCCAACTATATGTCTTCCATTGCAATACCATGCTTTGTTCCAAAGAGACACTTCTTAAGGATACTGATGTGAAAAACATTATGAACACTTGACATGTTTAACGGTAGAGCTAAACTGTATCCTACCTTGCCAAGTCTATCCAAGATCTCATAAGGACCTATATATCTTAGAGCTACCTTGGATTTTTCGCCAAATCTGATTGTGCCTTTAGCTGGTGCAACTTTTAGCCAAACGCTGTCATCAATCTCAAACTCCAAGTCTATCCTTCTTTTATTCACATAGGCTGTGATTGGCTGCTTTCAATCTTTCCCAAATCTTCTTAATCTTGGCAGTAGTTTCCTCAATGATTTCAGGACCCGACTCTAGCCTGTCTGAAGCTTCCACTCAACAGTGGGGTGTCATGCACCTTCTTCCATATAATGCTTCAAAAGATGCCATGCTAATGGTGCTGTAATAACAATTATTATATGAAAATTCTATTAATGGCAAGTGTTGGTCCCATTCACCTTTGAAAGCCAACATACAACTCCTAAGCATATCTTCCAATATCTATATCACCCTTTCAGCTTGCCCATCAGTCTAAGGGTGATAAGCAGTACTAAGGTGGATTTTCGTACCTAGTGCTTTGTGAAAAACACTCCAAAACTAAGCTGTAAATCTTAGATCTCTATTAGATACAATGGAGTATGGTACTCCATGTAATCTCACTATGTCCTGGATGTACATTTGAACCAACTTCTCTAAGAAGTTTGTAAGTCTCATGGGTAAGAAGTGGGAACATTTGGTTAGCCTATCCACAATGACTCAGATTTTATCATGCTTTAATCTAGTCATAAGCAACCCAGTCAAAAAGCCCATGGTTATATTACCCCACTTCCTCACTAGTATAGGTAGAGTCTGAAGGATACCAGCTGGCTTTTGGTGCTCTACCTTTACCCTTTAGCATGTGGCACATTTAGAGATATAAGTGGCTATGTCTTTCTTCATGTTTGGCCACAAAAGTGAGTCTTTAAGTCTTTATACATTTTCTCACTTCCTGGATGGATGTTCAACTTACTTGTGTGAGCTTCTTCAAGTATTTCATCTTCAAGCTTTGGTCCTTTAGGCACATAGATTCAATCCTTCAAGTACAGTAATCCTTGCTTGTAGGCAAAGGATTCATACAAAGAACCTTTTTCCTCTCCTGAAATTTTTCTCAACTCAGGATCTATTTATTATGCCTTTCTGACCTCTTCAATCCATCTAGACTAGATTGTCAATTTATAGATTTAGGCTACCTCCTATTTCTACCACTTATGCCATAGGCATAGTAGACTATTCTACTCATCATGATTAGCTAAGGATCCTCCTTTCAGAAGACCTGTGTATTTCCTGCTCAAGGCATCTACCACCAGATTTCCTTTGCCCTCTGTATACTCTATACTACAGTCATGGTCTTTAATATACTCTAACCATCTTCTTTGTCTCATGTTCAACTCTTTCGGAGTGAACAAGTACTTTAGGCTCTTATGGCCAATGTAGATCACAAAGGAATTACCCATCAAGTAATGCCTCCATTGCTTCAAAGCAAAAATCACTGCAGCTAGTTCTAGGTCATGGGTAGGATAATTTTGCTCATGGAGTCTCAACTGTCTTGACCCATAAGCATTGACATTTCTATCTTACATAAGTACACAACCTAACCCAGATCTAGATGCATCTATATAGATGATATAAGGCTTACTTGGATCAGGAAGAATCAATACATGAGCTTCAATCAACCTCTTCTTGAGCTCCTGGAAAATTTTTTCACATTTCTCAATCTAGTCAAACCTTTTACCTTTCTTGGTCGGATGAGTACGAGTTAACGCAATCATGGAAAAACCTGATACAAATCTTCTGTAGTATCCAATTAATCCTAGGCAACTTTTGATTTCCTTTATAGTCTTTGGTCTTTCCCATTCTTACACTGCCTTGAATTTTTCAAGGCCTTCCTTAAGGCCTTGTGCATCTATGGTATGTCCTAAGAAAAACACTTCTTTTATCCAGAATTGACACTATGATAACTTACCATAAAGCTGATGTTCCAACAGAGTCTTTAAGACAATCTTCAGATAATGTTCATGTTCATTTTCATCCTTGGAATCACTAGGATGTCATCAATGAACACAACCACAAATTTATCCAGATGTGGTTTGAACACCCTATCCATCAGGTCCATGAAAGCAGCTGGGGCATTAGTCAAACCAAATGACATGACTGTGTACTCATGATGCCCATATCTGGTCCTGAATGCATTCTTAGGAATATCCTCTTCCTTTACTCTCAACTGAAAGTATCTAGATCTCAAATCTATCTTGGAAAAGATCTTAACTCCCTTAGTTGATCAAATAGATCCTCAATCCTAGGGAGTGGATACTTGTTCTTGATAGTCATTGTATTAAGCTTCCTGTAGTCAATGCATAGTCTCAATGATCCATCCTTCTTCACAAAGAGCACTGGAACTCCCCACGGTGAAACACTTGGCCTTATGAACCCTTATTCAAGAAGTTCATCAAGTTGTTTCTTGAGTTCATTCATCTCTGTGATAGGCATTCTGTAAAAAGGAATGAATATTGGACTAGCTCCTAGTTGTAGCTTGATCTCAAACTCAATCTCCTTTGATGGAGGAATACCTGGCAGATCTTTAGGAAAGACTTGTGGAAAGTCTCTCACTACAAGCACTATGTCCACTTCTTCATCACAGTCCAAGCCATTAAATGCATAACAGTTATCATGCTTAGAAATCATAGGTATTTCATCTAATACCCTTAGTTCCATGTCATGCATTTCATACACTAATTCCTTAGAATTCACTAATGCGTGCACTTCACCATCAGGCAATGTGATTTCCCTCTTAGCACAATAAATTCTTATGTTATGCATAGCAAGCCAATTCATACCCAGTACTATATCATACTTAGGAATATATATCACTAGCAGATTAGTCATAACCTTAGTCTTTCCTACTACTAGCTCACAATCCTTAGCTAGGTCATTAGTGAAAAGACATTAACTACCTGCTGTTTTCACTAAGGATATCCTATGCATGATTTCAGTGGGCAACTTCATGGCATCAACAAATTTCCCAGCCATTATAGACATAGATGCACTAGTATCAAACAGAATACTAACAGGTACACCATTTAAGTAAATGTTACCTCTTAGTGCTCCTCCCTGCTATGGTGACTCTGGTGTCTCCATCTAGAACACTCTGCCAGCTTTTTACACTAGAGGCCATGGAACTAGAGGAGCTGGCCTCTGCTCTCCCTCCCTGGGTGCCCTAAGAGGTCTCACTGGACCTTAGTCTTCTGGTATTCTTTCTTGAGCATGTGGGCAATCTCTTATCTAATGATCCATTGCATCACATCTTAGACATGCCTGGGTGTCAAAATAACAAGGTTTCTTCCCATGAAACCTCTTACACTTAGGGCACCTTAAGCCAAGGGGATTCCCTTTAACCTTGCCCGCACCACCTAGATGGTAACTCTTGGCAATTTCTTTGCCATGTGGTGGCTTTTTTTTCTTGCCTCCTGTGTTGCTACTTTCCCCAAGTCCATTGAGAAAGTACCTGCTCTTATACTCCTCTTACTCTACCAAGAGGGCCCTCTGGACTGCCTCATAGTATGTCACAGCTCCAAATGGCCTCGTAGCACTTCTGATGTCCGATCTTAAGCCTCTAACAAATCTCTTAGCCATCAACTATTGTAGTCCCTGATACTATGGAGCATACCTCACTAATCGATTGGATTTGTGCTCATACTCTAGGACACTCAGGTTGTCCTGCCTTAGAGCATCAAATTCAGTTTGCTTCAAGTCCTTGATGGCATCACTAACATACTGCTCAAGAAAAAGCTGAGTGAACTCTGGCCAGCTCATCTCTATATCTCCTCCTAGCCTTCTACTCCTCTAGACAGCATATCTATCTTGGGTGCTCCTCCACCACATCTCTGCACTGCCTACTAAATTATAAGTAGCCAATGACACTTTCCTGGTGAAGCTACGTGGCATCCTCTCAAACATCTTTTCTATGAAAATTAACCACTCCTCAGCTCTTTTTAGTCCTGCTCTTCCATCAAACTGTGGAGGTCTTAGTCTTTAGAACCTTTCTAACAATCTGACCTTATCTAGGCCTTCCAGATCCTCTACTCTCCGTCTCCTGGATTTGCGAGAACCTTCAGCATGATGATGCTTTCCATGATCTCTATGCCTTTTCCTGCCTCTTCTCTCATGGCTTTCCTCAATCTCATTCCTAGTGGAAGAATGGTCATAGATTGAGGGATTAGCCGTGGACACCTGACCAACCTTAGATCTCACCCTTCTTCCTCTTGGATTTCTCTTATCTTAATCTTCCACCTCAACAATTTCATCATTTGTATCTTCTGATCTTCCAGAATGAACATATTCAAATGTGTTCCTAGTCTCCTCTTCTGCTTGTTGTTGCACAATTTGAACTGGTTCTCTTTGTGTTTGTGCTTGTATCAGCCTTACTAAGTTTTTATTGATAAAGATAAGTTCCTCTGAAGCTCCAACTAAATCTATGGCACTTTAGGGTTTAGTGCCCCCTGTTGGCCCTGATTTTCCTCTTCTTGTCCATTTCTTTGTTGCCTATGTTCAGTAGGAGGCCTTCGGGGTGGTTCCACTCTCCTTGGGGCAACCATAATTACTTCTTGTGTTCATGATTCATCATACAGCACATATGAAGATCGGGTAAATTCCATTTATGGTCCCTAACCTTATCGCGTTGCCCTAAACGGGTCCCTAACCTTCATTTTCTCCTCTTAAAGTCCTCACCCTCCCTATTTCTGTCTCAATCGTAATCCTTCTGTCATTTTTATGGTTAGCTTTGACAGAATTTTTGTGACAAATGCCAACATTGGTCTTACATTTTTTTATTCATACTCAAATAACCCTCAAGCTCATAAATTTATCACTACAACCATCATCTCCCCTATCTTCCTCCCTCACCATCTCCAGCCACTACATCCTCACACATTTGTGGCAAAAATGACAGCTCAAGGTCCTGAAGGTGGGCTTGCTACAACACCCCTTTATCCCCCTCGACAAATCCAACACCTTCACCATCAGCCTTTGTGAGATCATCTGCTCCACCAACTCCTGCCCCATCGACATCGGCAAGAACTCCGATACCATTCGCACCCTCTGCAGCAGCATAATCTCCCTCTCCTGGCGCTCCTCCAACGGTTCCACTACTGACATCTGCCACTGGGCCGATGGCTTCCCCCTCGACATACACCTCTACGTGTCCCTCCTGCACTCCATCTTTGACTTCCATGATGAAACCCTCATGCTCGATGAGGTTGATGAGCTCCTTGAGCTCATGAAGAAAACCTGGTCTACCTTGGGAATCAATCGACAGATCCATAATGTTTGCTTCACCAGGGTGCTCTTCAATCAACATGTCTTGACGGGCCAGGTAGAGCCGAATCTTCTCTACGCCTCCTATACCATGCTCGCCGAGATCTCAAACAATGCCAAGAAGCCTAAACACAAGGCAGCCTACGTCAAGCTCTTAACGATGCTGTTGAGCTCAATGTAGAATTAGTCAAAGAAGAGGTTGCTTCATTACCACGATTACTTCCAAAAAAGGTCCATTGCCAGGATTGAGAACCTTCTTCTTCTAGCCCTATCTGCGACCAAGATTATGGGTGACGATGTGACAATAATCGAAGTAGAAGGTAACGCAAGCAGAGACATGATGGCCATTGATTTGACCAGCGATCGAGTTGATTACTACATCCAATCCTCCACCAGGAATACATTCAAAAATGTGAGTTAAAATTATAAATTACAATGTGAGCTACATCCCTACGCTTCCTCTCATGACTAGATGCAACCACGATTCCAAGTTCGCAAAGCTATGGAAGAAAGATGTTGTTACCACCTCACAAAAATGGGAGAATTACAAGTGGGTCATAATGGCTAAAAACCATTATATTGTGTAATTCTCACCATAGTGATTGAAGTGTGAGGGGTAAAAGGCATGATCAACACCTTCTTAAAAGTGTTCCAAGTTGGTAACTTGGCCCCCAAGAAAAGCCATAAGGATTGCTTGTTTCTCAAGCAACCTATGGACTTTTTTGTAAGATTTTGGAAATTCAGGTACTCAATTGCAAAACTCTCAAGAAATAGCTTTGGAGAGTTATGGGAAGGATATGAATGGTATAAAAGTGCTATTGGTGGACCAAATTGTTCATGGAAGACAAGTTTGGACAAAGGAAATACTAAAGGCATTAAGGACCTAAATGTCTTAGTGTAAACCTTAAAGTGTTAAGCTTTTGACTTAAGTCTAATGGTGGAATTGTGGGGTTATCCCACCATGGGGGAGGCAGCCAAGAATTGATCAATAGTCAAAAATGTGTACCAATGAGTTGAAGACAAAGAAACCATAATTAGTGAGAAGGAAAATGACATAAAGCAAGGTTAAGCTTGTTTAAGTGTATTTTGTGCCCTTAAGCCCATTTAAGGCCATTTAAGTGGCCAAATCACTTATCCCTCTCTCATTTTCGTCCTCCTCTAGCCCAAGAACATAGGCACACTTCCTCCATAGCCACCACACCTTCAAACTTGCAATTGATTGAAATTGAAGGCAAAAGGAAGCAATTGGAAGCAATTGGAAGCAAACTAGAGCTATTGCTTGGATACTTCAAGGATCAAGCTTGATTTTCAGCCTACCTACTTTGGTAAGGGTTCTCTTGCTCTCATGGGTTGTTTTCTGAAATTTTCAAACATCCATGGAGCTTGGAAGAGAGCCATGAGCTTGATGAACCAAGCTTAGTGAGGGGAGTGCACTTATTGAAGGTTTTGTGACCTATTGTCAAGTTCACAAAGATGGCAGTGAAATGAGGGTTTCTAGAGCCCAAAGTTAGTACTAACTAGTGTTAAAATCCTCCTAAGGCCAAGCATTAGCTTGAGGAGGGCTGCCATAGTGATTTATTTATGTTTATTGCATGATTTATGGACTAACCTATGGTTATTGTTGCGGCTGCATTTCATGTGTTTGTTGGTTGTGAATGGCTATTGCATTTGGTTGCTATATCTTGTATATATGCATTGTGTTTTTTTTCTGTGTTTTAGTGTCTTTAGATGCAGGTTTTGATGATGGTCACATTGCCTATTGAAACCAAGTGTTACCCTTACTAAGTTTCTCAAAGAAACTTACACCCCTCAATTCTGTCATTTCAGGTCCAGCAGAAAGATCACCTTCAAACTAACCTTTGTGGTTTGAGTTTTGATCTGAAATTTCAGGTACATGAACTTCCATATGTCTAGTTATGATCTGGAAAGTTTTGTGATTTTAGAAGCACATTTGGTATTTTTAATGGTAGAACTTATTATGTTATGCAGCAGCTGTCCAGCATCCTATTCTAGAGTCCATTGTGTCTCAGGCACTCCTGTAACCTAGTGTCACATCCCACATAGGCCCCAGCCTATGCACTCTCAGTACCACGCATCATTTCTACCCAAGTGTTATTGGATATTATTAAGTTCAGGTATCAATTACTACCTATCGTTTTGGTTATTGTTTGTTAGGCAGTTTTAACTCTTAGTTGCTTAAGCTCAGAGCTGGGAAGTGCCCCAGGAGGCTTATGAGTTAATTAGAACCATTACCTACAGCTTAAGTAGGGCCCAACCACTAACTTGCAACACAAGGCAAGGCTGTAAATCAATAACTTGCAATACAAGCAAGGCATACACTTAATCAATTAAGTGTCTAGGATGTGTGTTCATCAAGTGTGCTACTTTCCTGAATGACAACCAAGAAGCCCACATCTTTGTAGTTTTGAAAATCAAGGTTTCTATGCACATGTATATTCGGCCAAACAAGTATCTCAAAAGGTTTCTTACATGAAACATAACCATAAGCTCATAAACTTAACATAACTTGGCACACAAGCATCCAACATATGTACATACAAAACCATGTACAATCCAGGTTGCATACATACACAAAATAGCCTAAGTACAAGCATCACTAGCTTGGAAACATACCAAGGATGCTACAAGTCCAAAATATCCAAGGTTAAGTTTTACAAGCTAAGTTTCATTAGTCCCCAAGAAGATACCTAAGTGTGCAATACAGCAGTACACACTGAAGCACCAACCCAATGACCATATTCATGGTCATGAAAGTGAACACTACAATCAGAGCCATAATCCACACATCCATCCTGCACCTAGACGTGTCCCACAAACTACACAAGCCCGCAAAACTTAGAATATAAGTTTCGGCCTTAACCCATAAGACTTGTAATGCAAGTAATCAAGCCAAGATTGAGTTGGCACATACCTTGAACAATAAGTCTACTACCTAGTACACAAATAAGCTACTCAAGCAAACTACTCAAGTTGTATATCCTTTCCTGAAACAAAAATATATGGGCAATGAGTAACAATTACTCATTAGGGATTCACAAACAACCATATAAGGTCTATTTAGTTAAGTCCAAGACTTAACCTCCTCAAGCTTGCCTGTCCTGCAAGAAAGACATGAAAACACCAAGATACAAGGCATATAATACATATTCAAGATTTAACCGAGACATATATATAAGCTTAAACACTATCTACATTGGGTTAGCACGCACAAACAAATCAAACAAGCACACAACTCACACACACACACAATGTCCATTCGGTTGAAATATTCACCCGAATGAATTTTTCATTCGATTGAAAATATTTCACTCGAATGAAATAATCACTCGGTTGAAATCCACTAGCAAGCACAACATCAAATCCTTGCACTTTAATCCTTCCAATTCCCCTCCAATCCACTAGAGCTCCAAGTTCACTAGTAAGTTGGCCTAACTTACTAAGAACTTTATGTGCTTGCCATTAAACCTTGACTAGCTAGCCAATTAACATAAAACCGAATCTCCTCAATATGCCCATCTAGCAAACTAAGATCATATAGCAATATATAACCACCACTTAGCTGCCATTATTACTTGATCATGGAAAAAGTACCAAGAATTCAAGTAAACGTGAAAACCTACCTCAATTCAAAAGCTTGAGTTCTCGGTTGCTTGAGTATCTAAGGCCGAAATCAACTAAGTTGCCTAACACAACAAAGCCTTCAATTAGCTATCATAGTCACTTGATCATGGAGATTTACCAAGAAAACAAGTGAGTTTATGAAGCTATACCTCTAATTTTAGTTTGAGCACTCTCGGCCAAACCTTGTCTCTCCAATTTCAAGCTCTAAACTTGAAACTTAAGGTCGCCTACCACAAAATTAAGGAATCGAAGCTTGATTTCGCTTCCAATCTTCAATTCATCAACATTCTGGCATGAACTCGGCAGCAACGCATTTGAGCTATCAAGAACACGCCAAACTCGATTAAACCGAGACTAAGGGGTAATGAGTATCAAGTTTTAAGGGGAAGCATGCAATTTTCGGTTAAACGCCACATGTCCCACAATTCGGCCTTAATGCTCCACTTTGCCTTGCACCAATTTTCATGGCATCATTAACCCTTAAATGCCTCATTGTTTCACTAATAGCACTCATATATGGTATAATTTAGTCCTTAACATTACTTCACGCTGTTAGCAACATAAACGTTCTCCATGTGCAACGTTTCACCCGAGTGATCAAAGTTCATCCGAATGAATGTGTGTTTCACCCGAATGAAGATATTTCACCCAAATGTATGTATACTTCACTTGAGTGAATATTGTTCACCCGAATGAAAATGTATCCCATGACCTTTTTATCAAGTCCCTCAGATTTTCCCATACATTCTTGGCCTGGGCCAAGTCCTGAGGGATGGTCCTAACACCTAGGGTGTGTATTTAGCTGAGTTAAGACCATTATGTAGTGCATGTATACATGTACATGTAGTGTATGTAAGATGAGACAAGTATGTGAACATTTGAGTAATGTTTTGGCTATGTAAGTGATGTGGTGCAAAGCTGCCTAAGTGTGAATGATGGGCTGCTTACTTGTAAATTCTGTTTTAGCCACATAAAGTTGCTAGATGCAAGAACATGTAATTCCTTTGTGTAATGGACATATATGGGATAGCCTTGGAGGGTTTTCCCCTTGTGAATGAAGTGTTTGCATACTTATGAAATTTTGCATGGGCAAAATGGTCATAAAGTGACCAGAATTTTGACTTTGTACATAAACTTCTATATCTCCTTTTGTAGAAGGAATCTGGATATGAAATTTTGAGCACCCTAGATAACATCTAGAGGTTGAACTGCGACTTGGAATTTTGGAATTTGGAGCTCTGTAGCCAAAGATATGGCGTTGCAAATTTGCCTAAGTTACTGTTCATTTGGTCAGAATTTTGTAACCAACTTCAAAAATTCATAACTTGGTCCATAGGTAGGCTATGGATGTAAAAAAAATTACTTGGTTTGCTCTAAGTATCTACTTGATAATGGAGCAAAGAAAACAAAGGGGTAAATGGCTAGAATGATACAGTTTATTAGTGGAAGTTACAGGTGTAGTGGCCGGTCACTAGAACTTAACAAGATTGCCTAATGTGTGGTAGCCAACATAAATATTTGTAATAGTGTTTTCCTTCTTTGCTGCCATGGTGTGCATGAAATGTGAATATGTGTGTGATGGTTGGACCAATATGCATGTGTTTACATAGTGCCAAGAGGGCCACTTGGGTATGCACACTAAGGGTAGTGTTTTGATGGCCTATAGAACATTACCAATCTTGGGAGTCTAAATGCACAATTTTGGCACCATAATTGGACTGCCCTAGAGTGGGTAACAGATGTGGTGGCCGAAGATGGTGAGAGAGGAAAAAATGGGGAGAAGATGATTGTAGTGATAAATTTATTACCTTAAGGCTATTTGAGTGGGAATAAAAAATTATAAGACCAATGTTGGCATTTGTCAAAAAAATTCTGTCAAAATTAACAATGAAAATTACAGAAGGACTATGGATGAGACAGAAATAGGGAGGTTTGGGACTTTAAGATGGCAAATTAAAGATTAGGGACTTGCTTAGGATGATGCGATAAGGTTAAGGATCATAAATGGAACTTACCTTATAAAGATCATAGGTATTTTAATGGTACTTGACACTAGCAGTTAACTAAACCGAGTTTATGTATGTAGCTAGCATGCATAATGCTACTATATGCTATGTATAAACCATGCTCTAACTATGCTCTAATACCAACATCTGTTATCCACACCAGGGTAGTCCAGTTATGGTGCCAAAATTGTGCATTTAAAACTCCCAAGATTAGTATGTTCTATAGGCCATCAGAACAACACCCTTAGTGTGCAAACCCAAGTGGCCCTCTTGGGCACTACATAAATGCATGCATATTAGTCTAACCATTATGCACATATTCACATTTTATACACACTATGGCAGCAAGGAAGGAAAACACTAGCACAAGTCTTAATCTTGGCTACCATACATTAGGCAATCTTGTTAAGTTTAAGTAACCAGCAACTGCACCAAAAAATTCTTCCAAAAACTGTATTAATCTAGCCATGTGCCCCCTATTTTCTTTGCTTCATTATCAAATAAAGACTTAAACCAAACTAGGAAATTTGGTTTTACACCAATAGCCCACCTATTGACCAAGTTATAGATTTTTTAAGTTGGTTACAAATTTCTAACCAAATGAACAGTAACTTAGCCAACTTTGTGACATCATAACTTTGGCTACATAGATTCAAATGTAGAAATTACAAATTTTAGTTAAACCTCTAGATGTTCTCTAGGTATGGTAAACATTTTATACCAAGAATAATTCTACACAGGGAGATATATAACTTTGAGTGCAGGGTCAAAATTTTATTCACTTTATGACCATTATGCCCATACAAAATTTCATAAATGTGCAAACACTTTATTCACAAGGGATAAGCCCTCCAAGACTATCTCATACATGTCCAATACACATAGGGATTACATTCTCTTACCTCTAGCAACTTGAAGTGGCCAAAACAAAATTTACAAACAAGCAGCCTATCATTCACACTTAGACAACTTGTGCATAGCTTCACATACATAGCCATTTAGCCCACAAATGTTCACATAAATTGTCCAAACTTTACATTTCTTACATGTACATGCATCCATGCACTATATCATGGCCTAACTCAGTTAAATACACGCACCCAAGTCATAGAAGATGCTTGAGACACAATGCACTCCAAAACAGGATGTTGGACAGCTGCTGCGTAACACAATAAGCACCATCACTAAAATACCAAATGTGCTCCTAAAATCACAAAAATTGTCAGATCATAACTAGACACAAGGAATTTCATGTACCTGAAATTTTAGATCAAAAATCAAACAAAAAAGGTCAGTTTGAATGTTATCTTTCTGCTGGACCTCAAATGGGTAGATTTGAGGAGAGGTAAGTTTAATGGAGAAACTTAGTAAGGAAAACACTTTAACACTAAGGTAATGTAACCTTTAGCAATCACCTACATCCAAAGACACTAAAACACAAGAAAACACAATGCATATATCTAATATAGAGCAACCAAATGCAGCAATCATTCACAATCACCAAACATATGTAATGTGGCAGCAACAACATTCTTTGGTTAGTCCATAAAACATGCAAGAAACATAAATAGATCACTATGGCAGCCCTCCTCAAGCATAAGCTTGGACTTAGGAGAGTTTTAACCCTAGTTAGTACTAACTTCAGACTATAGAAACCCTTAAATTCACTGCCATCACTGTGCACTTCACACTAAGTCACAAAACCTTCACTAAGTACATTCCCCTCACTAAACTTGGTTCATCAACCTCATGGCTCTGCTCCAAGCTTAGCCCTAGCTCCATGGATGCTTGGAAATGCAGTAAACATCCCATGAGAGTAAGAGAACTCCTTACCTTTTGCTAGAAATCCAATAAACCTTAGATAAACCCAAAAACTGGGGTTTATGGTCTTCCTTGATGCGTTGGTTGTCTTCTCTTGCCTTCTCTTAATTGTTTGCAGTAAGGTGACTATGAAGGGATGTGAAGGAGTTCAAGGAAGAACCCTAGCAGGTGGAGGTCAAATTTTTGGAAGAAAATGGGGAGAAAATGATTTTTTTTTCTAGCTTTATTGCTTTCTTGGTCTTTAGTAATGGCATGTTTACAAAGTTTGCAAACTTTTGACCACACTTGGACAACGTTTTTACCAGCCATTTGGGATGGGAAAATGACAGTTTTTTACCTATTTTACCTTTGGTCAAGGGTCATTTTCACCTTTAGAAAAGTTTGGGACAGTTAAGCCCTTGAGTGTCCTTAAGCATTAATTGACTAACTTTGCCTCCTTGAGCACTTTGGTCCCCAATAATATCCTTAATTCCATCCACATCCTTTCTTCATAATTCCATCCATATCCCTTCCTCACAATTCCATCCATGTCCTTTCCATAGCCATCTTTAAAATTTTGTTTAATTGAGTACCCAACTTTTGTAATCTTAAAATTTAGTCCATAGGTTACTTGAAAATTAGGCAATATGCCAATGCATTCTTAAGGACCAAATTAGCATTGTTTGTGCCACTTAGGAGATTGTATATTGAATATTTTACACTTCACAATTCATACACTATGTTGAAAATTAAAGCATACAAGTTTAGGGCCTTATACTGTAATTTTCCCATTTTGTGAAGGTGGTGACATATTAAGCCAAAGTTAAGGCTAACAGGTCATGTCAACTTAGTTTGCTAACTGCATTACTAAGCATAGCGGACCAAGATAGAGGTCTAGCTCGCATTGTCACAAGTTATAGCCTTACAGGGACCTACACCCTTCGCCTGGGCTAATAAAGGTGCGTCAAATTTATTATACTCATGCTTAGCTCTTTCTCTCTGTCTCTCTTTCTCTCACCAAGAAACACCCCAAATTTGAGTTTTACTTCCAAAAGCATATCTCCAACCAATGACAAGTTAATCACACCTGGAGTAGTTACAAGGTAACCTCCACAATCGTCTCCACATCTTCCATAATCAGGGATACTCCTCAATCCCACATAATCTACATAAATCTCTCACAATTCAATCTCTATATTTGACACAATTACATGGCTATGAAAATTCATTTCATCAACCGAGCAAGATAAGTCAAGCCAAGCCTTCACAAGACACAATCTCACCACGCTTTTACTCACATTTTGTCCTTCTCATCATCCAACTGTTGACTTGAGCGCTAAAGGGCCCTCCTGGAGAACACACAGCTCATGGCATTCTAGCATAATCTTTTGGTGCAGGAAGTTCCGATACTCTATGTTAGCTTGAAATGATTCTATGTGGCAGTCTTCATTTTGACTATCACAAATATAATTCATCTAACCATTAGATTGTACATTCCAATTATGAAGATTATATACAAAAAAATTTCAACTTTATTAATTTATAAGCTTTTGTAATTTATCCCATAAAATTTAAACTCATGAAACTTATCAATAAAAATGTCTTTATTACATAAATTATTGCATATTTTTAACTAATCTAAAAATTGACAAATATGACCTACATGAATAATTCTTTAAAGTAAAGAGTGTAACTGCTTACACCAATGCAAACGAATCAATGCTCATCACGGAAATAGTATATTAGCCTTAAATGGTAATGATTCTAGATATGGAATAAGTTCAATACATTTTTTTTATGTTGTGAGATGAACAAACCAGTGAATTAGGCCAAGTTTAATTGTAAGCGATTATTTAGGTGAATAAACACTTTTAATCACTTAGGACTGATCTCTACGAACGCACATCGAATTTGGGTTTCCCAAAAGAAATTTAAATATTAATTTTTGTTAGAAAAAATTTAAGAAAATAATATTTGAAAAGTACAAGATTATCCATGGAAAAATATATATACTTATGAATTTTCATAAAATCCATGTAAACTAAGATTATAGGAAAATAACAACTATGAAATTAAAAATATAGAACAATATAATCATAAATTTCTCATGTTTGGTTTATACCTCACCAAAAATGAAGAAAATAACTTTTTCTATGTTTCGTTGAGGTATATTCTCACTTTCTTTAAACTTCAACATGGTGACTAAAATATCACTGTTCAAAATTAGTATATTTGTAAATCTTTAAAAATTAGGGACTATATGTTTATTTTTAAAATACTATTTTATGAACTTTTGAAAAATTCAAGGTCCAAATTTGTAATATCCAAGGACTAGTTTGTAAAATTTTAAAAGTTTAGCGATTAAATTGTCAATATTTAAACTTTTGTAGACTACATTATATGATCCAAAAAAAAATCTTTGTGGATTCTTACTTCTCTAACATTGACAAAATGAATTCTACGAAATTGTAGGGCGTGGAAAGATTTTCAATTGTTAGAATGGTAACTGCCAATACATTTCATTTAAATTTAATGTATTCTTTTTCATTACCTTTATATAAAGTGATAATTTGGGAAAATAACCATTTTTGTTACATAAAAGAAGTCTTGAAAATAATTTTAAAATATTTTTAATTAGTTTTTCCGTTTTTATGTTGTATCGCTCAAAAAATTAAAAAGAAATGCTTTCGTTTTACAAGATATGCTTTAAAATTACCTTTTGGTCTTCTTAAAAAGTGAGGTTTCAACAAATTGATAACTTAGGTGAATAATCATTTTAGATAATAATTGGTGGCACCAATAAACATAAAGTCACTTTTGGCCCCGAACTTAGATGACTCATACACTTAAACTCCTAAACATCAACTTAGTTCAACTCATTCCCTCAACTTGAGAAAAAGGTGCACGTAAGCCGTTTTACCACTTGCGCATATCACATGCCTCTTTATCTATTAACGCCACTTCTTCACTTCTCCTACACAGTGTCACCCTTGTTAATATACAGAAAATCAGATCCTCTTTTAAAGACCCCGTCATTGTCATTCTCAGTGCACTGCCACTTGCTTTGTTCTTACTATTCCAACTTCTTCTAAAAATTTAAACTTTCTTGAACTCTCTCTTTCGTTTAGGGGTATAAATGAACTAAGCATTCAATGAACTATTCGTAAACCCTTCAGCAGAAGTTTGTTTATATTCATTTATTTAATTAAATGAATGAACATGAACAGATTTTTCTATTCAATTAGTTAAACAAACGAACACGAATAAGGTCCCGTTTGTTTATTTATATTCACAAAACGTGCGGTTATTGTTCATTTATGCTTATTTATTTATTTATTTATTTATTTATTTATTTATTTATTTATTTATGTCTATTTATTTTTTATTTATATATTAGCTATACATTTATTATTATATGTATTTTATATATCATTATTTTTATTAGTATCCACTTACTCCACACACACATAATTATGCCCCAATATCCCCCAAATTAATTTATTATCTTTGTTTCCCCAAACATAATTAGCAATTTCTATCACAACTTGAACTTGCTACAACACCAAATCGAGCCCCATAGCCCTAATCCATAATCTCTCTTATCATCACCTATTGCTTTATCATCATAGCTAGACTCACTCTAATTCAGATTGATAGTAACAATAACTTTAATTCTTCGTATTCATGTTTTTGTTCATTTATTAATAAACGAACAAATACAAACAAAGAAGTTATATTTGTTTATTGTTCATGTTCATTAAAAGTTAAATGAATGAACAAGAACATGACTTATTCATGTTCGTTCGGTTCATTTATGACCTTACTTTCATTATAGTACCCTTTTTTACTTATGTAGTTGCCTGAGTGCTGATTGTGTTAAATACTGACATATATCAATGTTTTGTTTGTTTAGATTTTGGCATCACTCAATCTTGCAAAAGAATCGAAGATCCCAAAATTAAGGGCAGAAAGCATTTGCAGCTTTGAGAAATGATTTGTTGTCTAGTGAGCTTGTCGATTTGTCTGTGAATTATAAAAAATATGGTCCCCTGAATAGCTTGCAATTAGCTGCATCTTATATAGCTCCTAGGGCTGAACATAATTGCGCCCTTAAATACATGGTTATGTATGAATTCAAATTATGCTAATGTCCTTGCTATTCCAAACATTAACCCCCACAACACTATCTTTGATACCAAACGCCTCATCGGCTGCCGATTATGTGACCCCTCTATTCAAAGCAGCAAGAAGCTCAAGCTTTTCAAGCCATTCCCGGTCCCAAACATAAGCCCATGATTGTTGTCCAATACAAACGCAAAAAAGCATTCTCACTTGCCAAAAGAAATCTCATCCATGATCTTTCACAAAGATGAAGGAAATCACAGAGGCTTTTTGGGCATCAAGAACACAATGCTGGCATATTTTAATGACTACAATGAATGACAGGTGACAAAGGATGACGGCATGATTGCATTTCGGACAAAGTCTTTACATAGACCCTCTAGAAACTATGTAAAAATTACGAACAATTTTGAAGTATAAGTAAGGGAGGGGGGGAGGGAGACTTACAGGAGACGGCTAATTGGCTGAGGAGGACTAACTTCAAAGGGTTCTACCAAGGGGGTGCAAGTTCATTAGATTATTAAATGACAAAGAAACGGCGTTAAGAAATAAAGAGGTACGTGATCTACACATGGGAGAAAAAGGCCTAAATGCATCATTTTACCAAATTGAGGGGCTAAGTTGGACCGAATTAATATTTGAGGGGTTAAGTATCCAAGTCATTTAAGTTTGGGGGCAAAAAATGCTTTTTGGCCATACCCATATTCAAAAGATTTTGGACCCAAATTCTGATTGGGCTTGAGCCCATTAGATGCAGTTGGCTTAAAGAGCCATACAAGCCCAACTACTAGACCAACCCATACAAGCCCAATCACCTTAAGGGATAAGCATGAAATGGGTCTCAAATGGATAGTTGTCCCTTGGATCTAATGGCTCTTAAGCTACAAGGGATCTACCACCTCATCTAACAATTCTCATTGTTTGAGGCTCTTCCCTAAGATATATATAAAAGTCTCACTATTAGAGTGTTTTTCACAGGTACATATGTTGGCTTATTTTTTGGTATTGATGGGTATTCGTGGATCAAAACCAACATCACTAATATTGAGGTCAAGGCCCAAGGTCGGACGTATCATCAACAATAATACATAGAAACATATAAATTTAATATAAAATGAATTGACTATAAAAAGTTATTCTGCAAATGGAACCAAAGTTTATGAATGAAAGTTAACTTTCCAAATAATCTATATTGGCAATGAATTTAAAAAAAAATACTAAAAATTTATGCACCTATATGATTAAAATTCAAAATACTAGTACTTAATTTGGGATACATAAAAGGCAATTGCACTTTTTAGGAGTAATCATGTATTGTATAAATAGCAAAAGAAAAAAATATATATGGGAAAAATTATGAATGTTATCTTCTCTTGTAAAAGGATTGTTGATTTATTGATTTTGTTGGTACATAAAAGATTTCAATTATTATAAAAATTGATCTTTATTGATTGTTTTAGTTTACATACGATTACTTTCTTTAAAATGAAAATTCATTGGCTTGTTTATTAAAAATTAAAACAAATAGGGGTTGTATACTATTTTTCTAATGAGAATCTGCCACACCAAACCGTAAAAGTAATGGATAGAACCAGTTTAGGATATGACCAAATAAGTTGGGGACTTAAGTTAAGGACACTCATTTCAGATAAAAATAAAAAGGGAAATTTTCAATTATGGCTCCTAACCTTTTGGTAATGTCCTAAATGGGTGCCTAAATTTTATTTTACCCTCATAATGTCCCTAACCTCCATATTTTTTTCCAAAGTGCTATCATTCCGTCAATTTTATAGTTAAAGTTAACGAAACCTCAAGGAAAATGTCAAATTTAGTCCCTAAATTTTTTTTCTCACTCATAACTCCTCCAAAGCTTTAAAATTAACATTTTCTCTCTTTCTCATCCATTCAACTTTCCAAAAAAAAATTTCAAACCCATCTCCAAAACCAATAAGTCCAATGCTAGTGGATCTACACAAACTTTGACTCAACTGATGATGTCGTCTCCTCCTGATCCCTCCGATCTTGACCTTCTCCAATTGTAGGTTTAGCTAAGCCTGTAGAAAAATTAGAACAAGGCATAAACTTTTTTTTAGCGAAAATGAGGAAGGAAATCTCTGAAATCAGAGGAAGGAAATAAGAATCAGAGACCTTGGAAAGCAATTGACTGGGGGAGGGGTTGCATCATTGTCATCTTGGGCAAAGATTTGGGGCTATGGATGATGAGATAGGTTTGGGAGAATCATGTGACTCGGTTCTCTCCTTTTCTCCTTCATTTCTCAGCAATGACATAAAGCAAATGGCGACGGTCTGGGTCACTGTAGTAACATTTGCAATGTCCCTAAGACGGTGATGGAGGTCATGGTGGAGTGACAATGCTATGAACTATGGTGATTGGCAGCGGCTAGTTTGAATGAAGAAAGGGTAAGGCCGAGTCGTTGAGGGCTCCTCCCTCTGAATGACATCGCCTATAGTCGGCAACACCTAGGAACACCATACTAGGGTAGCACGTGATGATGGAGGTAGGCTGGGATGGGTGGCACCAGAGGATCAGGGTTGAAGGCGACAATAGTTATGTTGGGTAGTAAAGGCAACAGAAAGTGAAGCCTGGGAATTGAATGCTAGGGTTTGCAATAATGTATGACCTATGTTGTTTCTTCACAGAAATTCTGTCAATGTTAATCAGAAAAGTGACAGAATGACTAGGCTTGGGACAAAAAAAGGAAAGGTTAGAGACTTTAAGAAGACAAAATGATGGTTAGGGACCCATTTAGAAATTACTAAAAGGTTAGGGACCATAAATGGATTTGCACCAAGGAAGACAACTAACAATGAAATTATCTAAAAATATCAAGAATGACCAATAATTTAATTTATATAAAATCCGTACGGTTTGAAGAAAGTCAAGGTTAAGGGTCGCATCCATGGGCGCCGGCCAGAGCTTATGGGTTTGAATTGTCCTTTTCATTTCAGTATTTCAGCCACATTTCCTGAGATCTTGCGCCAGAACAGAGAATGCCACATGACGATTAGAGGGTTTAAGGTACTACCATCCCTAAAAATAAAAGCACAAGACCCTAAAGGGATGAAACAAAACTAGCTAGCCTAGCCCTATCGCCATCCCTAAAACAACATGCATGGAACAGGACAACACTACCCAACAATCCATCACCAACCTCCCCATTCTGGCTGCTATGATGGATATTGTTTTATGCATGTGCAGGGTCCACCAAAAGAAAAGAATTACCAATTCCCAAAACTATAGATGGATCAAAACAGATATTTATGTGGGTTCTAGTTTGGAAGATATCTCACAAGATTGATATTTTTGCCTTTCCAATTGGAAAGGGCACATCACAGGCATGCGTATCATTCAAAAGATATTTTCATCCAGATATTTTCAAGCTTGGCAGCTACGGAGCTCCCTGCCATTTATAGCAAGTAATGGCCTTTTTCCTTTTTGGACACATGCAGGGAACTCAAATTTAAACTGTCAGATAACGACTCTAGAATTGTTAACTGATCTGGGTTAAAACTAGCTTTGCTGTCTTCTTCATTTCCGCTTAATGAATCGGCCCTGCAGTTCATATAAATTCATATATTTTTATCCGGAATTAGTTTATTGCAACCAGATAAATATGGAGGGCAGGCAAAAACTATATCAAATTATCTAACTAATTGAATATATTTATTTATTTACCTTCAATCTAGGTCTTTTATCTGCATTGAGCTTTCGAACTTGGTACCTTATCTTCTTTGAGAACAATCTGCTCTGTCGTTTCTCTTTGTACCTTAAAACACTTGCTTCTCTTCTACTTCTCTCCTCTTCCATAACCGGCACCTCTCCCATCTGCTCCATTTTAGTTCATACCAACCCAATCAACCCCTTTTCTATGCTCAAGAACCATAATTATCAAAGAAAAATTTTAAAGCTATACAAAAGATTTCGTTAAAAAATAAAGTATCAAAAACTCTAACACTAATCATAAAAACTGTTTCCAAATAGTGTCTCAACTTCGGCATTATATTAAAAACTATCTACATTAGAGAAAATATACAAGGAAATGGAATGAGAGACAAGTTGTTACTAACATAGTATCCAACGTTGGGCATGGGAAGAGAAAATTCATCGGCCAACAATGGTCCACGATCACACCATGCATCCAAGACTTGTTGATAGTTCAAGTTGAGGTTCAAACACAGCCAATTTGAGTCTTCACTCCAAAACTCATCAACTCCACTATAATCTTCTTCCATCTTCATGGCTTTGAAGCTTTCCCATTCCATCAAATCCCAACCGAGACTTCCATGATGGCTCCCTAATACTTCATCTTCGTTTTCGTTCCCAAAAATTTCCTCGAATCCATCCATGGCCCCGTCGAGCTCAGTATAACCACTAATATGAGCAGTTTTGAGGAATTCTAGGAAACTTGAACCTTGGACGTCTACTTGCTCCTTTTTGGGACATCGTAGGATAGAAGTGTATCCCATTTCTAGTCTTTTCTTTTTTCTCTCTTTCCACTCTTATCTATCCTCGAAACAGCGTCGTATACATGTGCATGGCAAGAATGATGTTGTTATAAAATGAGAGTTAAAACATGAGTATGATATTTCCTTTTTCACCTTATCCTCTCACTATTGGTTACTTCAATGGGCCTCTGGCTTCTGATTGCTCAGCATTATCCAGCTTGGAAGCATTAGGCAGGCAATTGAGTAGCTTCCTTTTGTTTTCGGGATAAAGATGCTATAAGTCTTAAAATTTAGTATTGGTTCACATTTAAGTCATAAATTTTTTATAGTGTTTGCAGAAGTCCTAAAAGTTTAATAATTGTCCGTGGTAGTTTAATACGTGATGACTCTCTCCAACTAATAAACATATAATTTAACATTTGACATTAACTAAATACTTGTTTAGAATAATACTCCCTCCATTCCAAAAATTTTGCTACACTTTTCTTTTTGGGTAGTCCCAAAATTCTTACACCATTTCCCTTTTAAGTAACTTTTTACACTTCATTTACTATTATGCCCCTAATTTAACTCATCTCTCTCCCTCTCTCCTCCCAACAGATCTACCCTCAAACTCTCTCTTTCCCTAATTTCTGATCTTTGTCCATTCGAGCAGCAACCGAGTGATGTCCGAGTGACGCGGCAACCGAGTGATGTCCGAGTGACAACCATGCAGCGATCGGACGGCGACTAAGCGGCAACCAAGAAGTGATCGAGTAGCATCTAAGCAGCAACCGAGCGTCATCTGAGCGATGATTGAGTGGCGACCATGTATCGATCGAGAGACGATTGAGCGATGGTCGATCGAATGACAGCCAACAAGCGATCGATAACGACTGATGATTAAGGTGAATCAAACGACCACAATTGACAAACGCCTAGACAATCGGCAGTCTTGAGCTCGATGCGATTAACGAAGGCCGAGGCAATCAATGGAGGACAAGGGGAGGGCTGGTGCAATCAACGATGTTGATTTCGCCACGATTGATGGAGGCCCAAGTGAATTGGGGGAGGAATTGGGCAAGGAGGACAATGGGGAAAAGGATTTGAGGCGAATTGGTCAACCAGGCCAGAGGCAAGGGTGACTTGGTTGGGCCGGTAAGAAGGTCAAGGGGGAGGGCGGAGGCGATGAGTAAATGATGACTAATGGGCGATTCGATTGACAAAGAATTAAATAGAAACCGAGCCAGGAGGAGAGACAAGATAAAAACAAGGGCAAATCTGGAAGAAGGGAGCAAAAGAGCCTTTTGCCTAAAACTTTGTGCAATTCTAAATAGAGCAATACTTTCGGGATGGATGGAGTATTAAATTTAGATAATTTTTAATGAAAAATTATTTTACTTGCCAACTATCATCACTAGATTAAATACCAATAAGTTTTTCAATAGTTAGTACAACAATAAGTAAACTTTAAATATTTTTAATTAGAACATAACTTCTATAAAAAAATTTTAAATTAATTTATTTTTATTTTTTTTCCCTTTCTAAAATCGTACCATGTTTAACTAATTAAATTTACTAATTAGAACTAAGTATTCTATAAGACTTACGAGCCCAGCTACCTGGTTGATAGCAAATGGGACACAAAGGGAATGTGAAGTTGGAAATTCAACTCACTTCACATACTTTTCATACATAATACCATTTATACTGATTCTGTAGCTCTTTACATCCTGAATAAATGATTCTGATTAAAAAAATAATACTTACAGTTGCAGAATTAAATATTGAAATAAGTTTTATGGTTTCCACGGGCACTTTAAAAAATTTATGATTTAGATATTTAACAGTAAAAGACTTCAGGACTTGTGCCATCTTTATATACCATGGTTTTTCTTTGGAATGTGAAATGTGAATGTGAATCTGTCCTAAATTTTGAATTGTTGTTCACATATAAGTCAAGAATTTTTGTGGCCAGGGATCCAAGAAGCCCTTAAACTTGTTTGCCTTTTTAGTTAAGAGTAGTTTGTCAGCTATTAAAATCTATAACAACGATAATATTCTTCTATCAGTTAATTATTAGTAGCTTTTCAATGTAAATACAGAAAATCAATGTTCTAGGAGTCACTATTAAAAAAGATGGTTTTAGTGACGGCCATTAGCAACAGTCTGCCTTCGCTAAATTCAGCTTAGCAATGGCTAATTTGTTTGCATTTAATTTACTCGCCGCTAAATTATTAGTAATGGCTGCCAGCGACAGTTGACTTTTGCTAAATTTATGGTCACTTAATCGGCGGTACTGGTGTGTTGCCAGAGTTATGGTGGTGGTTTATCATCGATAAATTAGCGAAGGTTGACCGTCACTAGTTTTAGTGATGGTTGACTGTTGCTAACTTAGCGATGACCAATTGTCTCTAATTTCTTTGTATTAGTAATGGCTTATTGTCACTAATTTTAAGTTTTTAGTGAAGATTTACTGCCACTAACTTAGCGAAGGCTGTCAGTCGTTAATTAACAAGGGTTGAATGTCACAAATTAGTGACATTTGGCCGTCACTAGATTAGCAACGGTAAACCTTCACTAATTTGGTAAGGGCTAGTCATCACTAACTTAGTGAGAACAAACCGTTGCTAACTTAGTGAAGGCCAACTGTCACTAATTTCTGACAATTGGCCCTCACTAGTTTATGCCAACAATTCCCAATAGCTCACCCTATCAATTTCTTAATCCTCCAACATAGTTACAACTGTTAGTATGTCCATTATTATTATTATTATTATTATGGTTGTGGTTGATATACTACATAATACATAATATATAGTATTTATTTATATATTCTCACAACATATTTCATAAAATTAATTATATTAATGGCAGGAGAAATAAAGAGTCGATACAACGAGTCCCATCCTTAAAATAATATCCTTCAACCCAAAGAACGGTTCAATAACCATCTATACAAATTTCTTCTCTACCAGAAAGAATATTTTTGGTATTTCAAACCTAGCTAACATCATAAATAAGGAGTTATTGTGTCACTTTTCCACCATCTTCTCATTTCATATATATGTGCACCAAAAGTTGTTCATACACTTGAAAAATAAAAATATATATATATATCTTTAAATTCATTAGACGAAAATAACCAACAAACAAACTAGCATACAAACCAAGTAGTACTTGCAGCTAAGACACAACCAATCACAAATCTAATATATGTACTTAACAGTCAACAATTGCAACCAATCACAAAAAAGCCAAGCCAATCACAAATATAAAATATGACAAGGAAATAAGCCACTAAGAATTAACTGGATCTTCCACTTTCATAAGTTAACAAGAAGTACATGACCGAACCTTTTCAACCATTGCACCTTGTAACTCCTTCGTATATTGAAGGACCCATTGAAAAGCCACTACTTTTCTTACATTATGGAATATGATTTTCAAACTTAACAACAATTGCCGGAAATCATGACTTAGTTAAGTTATAAAAAGTGAAACAAACAGAATACCTGAAAAGGAGAAAAAAAAAGAACAATAAGATAGAGATTCAATTTTACCTTATTAGGCAAGCAACATACTCCTGTCTAGTTATGTTCTTCATTTATTTCAAGTTCATTTTGGTAATTTTCCAACTGCCAAAAAAACATCATGATTATAGGTTAGGCACACACAAAGAAGAGAAGATGTTAATACCTAGCAACAAGAAAGTGGTAAAGTACATCCTTGAAATTAGAGTTATAAATATCC
This sequence comes from Aquilaria sinensis, assembly GCA_005392925.1. Taxonomy (NCBI): domain Eukaryota; kingdom Viridiplantae; phylum Streptophyta; class Magnoliopsida; order Malvales; family Thymelaeaceae; genus Aquilaria; species Aquilaria sinensis. The sequence continues at coordinate 329,837 of SMDT01002758.1, read as the reverse complement.
CGCAACATATAATTTCTGACAACCATTAACTACTCCAAAGAATAAATAAGTCATGAAAGCCTTAATTTCACATTAACAAACTTTTGGTATAACTAATTAAGAGAATGTTTTAACCTGTAAATCTTGCATCTTAATCTATCAAACTTAGTTGAACAGCAATTCAAGTATCTCATAACATAAAACATTCCAGCAATGAAGCACTGTAACTTAAGACCACATTAACCATATAAACCTTACACAATTTTGCATCAATACACAATGAAGGTCTAAGGTCTCACTTACATCAATTTGAGGCCATAAATCCCATTTCAAACCTTGATCAATTGGCTTCCTGAATCAAATTTTTTGTTGTCCAGTAGCTCCAGTTCCAGTATAAAATCCTTTACTAAAACAGACATAACTCATTGTTCAGACATTGGAATTGCAAACCGTAAAATTTCTATTAAACTAGACACACAAGGCTATAATTCTACAAAATAACAGCTCCAAATATGTATAACATGAATTATAGCATAATTTAGAACAATTCAATTCATTCATAACAATAGCAGCTTTTGGCTTCATAGTCACTATTTAACAAAACACTTGATTCATATGTCTTGCAAGAAACAGGAAACTAAAACCATATAAATCAACATGCAATGACATCTTGCACTAATACCTTTTTCAATTTTGTCATATGCATCCACCTGTAATTGTTTGATGGCAAAGTTGTGTCATTTGCAAAGCAAAAGCTTCAAGTACCTTAGTCTTGTATAAAATCCACCAGCAATTTCTTGTCAAAGTAACTTCATGTCACAATTTCTATGCAAATTAGGCAACATTCATGAGCTTCATAGCAGCACAACACAATGGATGTACAAATTATTGCCATAAATATGTATCTTTAATATGTGTATTATGTGAGATGATTCCTTTAAGAAAGAAAAGCAACAAGAACTAGTAAAGGTTGCCACCTGCTTATTACTTTCCCACTTAGCGAATCAATATCTAGTGAACTAAAAAAAGTAGGTTATAAGAGCAGAAGAAAGATAACAGGTAAAGTAATTAATAGAGTATCACACACACAAAATCGAAACCTGAAATATGGACATCATCATTTGCTGCATTGCGAATCATATCAGGTTTTTCATCTCCTATATTTGAAATATCAACATGAACAAATAAATGGCAGCAACCAACAATGAAATCCTTAAACTAAAACCACTCAGCATCTGCTAAATGAATAACACCAATTGGTTTACCTAATCGAACAAAAAATTTACAAAATTATACACATATATTCATATATGAAGAACAACCTTTATTCACTTCTATCTTTCTTCATGAATCCAACCCTTCTCATGCTTGATTTCAGCTTTCAACTTAAGGAATCTCAAACTTAGATGGTACAGATAATTTGAATATGTACATTGATGAAGTTTATGATATCATGAAAGGAAAGTAAGCATAACATTCGTGTTACTTCTCTATCAAAAAACAGAGGGGGAAAAACAATAAAAAAATAAAACAGAACAAAATGGAACAATGATAGCCAACCAACTGGAATCGCCCTTGTCACGTAATACAAAGCAACCTAAGTACAGAAACTAAAACTGTAAGCGACATTAAACACAAGGTATGGCCCAATCAGCACATGACAAATGCTGCAAGAAAGCTTACTAACAATCCTAAAATATGTATATAAAGAGATATTTCCACTTCTTTTACATTCTTAACAAGTATGACTAGCAGAAAGTTAGCCTCCAATAAATCATAAGCATTTATTGCTAGTTGCAACCTCTGATTTCTAACAGGATGTCTAATTTCTAGTATTTATAGATGTAATGACATGGGAATTGTACTATTCATGATCGTTGCCTTTATTATTCAAAACTACTCTTACTAGAATTTAGAAACTACTTTGTGAGTCCATCATAACTGCTCTTGATATGGAAATTGCACTATTCATGATCGTTTCCTTCACTTTAAAGCAAAGAACACATTCTTATCCTGCTAGTAGAATCTCTAAACAAAATAAGCACAGATAGAATCAAAGATCAAGAACAAGAAATAAAGAAAACTATCTAAATGTGAACCTAGTTGGGGTATCAGTTCGTAAATAAAAGGGAAAAACAAATTAACTCATCAAGAGGAACAACAAGCCATGTCAATTCGACCTTAGCCAATCTAATTACATCAATGAGGAATAGATGAAGAGGAGAAAAAAGAAATTGGCTGCAAAACACACTAGGATAACATTGCAACCTTATACGATTTCTAATTTGAAAAAAACTAGAATCGATAAACCCTAACCAGAGAAATTAGGTAATGAAATCACACGAGAGAGAATAAATGGGCCACACTTCATCCTTTTCTCAGCCTTTGCTCTGCCCTCCCTTGTTGGAATAGCAGAACTTTGGTGGAGACGAGCCGACGGCTGGGGAGCGGGCCATGGTGGGGAACTAGCAACGCGAGCAAGGATCCAGCGAAGCATAGAGAGGAAATTGAGGATTTCGCCATGGACAGTGATTGAGGAAGTTTGGCAGATCTCAGGATGGGAGCAATGAAGGGCGATGAGTTATGCTTCACAAAAGTCTCAATGGGAGTATAGAAGGGCTTTAAAACAATTCGAACTAGCAACAGCTTTAACCTTCACTTGTTGACGGCGGTCCAATCCCAGGCCAGGTAGCGAGTAAGAGCCATTGCTACTTCTTCCTATTATTTTTATATCACCAAGTTTGCTCAATCATTTTTTTTATAAAAAAGTTATAAAGTTTATAAAATTATAAAATATGCTTAATGTCCTTTCTATATACAAATGACTAATTTTGATTCCAAATCAATAAAATACTATTTATAAGGTTAAGCAAAAAAAAATTAATTGAAATTCAACAAATTCCCGCTTATCTTTTCCCTATTCTAGAAAATAACTGACATGAATAAATTTTTCATAAAATAAAACTTTATCCCAAATTAAAATCTATATTTTCTTTTTAAACACTTCTTCAAACCATGCATCTGATTGGATCAATTAAATTTAAACAAATAATGTATCTCGAGATTTTATTAAATCCATAAAAAATAATTTTTTGAAGACTTATTTGAGATTTTATCACTTAGTTCAATTAGTTTTTCTATTTTTTAACAAAAAATACTAAACTGGACTATTTGAATAATTGGATAACCAAATTGATTTAATTTAATTAATAATTATTTGTAGCTTCTAGAAAGTAATTTATGAAAGTTTTACATCCACCTTTGTATCTAAAACATGAAAAAAAATGCTGTAGGTCCACATGGAGCCCACTTATCGGACACGGATGAGTCTATTACATCCGTCGTCCGTCACAGATTTCCGATTCCAAAACGGGCAGTGGAGCAAGAAAAGGATCCGGAAGAGGATCCTGGTGCCGATTTTGACAGGCTAGACTTGCATTTAAATCTAGGCCCGCAAAATAATTTTCATAAAAAGCCCATTTCTGATTTCAGTTTTGAAGAGCCTACAGAGTCGGATAACACATCTGAGACGGAAATATTATTGGGCTCTGCCCCAACCGGTTCTTCTAATTTCTCTGCAAGTATTCAAGGTTGTTCGGGCCCAAGCCCATAATGACTCAGTGGATATCACTAGGTCCCGTTTGTCGGCTGCAGGGAGGAGGCCCAACCATTCAACTAGGGCTATTGGTCTTTCCTCATTGCCTATTGAGCAGCCTAGATAAAGGGGAACTGATGCATCGTCTATATTTTCTCTTCTTCCTAAAAAACGTCAAAAACTCCAGGCTTTTCGATCTCAGTTGCCGCCATTGGGAGCATGTAAGGGTAAACGGATACAAATCTCAGCTTTCCTCCATAGCTATATCCCTGCTTCATCTGATTCTCAGGACCAAGTAGTCCCAGTGTTAGAGAAGTCGATTTGCCCAACTAACCAGTAGAGGTTATTGGAGGCGTGCGGCAGACAGGATAGATCCCGCGTTCCCAAATGGAGATGGAGCCTCTGTAGACCAGTTTTCTCTGACTCTGGGGTTGCATTGAAGAAACCTAAGCTCACCCGCCAAACCAAGACTCAACAGCAACATAAACGCAAATGAGCAGACGTCGATCAGGAGGTGGGGTCTCTTGAACGTGCAGTGAAAGGTCATCTTGTTGTCCTGATAATATTCAAACGAATTTGGTGGTTCTCTTGGCTGGTGTGTCTTCTGCCTGTCCTGCTGCACTTTGGAAGATAACGAAGGCCGATCAATGGATGAGAGAGTGAGAGTGGTGATACCACGGATGCGGTTTAGAAACATCCGAACAGTGGCTTTTCTGGGTTTGAGCCTAATCAAACCCAATCTGAGCAATGATTATTTTAAGTTTTCTGGGTTTGATTAACTTATCGTAGGACACCCTAGCCCTCGGCAGTAAATCACCTACGTAGATTAGCTGGTAACAAACGCCCCCAATCTCCTATTTTTATGGAAACCTGGTTAATAGGGGTGAGTCTCAAAGAAATTGGATAATATGGGTCTCGATTTTTGTGATTTTGTTAACCCTGTGGGAAGGAAAAGGAGTCTCTGGGTACGGTGGTCTTCAGTAGTATGCTCTGTAGTACATAAGGATGAAATCTGCTCCTGTTGAAAGTGGGTTCGAATGGTTCTTCTACTTGGTTGCTAGGATGTATCTATGGTAGTCTAATTCTAATCCTCCGGCAAGCAACTTGGAATAAAGTACTAGCTATGCTTCTGTAGCATACCGATCCGTTATTACTCATTGGCAATTTTAATCAAGCTGTTTCTTCATCTGAGAAATTAGGCCGTAATGCTAATACCTGTACTGGAGCAGAATTCCTGATTTCATTCTTAGACGAACTTGAATCACATCAACTTCCCTGTAAAGGACAGACTTAGTCATGGTCTAATTTTAGAAAGGAAGAAGATCTAGTATGTGAAATATTAGGTAAGGCAGGCTCTTTATGCATCCAGGATTTGCAGTTACGCTCAAGGGATGAATCTCATTTGTGCGAAAGAGTATTGAGAAGGGTTGGGAACTGAAGTTGGGGGAACTGGCCAGGATCTGGAAGGGTGGTTGCATTATCAGAGCCGTGTTTCTTGACAGAACCAAGAAAGCATATGACAGAAATCCAGATCTTGCAAGCCTCCTTGTTGACCCAGAGTTTGCGAAAGAAATGATTGAAAGACAACCAGCTTGGTGGAGAGTTGTTTGCCTTGCAATCAATGCAGGTATTAGCACCCCTGGCATGTCTTCAAGACTCGCTTATTTTGACACTTACAGGAGGGAGCGATTGCCAGCTAATCTAGTGCAAGTGCAACAAGATTATTTTGGTGCTCATACATATGAAAGGGTTGGTATGGAAGGTCCTTTCCTTACTGAATGGTTTGAAATTGCCAAACAGCTTAAGGACTAGTTATTATCCAAAGTACTCCAGAGAACTTAATAATTCTGCCCTGTGATTATGCTACAGAGCGCTTATATTCCATGTAAAGAAGGTTTCGGTTACTTTTTCCATCACAGCTTAAGACTTGATGTTGATTTCTTCACTGGAGCTGCTTCCTAAGTCTCTCCTTACTAGGCTTTGATGATGTTCATCTTTTTGTCGTCAATTATAAGATAGCACCACAAACTTCATTACTTTGCTACTGGTTGTTTATTTTGTTATCCCCACCCTTAATTTTTACAGTTCTCTGAATTCTTTGTATTGGCCAGAGCTTCCATTTTGTGCTTGACTTTTATCTTGTTGATGAATTGAAACAATATGAACAAACAAAAGCTGGTCAAGGGACAGGAAACATATATTGCTTCTGCCTTAAGAAACTGTTTACAGGAGTACCCTTCTCTCAAGAAAGCACGAAATTGTATTTATGAGCACTGAAGTCTCAGTAGCTTCCTTAGACTCTTATTTATATACATGTTAGGCAGGTCTTTGGGGGGGTGTGGAGGAGTTTTGTGGGGGTTGGTCTCTTACCCAGAAATAATTCTGCTGGTCAGCTGCAAAGAAACCATTGAAGTGTTGTTGCTTTGTAAATGAATTTTGTTGGCTTCTTGTTCCTTATATAGCATTTGCCTTTCTAGACTCAAGAAAGCAGTCATAATATGTTTTTGAGTTCGCAGACCCCGCCTGGTTAGCTGAAATAGAAGGAGATGGTCACAGGCTGCACCAAGTTACTGGTGCACATGACTGTAGGTTCGGCACAACAAAAGACACATCGTTCGACCTATAGCCATGCATGTTAGCATAGGGGGCAACCGGGCAAGAGCTATATGCGCACTCCTGCAACTCTGGTGTGTTACTTGGCACAAAAGCCGGATGGTATGATACACGAGGTCATAACCGTGCATGCAAAATGAAAGCCCCGAAAGAGTAGCAACTTCTCTGCATACCTGCAAACAATCCTGCAGTATCTCTTGATACGACCAGTTGGATGTTATGCTGCTAAGGCATATATAGCTCTTAATAGGCCATGGCTCCAGACCAGCTTATCAGTATAGAATAAAATGCAACTAAACCTGCTGAAGAAAGAGAGGTTTCCATAGGAAGACTAAGCTGATCAGACGCTGCCCAAACCCTTTCGGTACTGAATCCCCGCAACTTTCAGGGGTAGTCCTGATGATTCAGTAAGTACTCAATCCCTTTGGCTTGGGAGATGCATAAATGAGAATCATAATAACATGCACAACCAATTCAGATATATTGTAAAGAAGCTGCAGATCAAAGTGCCCCTTATAAAAAATCTCTAATCCAATACCCCTGGAACTGCCTATATAGCAAACAGGAATTGCTGGTTAAATGCCACACTTCAGATGTCAATATAGCATAGTTCTTTTTTGCTGGATAAGAAATTATGATAATCTGAATCGAACTGGCAAAGTGCTGCGGAGCAAATACGAAAGACAATACTTCAGAACTAGTTGAAAAAATACAGATGGCGGAAATAGAGTAGCAACAACCATGTATCACGCAACAAGAACTAGCAGTTGCAAAGAAAAAAAGAGTCAAACATAGATCAAACTCGAACATTGAAAGATTAAGCTGAAATGGTTACTATTTACATTCTCTTCTCATGCGTTGGTCTAGAATTCTACACTGTTTTACAGTCCTTTCAGTTTTCTGTAACTCCTAAGCAACATATCATAGTGTTCGTTCAGCACTCTCATGCCTCACCTGGCTTTGCTTGAAAGACTTGCCTATAGTCCTTAATCGAACTCACCAAGAAAACAATCTCCCACAACCTGCATTGTCTCCATCTTGCACTCTTAGTGCACTTGATTTACATTACTGCAGAGTGCCTCGCATCAAGATGACCACAGCATTTTTGCGCAAGCTAACAGACCACAGTTTCACAAAGGGTGCATTAGCTCTTGGTCCCGCTGCCAATTTGCAATGCCAACAAGCGAACCTACTTTTGTGTGTGCATATCACTTAGTGCAGCAGGTAACCACCTCCTTTGGTGCCAGCTAACCTGGTGGAGTTGCAGAAGCTCCTGTGACATGTCTTTTGTTGTCCTACCCTTCTGTCATACGTTCATAGCTTACTCCAGCAGTAGCTCTGCTGATATGCCCTAGTGCATCAGTGATCCGTCAACCTTTGAGAGTGTATCTACTTCACTCTCAACATAGAACTTAAACATAATTATGACTGCTTTCTTCCATCTACAAATATTGTTTCAACTGATCAAGAAGATGAAAACCAAGCAGAAAATGGAAGCATTGGCCAATACAAGAATTCAGACAACTAATAACATTAAGCGGAAAGAGCTAGCAAAATATCTGGCGTTATTTCAGAATTGAGGACACAAAGTAACAGCAGTGCTTGTTTCCAGGTCTAAGAAAATCATCAAAAGGCCAGTATACAGATGAAACATGATTAAATTAAATGCACATACAGTGCAAAGCTGTGATGGAAATCAGGAAATATAATAGAAACCATTTTTCCCTGGACCATAAGCTCTCTGTAACATAATCACAGAGCAGAATTATTAAGTTCACTGAAAGTTCAACGGAGTACTGAGGACAAGACCTAATCCTTCAGCTGTTTAGCAATTTTGAACCATTCAGTATGGAAAGAACCTTCCATATCAACCCTTTCATATGTATGAGCACCAAAATAATCTCGTTGAGCTTGCACTAGATTAGCAGGCAATCGCCCCCTCCTGTATGTGTCAAAGTAGGCGAGACTGGAAGACATGCCAGGGGTGCTGATACCTGCATTGATTGCAAGGCAAACAACTCTGCGCCAAGCTGATTGCCTTTCAATCATTTCTCTTGCAAACTCTGGATCAACAAGGAGGCTTGCAAGATCCGGGTTTCTGTCATAAGCTTTCTTGATTCTGTCGAGAAACACTGCTCGGATAATGCAACCACCCTTCCAGATCCTGGCAAGTTCACCCAACCTCAGTTCCCAACCCTTCTCAATACTCTTCGCACGAATGAGATTCATCCCTTGAGCGTAACTGCAAATCTTGGATGCATAAAGAGCCTGCCTCACATCATCAACCAACTTTGCCTTGTCAACAGTATCATTGCCCAAGATATCACCAAATTGTCCAGCTTTGAAAACCTTAGCAGCTTCTACCCTTTCTTCCTTTAAACCACTGAGAAACCTTGAATCCAAAGAAGAAGCTACGGTGGGAGCTGCTATAGATAACTCAGCAGCTTGTTGAACAGTCCATTTGCCAGTGCCTTTCATGCCTGTTTTGTCCAACACCTTGTCAACCAAATAGCCATCTCCTTTATCATCCTTGATTCCAAATATATCTGCAGTGATCTCGATCAAAAAGCTCAGTAGCTCTCCTTTGTTCCACTCAGAGAAAACACTCCTTAATTCATCATTTGATAACTTTCCAACCGATTTCAAGACATCATAAGCCTCTGCAATCAACTGCATATCACCATACTCTATTCCATTATGAATCATCTTCACAAAATTACCAGATCCACCTTTGCCGATGTAAGTCACACAAGGCCCACTATCAGGAACTTGAGCTGCAACTTTAAGAAGAATGTTCTCAATATACTTGTAAGCCTCAAAAGATCCTCCAGGCATCAAAGAGGGTCCATTTCGTGCACCCTCCTCACCACCTGAAACACCCATTCCGAGGTACAGAAAGCCCAATTCAGCCATGGCTTTTGCTCGCCTCTCTGTGTTTTCATACCACTCATTTCCACCATCAATGATGCAATCACCTTTCTCCATGCAAGCTGACAGAGACTTAATGGTTTGGTCAACAGGTGCCCCAGCCTTAACAAGGATGATTATAACTCGAGGCTTCTGAATAGAATGAACAAAAGACTCAGGATCATGGAAGCCATAGACAGGTAGGTTCCCTTCTTGTTTAGCTCGTTCAATGGTCTCATCAACCTTGGAAGTAGTTCTGTTATAAACAGATATTGGGAAGCCTTTCTCGGCAATGTTGAGAGCCAAATTCTGGCCCATGACAGCAAGACCAGCTAGCCCTATTCTTGTGAGTGGAGCCATGGCTGCCAAAGTGATTCGACGTTTCAGTTAGTATGAAGGCAGCAAACATCAGTATTTGATGCAAATGCACAAACAAGAAAGACCTGATGACTCCAAAGCAAATTAATTCTACATCCAGGAAACGTATCACTAACTCCATAGAAAAAAACAAATAAAAAACACGGAAAACTATCCAAACTGGTAAGTGGGCTTCCCAAGGTTTCAATCTAACAATGCTTAGCAGATTAAATAGCATATCCAAGGGTACCATCCAAAGGCATGAGGTATGATCAAGTTCACGCATTTCAAAACTAAAAACATTTTTCAACCGAAATAGTGATAGTCTGCCAGATTTGTTTAGGTTGAGAGATAATAGACCTAACTCGCAGAACTGAAGAACCAACCGGCAATCACTGAATGCACTTACAGTACATGCCACATAGTTAACAGACATGAAACCTAGCTGATTGGAAGCAGGGTTCTGCCGCTGAAATTAACCATCCATCTATGGGGAACCAATTCAATCACAGATCTTCAGAACTTGATCCAAGACATCAAAGAAAAACTAGACAGGAACCAACCAACCTCGAACTAAGCTTTCTTCTCTGCTAATGGGAACTTATGGATGAAATCCTCCGAGAGAGAGAGAGAATGCAGGGCAGACCCAGAAAATGAATTAAAGTTCTGGGCCGCTGCAAGTCTGCAACTCGGGACCGGTTCCTGCTTTGCTGCCTATGTGCACTCTGAGATTGCTGCTGTGCACGCTCTCTATCACTCGAATCTCGTCCGTCTCTGTCTTCTGAGATCGTAGAATTAGGGATTAGGAAGAACGAGAGAAGCAAGAAAAGGATTTAAAGTGCAAAGTTGGGTACTTGGTGGTAGGTGAGACCTAGAGATGAGGAAGCATCCATGGCGGGCTACCTAACGAGCCTTTAGTAAAACTTTTCGGTCAAAAAGTGTCAAATGTCCCCTAATATTTGTAGATTCAGCCAATTTAGTCACTTCTGTTGTTTTGAGCAAAACAAACTATTGTCTAAAGTACATAATTAAGCATCAACTCGATAATGAGGCGATTTTTGCATGTTGGTTTAAGCCTTGTTCATGCATTACATGCTTGTTGTCACCCTCCCTAGACACTTCAATAAAAACTAGCCTAAGGGTGAGCAACTCCTACAGTGGTAGTAGCAGTACAAGCAAATGTGTTCACATGGCTTAACCAAGCTATTCTAACAAAATTATTAGGAAAGACATTTTCATAGCAAGTTTTATTAACTAAGAGGAAGTTATTTGCACTTGATTTGGTCTCAAACCCTTTTTAATAAGAAAACTCAAAGCCCAGTCAAAACTACATCTTGTGCAAGAAGTCATTGAGTCAGAATCCTTGTTTCGTGACAAATCAAATGTTTAACTTGTAAATCCTTAGAGGAAAGATGTGGTTAAGTTCTAAATCATGTAATATGAAATTTGAACACATGAAATACAACTATCTAGCTTTAAAAATAAAATTCAATTTCAAGTCAAACACATTACTTCTATTAGAAGAAACAAAATTTTATGAACACAGTTTGGCAAAAAAACATCCTATCAGGAAACTACTGATGTAGAAAAGCAACATAAGCCCTCTAGGGCATAGTTTCACATGCTGAAAATTGCAATTCAACATTTGAAACATGCAAAACAAGTTTAGTCTTGCATTTACAGGATCTAGGGTGCCAAAGATCCATAGTGCCAAAAATATACAAACATATACACAAAGGTTGCCGTCAAGCCTCCTACGCTAAGAAGACTCTTTAGCTAAGGCACCTCTTGCTTTCCCACCATAGTGACCTTACACACTTAAGCAAATTGATTTATGAGATCAATTGCCAGTGCTAAATTTCCTATTGGACACAAAACCACACAAGAGAAAAGGATTAATAAGCATGCCTAAAATGTACAAGCAAACTCCCCCCCCCCCCCCCCCCCCCCCCCCACAACACCACTTTGGCCTACTCTTGTTCAGGATCTGTATTGGGTAAACAAGTAAAGAGTAAGTTCAAGTGAACTTAGTAAGGGATGCACATTATAACCTACAAAGCAGATCACTCCAGATGTGTATACACACATACATATCATCAACTACTTTGCATGTACTACAACCATGGATATTAAAGTAATCCGGGCATACAGAATGTTCCTAGGTAATATGTCCATACTACGAGATCAAACCTTCCTATCCATGTGTCTACATATTAATCCTACTTTTAAACTAATTCAAACATATGTACAAGGAAACTAGCTTGTTTACCAAAGTCAAAGAACCAAGTTCACCTTCCCACTCAGAACCCTTCGATTTCCCAGATTGTTTTCTACCATGTGTTGACCTATCGCCCTGCTTAATACACTAAATAACAACAAAATATAAGGAATTACCATGCATCCTTACCTTTTACCACTGAAAAGAACACTTAAAACCTTGGGAAGCTCTTGGGTGCAGAATCCTTGCTTGATTGAGAAGCAATTTCCTCTACATGTAAGTTTTGCTGCAAAACCTTACTTTCACACACTTTCTATCTATAAAAACTCTCTAAATTTACTTAGTCTCACGTTGATTCAAAAACTAGCTTATTTGACTAGGATTTTCTCAAGCTAAGGTAAGTTGGAGGTAAAAGATGATAGTGAGGCTCAAACTTCACTCTGACCCCTCTATTTTCCTCATATTGGCAATTCAATCCTCAAACTAAGCCCTTTTCATAATTCAATCACTCGAGCCTACCTTGTCAACTTTGCAGTTAAGTCCCTTTAAGTTGCAAACTTGACTTTCTTACACTTGGTCAAGGCTTAAACTTTTGATTTTGTTAAATTAAGTCCTTAAGCCCTTAATCTAACTTCCCTAAGTCCATAACCTTGATGTTTCAACTATTTAAAATAATTTCTTAAATTACTCCTTATTCTACGTACTTAGCAAACAAACATGAACAACTACATGCAAAAAACTGAATATGAATAAAATAAAATATTCACAAGTAATTTAAGATTACACATTACTACCATAACCATTAATGAGGGGGTTACATCCCCCCTGCCTACACACATTTGGTCCTTCAAATTTGTCATATGCTCAACATACTCTTGAGGATAATGATCATTCATGTCTCGTTCAGTTTCCCATATGGCTTCTTCCTCACTAGGGTTAGATCATTATACCTTTACCATAGGTATTCACCTACTCCTGAGCTGTCTCACATCCTTATCCAGGATCTTTATTTGTTGTTCCTTGTAACTCAAAGTACCTTCTCAAGGAATAGTTTTCTAGGGTACCACATGCTTAGGTTCTATAAGATATTTCTTAAGCAAGATAACATGGAATACATTATGAACATGTTCTATGTGAAGCGGGTGGTGCTAGTTTCTACACCACTATTCCAATTATTTTAAGGATCTCTAATGGCTTTATGAACTTAAGAGCCAATTTATCCCTTTATCCAAATCTGACTATCCTTTTCATTGGTGTAGTCTAAAACTAGACTTTATCTCCTACATTAAATTTTAGGTCCTTTCTTTTGGCATAAGCATATCTCTCATTCTTATGGCCAAATATCTTGAGCCTTTATTGTATTTTTCTTATTTTGTCAGTAGCTTCTTGAATTACTTTAGGCCCACTAACTAACCTATCTGCCATGTCAGTCCTATAGTGCGGTGTCATACATCTCCTACCATAAAGACCCTCAAATGATGCCATTTGAACACTAGATTGGTAACCATTCTTATATAAAAATTCCACTAATAGCAAATGTTTATCGCAAGTTCCCTTGAAGTCCAACATATAGCGCTTTAACATATCCGTCAATATTTTTATTACCTTTTCTGTTTGACCATTAGATTAAGGGTGATAGATAGGGGTCAAGTTCACTCTAGTTCCTAGGGCATGATGGAAAGCCTTCCAAAACCTAGAAGTGAACGTAAGGTCTCTAGCATAGACTATGCTATCTTTCCATGTAACATGATCATTTATTTGATGCAAAGTTGTGCTAATCTAACCAATGAATTAGTCATCTTTACAGGAAGTGGGTAGATTTGGTGAGTCTATCCACCATTACCTACAACTCGTCGTGTTTGGTCTTTATGAGGGGCATTCTAAAGAAGTCTATAGTTATAGCCCTCATTTCCTCCCTATAATAGGCAAAGGTTGTAACATTTGGTCCACCTTGTTTCTTTGACAATCCATACACTTAGCCACATTTTTCTTCATGTTAGGCCACAAAAAATGAGTCCTTAAGTCTTTTTACATCTTTTCTCTACTAGGATGAATGGATAACTTTCTTGAATATGCCTCTATTAGTAGTTGCTCCTTTAGTTATGCTTCATTTGGCATATACAAACCTATTTTTTACGTAGAGTACCTAATCTTTGCATGTGAAGTGAGTAAGCATTATTCCTTTTGACTCTCCTATTAAGTCCTTGATATGAGCCTTTCTGGCTTAGACTTGCCATAACTCATCTATCCATCCTAATTGAATGGTCACAGAGACCACTTGTTTTTCTTCCTAATTTTTCCACTTCAGGTATGAGTCCATAAAGCTAACCTCTTCACCCTCTTCCACGAGATGTTCTGATTTGATCAATGTTGGGTATTTCCTGCTAAGTGTATCTGCCATAACATTCTCTTTATCAACAATGTGCTCTATTGTACAATTAAAATCTTTGATGTACTCTAAACACTTTCTCTATCTTATATTTAACTTTTTTTGGGTGAAGAGGTAACTGAGGCATTTTTTACTTATGTATATCTTGAATGTCCTTCCCAACAAGTAGTGCCTCAATTGCTTACGAGCATAAATCATAGCTGTAAGCTCTAAGTTATGCATTGGATACTTTTATTCATAAGGTCTTAGTTGTCTTGAGGCGTAAGCCACTACATTTTTTCATGCATTAACACATAATCAATCTTTAGACTAAAGGCATCTGTGTACACTACATATGCCTTGTCTAGATCTGGTGAAACTAAGATTGGTGTTGTGGTTGCAGGGATTTGGGATCAGAAATAGTACAGTCAAATTAACTGAAACCGTTTTAGGATCCATGTGAAACAGATTAAATTAGGTGTTTAAAATTTTTCATACTTAGCAGGCTAAGATCTTTCACCTAACTGTTGAGTAGAATCATAAAACTCAACAATTGACATGTTTAAGTTCTTGAAGGTATTCATACGAACTAGTTGGACCACCATGCTACCTCCATAAAATGGATAGAATATTCCGCTTATGCTCTCAATGTTAGGTTATGTCCTTCAAGAAAAACAAGAAGAGAGTGTGGCTCTGATTTTCGGAACCTTTGCTGATTTTGTCTAAGAAAGCTTTCTAACAAAAATGCACACTCTATATCCCTTTATATAGTTGATGGCCTTGGACAACACTAGGGCCAAAGAAGTAGTGACCTTACCTTGAATGGAGTCCTTCTAGGAAAACTACAAAAATGAAGCCTCACACTAGTTGCAGTTAGCTAGTTAATTACTTGTCCCATTTTAAAACTTTTCATGCCATCTAGTTATTAACCTAATATGCACCATGCATCCAATTATTTTGACTTGACTTTCATATTTACGAAATAAATCAAAACGTTGCCATGACTCTTATAAAACATAAATAAACCACAAGTTAAAGCACAAAACATAAGTTTATTAACTACAACTAATAACCGTGCACATGCATCATTACATAAGTCAAGACTATGCATATGCCCAAAAACATCTAAAATATTACTTGACCTAAAGACATTGGAGGCTATCTAGCATAATATATATGCCAAAACAACAACTAAAACCCATGGTTCACTATGTACTTCCTTGTACCATTAGCCTCTACAAGGCTGTAAGACAAATATAGTTAGCACAGATAACTTAACTAGTAAAATTAGAATCAATAAATGATTCACTAGGTTGTTGCCTACATGAACAATAATGGCTTGACAACCCTCTATGGTCACCAGCTCCTTATAGATGAAATTTGCATAAGAACAATAAAAAGAGTGAGAATCTAAAGACTTCCAATAAGGGGTTTAGGTACCTGTAAAGAAACAATAAAGCGTTCAAAGAAAAAGCTTGAGAACACTCACATGTATATAGTTTATGAAATCTTTTGCGGGCCCAATGTAGTTTGAGGCTAACAAATGTGCATATATTTGGGTCCCTTAAGACCCCTCATAATCCAAGTCCTTCCCTTCGTTGTTACATAGGTGAACATGGTGGATGCTCCCTACTTGAGTTCTAAAGGAACTCATTTGGTGCATGAGGCTCCCGTATAGTACCTTAAGCCATTGGCTCACCTAGGCTGTTATGGGACTAAGCTTCAACCCAACTAGGCGCACCAGGCTCCCACTTAGTGTCTCAAGCTAATAAACTCACCTATATCACCTAGGTACTATGCTTCACCCATTTAACCTACCAATGATGCACTAAGCTTTCACTTATGTCTCGAGCCACAATTCCACTAAGCCATAAATGCACTAACCTTCCATCCATGCAAGGGTGATCAATCAGTCTATTCAGTTATAACCAACATTGAATAACCAACTTATTTTCATTTTCGGTGTTTAGCATTAATAACTAAATATACCAAGATTTGTAGAAAACCCAAATTAATCGAAAACCAAATTAACCATTTGATTTTCAATTTTTAAGCCGAATAACTGAAATTTCATGCTCAAAGCCTTCCTCTCCCTAGCTTGCAAGTGTTAGTTCGACTTCTAACCTTTACTTCTTCCCTTCTCAAACCTCTATCACCCACTCTCCTGTCCAACTCCAAGTTAGAGGTCCACTACTACCAAATCACCTGAAATTAATGATTGCAATTCAAAATTCAATCAGTTGGCCATATTTTCTTCCACTAGAGAGCCAAGATCAGTGGTGTAGAAATGGTGATAGTTGCTGAGTCGATGATGATCAGCCCTTATGGTGAGAGCAACCTTCACCGAGAATGAGTATGAGGAGGTCTATGAATTAGAATGACCGAACATGTCCTCTACCAAAGGCAAATTGAATTAATCGAGCAAATTAGAAGGAGGAATAATAGAAATCGATGATAGTTGGCGAGTTGGCAATGGATAGCGATAGTGAATTGCAGGTTCATAAAGCTAATTGAAGCAGAGAGAGTGAGGATTCACAAACCCAAGCTTGGATGGACATCGGAATCAATGGTGAAAGTAAAATGCCGTGAGAGAAAGATGAATGAGAGAAAAGAATTAGACAGAACTTTAGGGGGCTAAGAGAAAACAATGTCGTTTTGCATTTAAAATTTCAGTTTTTTGTGTGATTGAATTACCAATGAATAAAACTGATAACCGAAATGAAATTTTAAATTGGTTATCAGTTAAAACAGAAAACCAAACTTATGCTTTTATTCTATTACCAAAAATTGATTTTTTTTTGTTATTCGGTTATTTCGGTTAAAACCAAACTTTTTTTTTGTTATTCGATTATTTCGATTAAAACCAAACTTTTGCTTACCTCTAAATCCATGATGCTCCACTATCCACCATCACTTGGTTCACCCCTATCCATGGTGAGATACTAGCTTACTAAGTTCCAAAGAACATCCTTGAGTGCACTAAGATCCTACATTGGTACCTTAGGCCTAAGGCCACAAACTAGGCTACCAATGTTGCTAAATCTTGCACTCATACTAATAGCATCCTATTGTAGCCATAGTAGTTCACCAAAGCTACTCACTCAATCAAACTCATGCTCTCTTGTCACAATACCCTAACTTCAAAGTGAAATGTAAAAGCATGAAAGTTGTAAATCATTATCTTAGCTTTGTGTGGGCTCTTGAATCGCCTTAATCGAACACTCAAGTAAAAAGCTATGGTAAAAATACTACAGTATGTTAATGTTATCGAGCCTTGGTGATGTGGCACCAAGAAATGACTATGTGGTACAAAAGACAATATCTCTTGGGTCCTAGTCATGCCTAGTTGACAGACTTGCTTCCTACCTTCTTGGGAGAACCTCAGTGGCCTTCCAAGGCCATAAGGATGTCTTCCCAAGCTTGAAACCTGACTACAATGAAACTTCCTATGCAATTAAAACTAGACTTTGGGTGCTCAAACTCACTACTCAAAGTCTTGAACCTAGCTATTCCATCATGAACAATCCACACAACATTCAATGAAATTGTCACAATTCACTTAAACCCACAAGTGAAGAAAAACAAGCAACATCAGTCATATCCAAGTAAATTGGGCTCCTCTAACTCTAAGGGTGTTCCTATGGTTCCAACAAAATTCATCACAAATTGCACAAATTCAAGCTTAATCAATCTAGACCTAAGCTCATACAACCTCAAGAAACTAAGAACATCAAGGAAAATCCATGGGCAAAACATACCTAGAGCATACCAAGCTAAAAAACGTCCTCCAAGGCTCACCACAAGAAACCCATGCAAAAGAAAGCTTCTGCATGATTGGGTACCTCATGAAGCTCCAATTTCCACCAAGAATTGATGAAATGTGTGAGATTTGGCCACAAAATTTGTGAGGAGAGGGAGAGCTACGGGTTTCCAAGGTTAAGGATGATGAATAGTGTTACCACTGTGAGTGCTTCTATACAGTGATTAGATTTAGTGAGCTCAAGCTCCAGGCAGTCCATGTCCTGTAGGCCAAGCAGAACATGCACACTATGTTTACCCAAATAAACCTCTTGGTCATTATGCAAAGATATGTATATTGGTCCAACCATCACACACATATTCACATACTATTTCATCTAGAAGTAACGATGATAGTGAAATTATTTATTCCTAGCACATATGAAATTTGAGCAAAATCCCCACTTGCATATACAATCATATGCACACATGATGCTATTGGTGCGCATTTTATGTGTCCAAACTTTCACACCGTGTCCAACTCAAATTCTACCCATGTTCTCCTATGCCTTAAAGGTTTTAAACCCTTTAATAGGGAAATAGGTTTGAGACATTAAATCCATCTAAGTTTTTAATTATGGATTTTACACTTAACCGGGTATAATTAACCATATGAACAGTGCTAAGCAAAATTAGCCAATTTTGATAGGCCATAACTTTGGCTACAGGGCACCAAATCCAATGATTCAAAACCCATGTTATTCATATTGAAGTGTTCTAGATATGGTCAAAATTTCATGTTATGCCAGCTGGAGTATAGGGTACCAAATTTTAGCCACTATTGACCATTATGCCCATACAAAATATCATAATATTCATACACTCCATTTCTAGGTGCAAAACCCACTTGGTAGTGTCCACATATGTCTTATACACATGGGAAAACTATTCCCCTGAATTTAGAACCTCTTTAACCATGATTCATAAAAGTGCCATCAAAACAGCCCATAAACACCATATGGACAGCATTGTATACACACTTCAAATTACAATCCCTTGATCCATATATCCTTCTCGCACTACACATACAACATACCCAAATCATTTAGATGAATTTATGCCCCACATAAATAACAATAACTTAGTTAATATGTACACTAAGCTTCTTGGAGAACTTCAAAAGCAACTAAGCACTCCAGAAACTTGAAGGGAACCAACTGCTGCGTAAGGCAAAAAGTACCATTACTAAAAATAGATAATGTGCTCCAAAAATCATGAAAATTTACAGTTTACAACCAAACATATGGAAGTTAATATGCCAAAAATTTCGTAGATAAATTCAAATGACAGCTATTAGTTTGAAAGCTCTCTTTCAGGTGCTCCTGAAATGGACAGAAATGGGGGTAAGTTTCTTGAATGAAACTTAGTAAGGGCTTATCAATAAAATCTTCAAACTCCAGTCATATACTTGAAATCCAAAGACACTAAAACACAAAAATACAGTACAAATATGCAAACACAGAAACAAACAAATGTAATGCTGGCAGCAACACATCATTAGGGGTAGCTCATAAACATTCAAATAAACTTTATGTAATCATTATGGCAGCCCTCCTAAAGCTAATGCTTGGTCTTAGGAGGTTAATTAGTCTTAGTTAGTACTAACTTGGGCTCTAGAAACCCTCAATTTCACTGCCATAACAGAGCACCAAAGCTGTAGGGCTGAAACCCTAGGTGCAATTTCCCCCTTAACCTAAACTTGGTTCATCAAGCTCTTGGCTCTCTTCCAAGCTTAGGGCCTTAGCTTCATGGATGTTTAGGCATCATTATTGAATAATAAACAGCCATGAAACCTAGAGAAAACCCTTACCTTTGGCTGTGAAGGCTGATTATAACAAGTGTTGGACAATAAACCCAAAAACTAAGGTTTTTCTTGTTCTTGGTTCATTCGGTTGCTTTTCTTTGTGATTTCTTGAGAGCTTGAGCTATGGTTGCTATGGAAGCTTATAGAGGAGATAAGGAATAGGTTGTGCCTAGTGGGGGATGAAAATGGCAAGAAATCAAGATATTTTACTTGACTTGATTAGTTTAACCTTAACCCTTAGTTAGGTCACTATAAGTATGTCTTAAGCAAAGACTTTTTGGCTAATCTTTAGCCCACCTTTTTGACCTTAGAACCTGGAAATAAAAGGTTGGGATAATGCTAAAAATGGCCACCTTTGAATCTTGTAAAAAGTCATCTCATCCTTAAGTTATTTTTGTGAACAACTGTACACCTAGTTGTTCTAGGTTCTTGAATAATAGCTTTTATTTCCTTTATGCAATTCAGCCTCCAAAAATTGCTTCCATACCATTCAAATCCTTCCAAACTCTCTCTTTAGAGTTGTACAATTGAGTACCCAAGTCTTGAAATCTTGCAATAAGACCCATAGATTACTTGTAAAACAAGCAATCCTTTAGGGCTCCCTTTAGTACCAAGTAACCATTGTAATCTTTTAGGGAGGTGTAGATTATTCACTTTACCCCACACATTTTCATTCACTATGGTGAAAATTATGTTATATATTAGTTTATAATCAATATGCCTTTATACTGTAATTTTTCCATTTGTTGAGGTTGTAAAAAATAGTGCATCCTAGATGTCCCAAATTAGCTTAAAAAGCCATCTCTCACTTTAGCCCTTCGACTTCTTTAGTTTTTTCAAAAAGACCCCAAGCTCAAATAGTAAAACTAGCTTAGGCAATTTTGTCCTAGCTCTTGGTTTCATGTCACTTAAGTCCAAAAGAAGGGCTTATGAGCTTGAAAATTGAACTTATCACCTCAAAGTATAAATTGACCATTCTACCCCCAATGACACTTAGGTGCCAAAATGACCTAGGAACCATTTAACCCTTAATAAACTTGCTTCACTTGATAATTCAAACTAATTAAGGCACTAAATTAGGGATTTTAACTTAATTAAAAGTCTCACTTGGCATATGTGGGCCCATTGTCTGGAGGACCGTAACAAAAGGCACTTGAGGGCAAAGAACACCATAAGGGTGACCTCAAAAATCGATGAGGTACATCGGCTATATGATCCTCGGATTACTGGGAACCTTTTGGTTTCCAGTGCTACAACTCTATGGTGGGAACCCTGTCAGTATAACAACTAATAAATGCCCCATGATGCTAACAAGCTCCACAAACAATGATCCAAGAGCTGGAAAAGCCCCTACCCCTACTCAGCTTGTGAACAAAAAAGAGAGGTATAGTACAAAGAACTAGTAAGGCTTTATGTGTCAAAAATAAGTTCAATAAGAGCTAAGGAATAAATTTATTGATGATTACTTGTGAATAAAGCAAACACAGTTCCAGCCTTATATAGTAATCCTAAGCTTTAGAGCTGCAATTTTACTAAACCAAAATGAAATAAAAGTAAATTGTAGCTAGAACTCCTAAACTAACACAAACACCCCTAACATACACTTTACATACTCCTCCTACACAACTTAGAGCTAGGGTTTGGCCAACTTAACCTAAACATGTTTTAAATGTGTTGGGTGACCCAAACATGGCTAGAAAAAGTATAGGATCCAAGCTTTGCATATTGTGCCCATTTAGGGCTTCTTGAGTACTCCCTAAGGGTGCCCTTAACATAGCAAGGCTCAATTAAAGTCTCCTTTGGGTTTCCTTATGCTATCTCCTTCATATGATGCATGGACTTGCATGGTTACTCCCATATGTGTATTAGACTCATTAGAAGAGTTTCCAATGGTGTTGATAGTCCATGTTATGAATACTCATAAGTGTATTGTTATTAAGGATTTAAATCATCATTATACACTTTGAGTATGACTAATTTCTATATTCTGAGCATTTTTTCACCGGGTTACTATTCACACATTTTTACTATTCACTGACTTACTATTCATATGCATGTTTCACTATTCATATGCGTATTTACTGTACATACGTGGTTTACTGTTCATTAATATTAAAGTATATATATTAAATAATTATTTTTTTATGTAGGTAAAATCATTACTTGGCGACCCTTCACAAGTAAAATCATCACTTGGCGACCCTTCACGAGAAAAATCATATCTGGAGCTATAGACATCAGAACTGAGTGATTCCAAATTTATCTGAAAGCCAATACATAGATCTTCAACTCTACTTCATTCTATGAGCTAGTTTGATCATCTTCCCAAAATCTGATTATAGATGAGACCATTCGTTCTTTCATGTGCTGAAGACCAATTTTGGTAGAAAAATCATAACTTGAGCTATGGATGACTGATTTGAATGAGCAAGATATCGATTTGAAGCTAAAGAAGAGATCTACAAGTTCTGTGCTTTGAGGAAGAGCTAATTCGATGTCTACAATGGTCAAAAAATTAAAAGAAGTTACAGCCTACCTTTGTTGATTTGTATTTACCTACATTTTACTATTTTACCATTTTACCCACCCCAAAAACTCTATAAATAGGCACCTTGGGGGGAGGACGAATTCATGCCATTTCTTAGGCCATTTCCATGTTCTTGTATCAAAATTAGATTTTCTCCTTTGCTCTTGCTCTTGTTCTCAATACCAAAGCTCCATCCAAGTGTTTTCTTGTTCTTCTTCTTATTCTTCCTTTGATCTGCATGTTTATTTCATCTTTCTACATGTTTACTTTTATCATGGCTAACTAATCTTCCTTTTGCTAAGGTGAAAGGATGAAGCTTTTAGTATAAAGGTTATTATTGATTTAAATGGATCACAACGTTAACGGTATTTTCTTCTTTAATCTATTTAACTTCCCTCCTTGTTAAGTGGAAGTCTTGATTCATCATAGTCAATCATTGACACAAATGCTACTTGATTCTCTTTGTAGAACATGGCTTTACCTGCTATATTGGAATCTTGAGTTATTGTAGACAAAGGTTGGCATGATAGATACTTGAACTCATTAGCAAGCGTGGGCGTTTTAAAATTAATGAAAGTTAATACTAACTAAATTCCCCGATTGGGACCTCCTTTATGTGTGGATCCTAATTGAGTGGTAAGATGAGCTAAAATTAATCATAACCGATATACTAAAAGTGGATCCCCTAACCTTAGCTATTTTATTTGAATTTGAGTTTTTAATCAACACTTGCTCACACCTTGCACCAAAATCTTTCCTTATTACCAAATCTATAATTTGTATTTCTTAATTCACTTCCCTGTGGTTTGACACTCGAACTCCCAAGATTTTATTACTTGCCACAACCTACACTTAGGTTACAATTGCTAGAGTGCAACAAGTTTTTGGCACTGTTGCCGGGGAAGTAAAATTAGAGTACAAGTTCAATTTTTTTTCTTTTTGTTCCTTTTTTATTTTGTTTCGGTTTTCTTTTGTTCATCATATGGAAGGCTGAACCTCCTATCTTTTCGTTAATAATATAGAAGGCTGAGCCTCCTACCTCTTATTTTCTGTTCATATTGTTTTTTTTTATTTATTTTTCTTATTATTATTAAATGGAAGGCTGAGCCTCCTGTCTAACTTGTTATTGATATTTTTTTTTCTTGTTATTATTTTGTTAATGCATGAAAGCTTGGTCATGTACATCAAGTGGTAGGCTGGTAAGAGAATCTTCATCTTCTTCAAACATGGCTGAACACATTAATGAACAAGAAGATAACCATTCTCTACATAATGACCAAGATCGACCTAGGACACTTAGAGAACACATGAACCCCATAAGAAATAGCAGTCCATCATGTTTAATTTATCCTGCTGATGCATGTAACTTTAACTTCAAGTCAGGTATTATTCAACTTTTACCAACTTTTCTTGGCTTTGATTCTGAAAATCCTTACTTGCATTTGAGGGAATTTGAGGAAGTTTGTCACACATACAACAACCTAAACTCTAGCATGAACACCATCAGGCTTAAGCTTTTTCCTTTTTCCTTGAAAGATAATGCTAAAACTTGGCTACAGAATCTTAGGTCAAGCTCCATTAATTCATGGGATGAACTGCAACAACAATTTTTGAAAAAAAAAATTCCTGCCCATAAAACAAATTCTTTTAAAAGGCAAATCACCATTCACACAAAAATCAGGAGAAATTTTTTACCAGTGTTGGGATAGATACAAAGATTTATTTAACACATGCCCAAACCATGGTTTTAAAACATGGAGATTAGTCTCACATTGTTATAAAGGTTTGACACCTAGAGAAAAATAAATGGTAGAAATGATGTGCAATGAAACATTTGAGGACAAAGATCCTGATGAGACAATGAATTACCTAGACTTGCTAGCAGAGAATGCATAGAATTGGGACACCGCTGGAACCTATGAAGCTCTAGGTAAGACTCAATCCCCTGCATCTAGTGGAGGTATATATCATCTTAAGGAAGATAATGACCTCCAAGCAAAATTCGTATCTCTAGCTAGAAAGGTTGAGGCATTAGAAATGAAGAAAAATGGTCATTTAAACTCTGTTGAAAAAATTATTTGTCACATTTGTGAGACCAATGACCATCCCGTAATTGCTCAACTTTGCCCTCTTTTAAAGAATGTCTCCATAAACAAGTCAATGCATTGACCAACTTCAAGAAGCCAACCCAAAATTCATACTCGCAAACTTACAATTTTGGTTAGAGGAACCATCCAAATTTCAGTTGGAGAAATGATAATCACGCTCAACCTTCACAACTACCTTTGTACACCCAACAAAATTTTCAAAAATCTTAAGGGTATGCATCATATGTTTCTCCTTTTAGAAAGAATCTTGAAGATACATTGCATTCATTCATTGAAAAGCAAGAGTCAATCAATGCTCAAACAAGTCAAACCATGATTGATTTGAAAGATACTCTTGCAAAATTTGCATTTGGACTCAACATTCAAAAGAAAGGAAAATTTCCTTCTCAACCACAACCAAATCCCAAAGGTCAAACTATGGATCAAGTGAAGTCAATTATTATACTCCGCAATGGTAAGGCTATTAAAAAATCCATTCCTGATCCTTGTGAAGGAGACAATGGGTCAACTTCTAAGAGTAAAGAAGAGGTTGAACCTATGCCAAGTGAAGAACAAATTGAATCTCTACTAGCACCTCCATTTCCTCAAGCATTAACTGTTCCTAAGAAGGTGAATCAAAATCCAAAAATTTTGGATATTTTCAAGCAGGTAAAGATCAATATCCCTTTGTTGGATGCTATCAAACAGATACCTTCTTATGCCAAATTCTTAAAATATTTGTGCACCGTTACAAGAAAACTGAATGTGAAAAAGAAAGCCTTCTTCGCCGAAAAGAAAAGTTTTATTATTCAAAACAACACTACTTTGAAATACAATGATCCTGGTTGTCCAAGAATTTCATGTTTCATCAGAGAACATAAAATTGAGCAAGCATTACTTGATCTCGGGGCTAGTGTAAACTTACTTCCATATTCAGTTTACCAAAAATATAAAATCTTATGCCAAATGCTTGCTAACAGATCAGTGAAAGTGCCCAGAGGAGTCGTTGAAGATGTGTTAGTTCATGTTGATAAATTTATATATCCTGTGGATTTTATTGTTTTGTGCACACCACCAGTGGAAATTAAGAATTCAATTCTTGTTATTTTGGAACGTCCATTTTTAGCAACATCTAATGCTTTGATTAATTGCAGGAATAGATTGATGAAATTGTCATTTGGAAATATGACATTGGAGCTAAATTTTTTCAATTTGCTTAAGCAACTTCCTGAAAAAAAAGATGAAAACGAAGATGTCTACATCATTGCTGTAATTATAGAAAACTATATTCAAGAAGGGAGTATTTCTGATCCTTTTAAAAAGTGTTTAGTTAATTCATTTGAGTCAAGTATGCAAATGGATTAGGATACTTCTAACATATATGCATTACTTGATTCTTCACAGGTGGATGGAAACTCACATTGGAAACCAAAAATTGAGGAGTTAGAAAAACCTAAAGTTGACGAGCAAGACGAAATACCCACACCAAAGTTGAAACCATTGCCCAAAGAACTAAAGTATGCATTTCTTGGGGAAAATTCTTCTATCCTGTGGTAATTTCATCTACTCTCACATTCGAGCAAAAAGGTAAGTTGATTGAGTTACTTAAGAGGCATAAAAGTGCAATTGGATGGACATTAAAGGACATAAAGGGCATTAATCCTTTAATTTGTTCACATAGAATAAATTTAAAGGATAATGCTAAATCTTATCAACAACCTCAGAGAAGACTCAATTCATACATGAAAGAGGTAGTAAGATCTAAAATTCTCAAATTACTTGATGTGGGAATTATTTACACTATCTCTAATAGCAAATAGGTTAGTCCAACCCAAGTTGTTACAAAGAAGTCTGGCATCACAGTGGTGATAAATGAAAAAAGTGAATATTTACCAACTCGAATACCATCTAGTTGGAGAATGTGCATTGATTATAGGAAATTAAATCTTGCCACCAGAAAAGATTATTTTCCATTACCTTTCTTGGACCAAATTTTAGAAAGAGTAGCAGGACATCCTTTTTATTGATTTCTTGATGGCTACTCAAGTTATTATCAAATTCTAGTAGCTCTCGAGGACCAAGAAAAGACCACATTCACATGTCCTTTTAGAACCTTTGCATTTAGACGCATGCCTTTTGGACTTTGTAATGCCCCAGCAACATTTCAAAGATGTATGCTAAGTATTTTTAGTGACATGATTGAAAAATATCTTGAAGTTTTCATGGATGATTTAACCGTTTATGGAAATTCATTTGATAATTGTCTTGAAAACTTGGAAAAGGTTTTAAAAAGATGTGAAGAAACAGTTTTGGTACTAAATTGGGAAAAATGTCATTACATGGTCACCTATGGAATTGTTTTAGGTCATGTTGTATCTTCCAAATGAATCAAAGTTGATAAAGAAAAAGTGGAAATCATTGCTCAGTTACCTTCACCCAAAATTATTAGGGAAATTCGCTCATTTTTGGGACATGCAGGCTTTTATCGAAGGTTCATTAAAGGATTTAGTGAAATATCTAGACCTTTTTGCAACCTATTTATGAAAGATGTTTCATTTGAATGGACTCAAGAATGCCAAAATTCTTTTGATAAGTTAATCGGCCTTTTAACATGTTCTCCAATTATGCAACCCCCAGACTGGTCCTTGCCTTTTGAGGTAACGTGTGATGCTAGTGATTATGCCGTTGGTGCTGGTTTAGGACAAAGAAAGGAAGGTAAGCCATATGTAATTTATTATGCAAGTAGAACTTTGAATAGTGCACAAATGAACTACACTACAACTAAGAAAGAACTACTTACAGTAATATTTGCGTTGGATAAATTTCATTCTTATCTAATTGGTTCAAAAACCATTGTTTACACCAACCATTCTGCTATCACGTACCTAATTTCAAAGCAAGATGCTAAACCAAGGCTGATATGCTGGATCTTATTACTTCTAGAATTCAACATTGTGATCAAGGATAAGAAAGGTACCGAAAATATTGCTACTGACCATTTGTCAAGGCTGACAACGGATTTAACAATTGAGGCTGCACCCGTAAATGATTGTTTTCCTGATGAATTTTTATTCTCTGTCACTGTAGTACCTTAGTTTGCTAATATTGTCAACTTTTTTGTGACAGGACGGATGCCAGCTCAATGAAGTGCTCAAGATAAGAAGAAATTTTTGCATGAGGTAAAAAAATTTTATTGGGATGATCCTTATCTTTTCAAATATTGTCTTGATTAGATATTTCGGAGATGCATACCCGAAAATGAGGAAAAAAGTATTATTGAATTTTGTCATTCAGAAGTATGCGGGGGCATTTTCCATCAAAGAAAACAGCTGCAAAGATTTTGCAGTCTGGATTTCACTGGCCCTGCAAGGCCTATGAAAATTGTCAGAAATTAGGATCAATTTCAAAAAGAAACATGATGCCTTTGACTCCTGTCATTGTGATTAAAATTTTTGCCTGTTGGGGAATAGATTTCATGGGACTATTTCTACTATCATTTAGCTTCGTGTACATTTTAGTTGCAGTAGATTATGTTTCAAAATACGTAAAGGCAATTCCGTGTTAAACTAATGATCATAAAACTATAATTAAATTTTTGAAGGAAAATATTTTGAGTCGATTTGGGATTCCTCGGGCCATAATAAGTGATGGAGGAACACATTTTTGTAACAGACCATTTGAATTCTTGTTGAAGAAATATGGTATCACATATAAGGTTCCCACCCCTTATCACCCACAAAAAAGTGGACAAGTAGAATTAGCAAATAGGTAGATAAAACAAATCATTGAAAAACCTGTCAACCCAAATTGAAAGGATTGGTCTTTGAAACTAACCGATGCACTTTGGGCTTATTGCACTGCTTTTAAAACATCACTTGGCATGTCTCCCTAGAGGTTAGTTTATGAAAAACCATGTCATTTGCTTGTGGAACTTGAACATAAAGCTTATTGGGCTATTAAAGCTTTCAATTCAAATCTTAATGATGTTGGTGTTTTGCGTAGGTTACAACTAAATGAGCTTGAAGAGTTGAGAAATGATGTATATGAGAATTCAAAAATTTATAAAGCTAGAACCAAAGCTTTTCACAACAAAACAATCTTAAGAAAAACATTTAAGGTTGGTCAAAAGGTTTTGCTTTATAATTCTTGACTTCACATATTTCCTGGAAAACTGAGATCTAGATGGAGTTGACCTTTTGTTGTGAAACATGTTTATCCTTATAGAGCCATTGGCATTGAAAATCCTAAAAATGGTAATTTGTTTAAAGTAAATGGACAAAGACTTAAATCATTTTTGGAGAACCATGATTTGCAGAAAGAAGTTGTTCATCTTAGTAACCCTCACAATGATCATTATAAGTAAATACAAATAATTTTTCTTTTCTTAGGTAGCTTTCTTTTAAGTTTCATTTTTTCCTTTTTTTTTCTTTTCATCTTTTCTCGGTTAAATGGCAGATATGGTACTCCGTAGCTCTCAAGTCAGTTGTTTCAGTTTCCCATAATAATTGATTTCTTTCTCTCTCCCTTCTTTCGATTTCTTCTATAAAAAAATCGATTCTACTCTTTCTTCTTTGCGAAAATGCTTTCCTTCTCTCCCAATAAATGTTCTTAAAAGGATTTACTAAGCTAGATGTGAACAATTAAGAGTTTTGATGCACAAGGGCATTCTTGAAAATGTGTAGTCGTTAATTGAAGCTAAGATCCGTTTGGCTGGTGAAATTTTAGATGCATTTGTGCCCCGCATGCCTGGGTTAGGCAAAAGCTCTTATGCCAAAAAGTGAAGAGCAAAAAGTTACGCGTCTGTCACAATTTTGGTCGATGGAATTATGATACTAAATGTCGTTCTTTAGGAATGATGTCCAATAATCGAGAAGATAAAAGAAAATTCATTAAGAATGGCCTGCATAAGTATTCTTTGGATGATATCTGATTGATTCTTGAAATGCAATCTTGTGGATTAGTCCAACGTGAACTTCTTGCTTTATGGAGGATTTTTCATAGAGAATGAGAGCATTACAGTCTTGGGAATCTAACTTTAAACAACCATGTTTGCTAGTTTGTAAGAAAATTGGATGCAAAACATATCCCCAACTCATAAAAAGCATTGAAGCTGTTACTGGACGTAAAACCAGTGGAAGATATGAGCCACAATCACAACTACTGTACATTAATGCCATTTCATTTTTTTCTTTTTTTTTTATAGGTTGTCAATCCTTAATAAATGATGAAGTACTGTGGAAAAGAGCAATCGGATTTGTGCATCTATTTATCTCGTCTTTTAATTTTATTGTCAGCATTTTCTTTATTTTAATTTAAGTTATTTCAGGTTTTTCATTTTCAATAACTACCATTTCAGGTAATTTCTTCTTCACTCTTCTTTTCTATGTTTTAACATTAGGGACAATGTCTTAATCTGGTTGGGGGAAAGGATAGTTGATATTTGATTTTTTTAGTTTAGTTTCTCTCATGTTGATATTAAAATCATTAGACAAAACACTTAGTTTATGATAGCTGAGTAAAGAGTAATTTTCCACTCTTGAGCCGCATCTTATTTTGTGTGACATGCATAACATTTTTTTCTTGCAAGCATAAATAGTTGCATGTAGAAACATTTAGCATGAATTTAGGTTGTTTGTTTGCATTTAGGAACCCAACTCACGGAAATATTATCATTGGATGTATACCTTGTAAATTCAAAATGGTTAATTTTTTAAAGCAATTAAAGTATGTTGCTTTTTGCCTAAGGAAAATAAATAACCGGTGAGCACTTTTAAGCCCTTAATATTTATTAGGATGTGTGAATTTCTTTGTTAAGAGTGCTTACTTTGTATTTTGAGCTAGACCTTGCTTGGATGGGTGACCTTAAGGACCCATGTAACCTCACTTTTTGTATGTAAATTTAAGGAAGAATATGGCATTTTAGGGCCAACAACTTATCAAAAGGCTAACCTTGTATATTATCCCTTAATGAGCCCCTTTGAACTTTATAGCCTTATTCTTTGTTTGAACCCTATATGTTTAACCACTTCCACTTCTTTTTTATTCTTTATTGTCCTTGGAACTAGTAATACTTATGTGATTATGGGCTTAGAAAATTAAAATGAATTTGTTGTTTTTGATAAAATAAAGAATAAATGTGAGGCATACTTCAGAATATGTTGGATTACCTTGTGCTTAAATTGTGATAGTAAAAAAATTTGGGGTGAGTTGAGCTTGAATAATAAAAATTGAGAGTGTATCATTGGATGGTTGAGTTTTAAACAAATGTTGATTTGTTATTTATAATAGAAAAAGGAAAAAGTGAGACCATAAGAAAAAGCCCTCGCAAAATAAAGTTAAAAAATATAAATAAAAAAACTCTTTCATTTCATAATACTTGGTCTCTTTTTCTTTTATGGTAGTCTAAAAAAAAATTGTTCTTTCCCTTTCAAATAAAATTATATATGCTCATACCCATGTGAATCCATACTAAAGTAAAGATGAAAGACATCTTCTTTTATCTTTTTTGGACAGATAAATGCATAGTCATGGGGGACAATTTTGAAAAAAATAATAATAACTTTAGCCTTAATATTTACGCAAGTCAAATAAGGCTAGTCATTTTGAAACGGAGAGAGGTAAAAAAAAACAGAGAGAAAAGAAAAAAAAAGTGTTAAATTCAACAAGTTTAAAACTCAACCATATTTGTTTTCTAAATTCATGTATTGATAAGGAATTGTGTTTTAGAGAGGACTTGAAGACTAGGGTTGATTTAGGTATTTAGTGTTTTAGGTGCCCATATTTATTGTTCATTGTATTACTAGTTCTCTTAAACTCTACCATTAAAAAACCTCAATCCGATTCCTGCTTTCACCAAATCCAGCCTCATTACAACCTTGTACAAAGATCATTGGACTTAAATTTATATGCAATCCCTTTTGGGAATCTAGTGATAGTGAAGTTGGATCCCCTTGCAAGCTCCGAATTGAGAAACACAAAGTAAGCTATTCACAAACCCACATTAAAATAAGTGCAAATACTTAAGGAGTGATCCTCTACCTCTGGTAACAAGGACTTAGCTTTTTTTTCCTTTCATTAATTACTTGTGTTAGGTACCTCCTAAGAGCTTGGCTTAGGCCAAGAAAAAACAAAAGAAAACAAGAGAAAACAAAAAAAAAAAAAAAGAAGGATAAGGAGAACTATGGAAACTAGCACAGTGGTCTATGTGCAAAGCTGGAAACTTTCAGGGCTTAAGTGCACATAGAAACTAGACTATGGAAAGACAGACAGAAAACAGAGAAAGGGGATCAAATTGTACACTTAATTGAGTGGTACAATTAGAACCATCAACTTTAAGTTGATCATTTCGGCCATGCAAGTTTTTAAGGTGACTAGTGCCATACTAAACCAAATTGTGGGAGACAACAATGATTGCTAGTCTAGTCTTGTCTACCACTAAAGAACTATTCACTAGTTAACTAGTTAAACTAACTAGTTTGTTAGCTAGTTACATGGCCGGTTACACATGGGTGATTATAGTACTTTGGTACTTGTGTTTGTGTTGTGCATGGCATTATGGGCCATGAGGTGACTTGAATGTCATATTAGACACAAGTTTTAAGGGCGGCATTGTGATCATATGGATTTGGGGGCTACATTGTCTCATGCAAATTAATGGAAGGCAAAAGTTAGCATTTTAGCCAACTAATATACTTGTATCATTCGGCCGAAACCAAGTCAAGCCATTTGTTCTATTTTCGGGCTTCCTTTGTTCTTGTCTTGGCCGAGCGTGTTCTTGAGAGTTCACCCACCATTTGGTCTTGAATCCAAGAAATCTTGAGGGCATTGAAGGATTCAAGCTTGGAGAAGTTTGTTTCGGCCTTTGCTTGCTTGGAATCAAACTTTGTTCTTGGAGATTCAAGGAAGGCCGAGCCTATTCAAGCTAGGGTTTGAGGTATTCCTTTGTATCTCTTGATTTCCACGGTAGTTCTTCCATGAACAAAAGCTTAAGAGTTCAATTGAAGTTGTGCTAAGCTAATTTGAGCAAGTATTGGGTTGATTAGGAAATGTGTTGTTGGCCGAAAATGTTGGATGGCTTAGCTTGATGTTCTTCTTGGTTTCCATGGAAAGTAATCCATGATTAAGGTGTATTAATGCCTAATTGATCTTGTGCTAGGCAAGTTTGAGTGAAGAACATCAAGGTGAGCAAGTTGGAATTTGGCCGAAAGGTGCATTTTGAGGTAATTTCATGTTTTTCATTTGATTTCATGGTAATGGTGCCATGAGCATTGGTGAATGATGATTAGGTGATTGTATGTTGGATTGGATGGGTGAAGAACACTAATGTTTGGCAATGGGCATTATGGCCGAGGGCTTGAAGTAGTGTAATTTGATGTCCATTACTTGATTAAATGGTAATGATACCATGAACAATGATCATTGATGATTAGGTGTTCATGTAATGGACTAGTTTGATAAAGAACACTATTGTGTGAAAATGGACATTTTGGCTGAAAGCTTGGATTAGTGTACTTGAGTGTTCTTCACTTGGTTACATGGTAATTGTGCCATGAGCAAGCTTTATTGATGGTTAGATGATCATATAGTGAGTTAGAGTGATGAATAGTATAAATATATGGAATTGGGCATTATGGCCGAGAGCTTAAGCTTATGTATTGTAGTGTTCTTCATTGAAATCATGGTAGTTAATCCATGAGTATGTGTTGTTGATGCCTATTGTTTGTTGTGGTAGGCATTGTGTGTGAAGAACACTTGGATATTGGAAGGTTGGCTTGAGACCAAAAGCTTTTGAGGTAGGGTTCACTAACACTTGATGTTGCTTGGTAATGTACCATGGTTCAAGTGTTTAGAGTGGCTAAGTGATGGTTAAAATTTGCCAAATGACCTTAGTTGCTTGATAGGCTATTGAGAATACATTTGGTCTACTTGTTGATTAGCTAATTAACTAATGTACATGTACTATAAATGCAAGTAAATGTGGCCTATTTGCTTGGCATTTTGGAGCTCTAAGTGGAAGTATGTTGAAAGGTGGTAATTTGTGTGCATTGTGGACATGGGTACATGTATGGTTTATCTTCGCCGAGAGCAAAGTGTGGAGTGTGTGTGTGTCCTTGTGTGCTTTGGTGTTTCCATGTGCTTGCTAACCCCACTTATGGTATTAGGGATTAATTGCCATGGTTATTTATCTTGTATTTGTATATGTTTGGTTTTCTTGTCTTTGTGTTTGTTTTGCAGGTAAAGTTAGCAAACGGGAGGTTAAGCTTTGAGTGAATACTCAGCTTAACTAAATAGACTCTTTTTAGAGTTGAATATATATAAGTGAATCCTACTGAGTTATACTCACTGCCCATCCTTTTATTTCAAGCAAGGACATTCGACCTGAGAAGTGCTACCTTGCTTGTTGCTTGTGTTTAGCACTAATTTGCTTAGTTTCCAAGGTATGTTCCAATGTGTGGTTGGCTTATCATTTTGGGTTCATTACGAGTCTTATATTTTTGGTTGGCCGAAACTTATGGGTTAAGTTTGCAGGCAGTAGTTAGAGACTTGTCTAGGAAAGCTATGGATACTTGGACTTTGGCTCTGATCATAGTATTTACTTTCATGACAATGAACCAGGCAATTGGGTTGGTGTTGCAGTGTGTACTCTTGTATGGCATACTCAAGGTTATGTTTGACCATTAGTGTTCTTGGTATGTAATAACTTGTGATGTTTAGCTTTTGGGTTCATGGCATGTAGCCATGCTAGACACTAGGTAGACTACCCTTTTTGTGTACATATGTGTAGTCCTTGATGCCTAGACTTGTGATGCTTTTGCTGGAATTGTATGCCAAGTTATGTATGGGCTTATGGATGGCTTTATGTTTAGGCATGTATGCTGAATGTTTTGGGCCAATGTATGGCACTTTTATGTGAATAGTTATGGGCCTTGTCTTATGGAAATGTTGTGCACCATTATATGCATGTTGTTGGCCGAAAGCATCATGTGCATATTACTTGTGGTTTCAAAATCAAAACCAACAATGTGGCTTCTTGGTTGCCATATAGATAGCACACTTGATTGCACTCCAATTATGCACTTAAAATTTCATTAAGTGTTGCCTTGCTTGATATGCAAGTAATAAATCAAAACCCTGCTTGTTGTGCAAGATAGTGGTATTGGGCCTTGCCTTTGCTGCAAGTATTTACTGGACTTGTTTTAAAAGCCACCTGGGCCACCTCCCAGGCCTCTCAACTTAATAAAATAAGGCTTAATGTTGCCATTTCTTGCTTGGCTGAATGCTAGAAACTTAATGTTGGAGTTGGGCTTGTGAGTTAAGTTAGAAACTTATAGGCCAGGGCCTGAGTGAGGTGTGACAACTTGCAAGTCAAGTTTACAAGTATTATATATTCATAGCATGATTTGTCATGAGTTGTTAGATTATGTATTTTGTTTATTTTCTTAGGTTACACTTGCTAGGGACTAGCAAGAACCTAGTTGGGGGGGTGTGATGAATACTCATAAGTGTATTGCTATTAAGGGTTTAAATCATCATTATACACTTTGAGTATGATTAATTTCTATATTCTGAGCATTTTTTCACTGGGTTACTAATAGCTGAAGTGTTATCGCCCCTTAAACCTGTGAACTTCGGCTAGATATCACACTCGGGAAATCGAGCACCACCCGTAAGGAGTACCAATGCCAACCTGGGAAAGAGGGAGTCTGACGCCTTGGGCATACGACCTCAGTGGCCCACCAGCACCCCTGGGAATGACAGTATTGACCTTGGGAAAATAGCACGTCGCCTCCATAGGAAAAGCAGCTGAGCTAGCTTCGAGGGAAAAGTACCAGCCACCTTCGGCAGAAGAAAATCCCCTCGAACGAGGAGCTTCAGTGCTAAGGAAACCCCCAAACTACTGAGACTACTTCGGGAGAAGGGTCCTTATTCCGAAGGGTGACCCCAACCGAAGGGACCTCGGGAGTATGGCAGAAACAATTAAGGAGTCTCTAACATGTCGCCCTCACATACTACACGCCGCCCCCATATGCACTCTGACACGCCGACGCCGCCTACATCTTGTCATGTAGGGCTATTCTAGCCCTAGCCCGTGGCCCGAGGAGCCTGCAGGCGGCTAAAGGCCCCTCATGCCCAAAAGTACAGATTATATCCAACCGAACACGTGTCGCAATCTGAGCGGACCACACCCTCCTTTATATACTAAGGAAACGGCCTCAGCGGGGGATGGCCTCCTTCCCCGAAAAAACGTAAAACAGGCAAGAATCTTTGACCTCCAATACTTTATCTCCACCTCCAAAACATTGACTTGGGCGTCGGAGGCTCCTCCCCGGAAAAAGACTCCAGGGACCTCTTAACCCCTGTTTTCTGAGTGTTTTAGGGATATTCTCCTGGGAAATCTCCACTTCAGACATTCTCCCTTACTGGAAGCTCCTTCCGGTCTCATCATGTCACAAAACGAAGGTGCTGCAGGGCATCAGTTACCATTCATGCGTTTTTACTATTCATAATTACTATTCACTAACTTACTATTCATATGCATATTTCACTAGTCATATGCATATTTACTATACATACGCAGTTTACTGTTCATTAATATTAAAATATATATATTAAATAATTATTTTTTTATATAGGTAAAATCATCACTTGGCAACCATTCACGAGAAAAATCATATATGGAGCTGTAGAGATTAGAACTGAGTGATTCCAAATTCATCTGAAAGCTAACACATAGATCTTCAACTCTGCTTCATTCCATGAGGTAGTTTCATCGTTTTCATTGCCAAAATCTGATTATAGATGAGACCATTCGTTCTTTCATGTGCCAAAGAGCAGTTTCAGTAGAAAAATCATAACTTGAGCTATGGATAACCAATTTGAATGAGCAAGCTATCAATTCGAAGATAAAAAAGAGATCTACAAGTTCTATGTAAGAAAGAGCTGATTTAATGTCTACGATGGTCAAAAAATTAAAAGAAGTTGCAGCCCGCTTTTGTTGATCTGTATTTACCTACATTTTACTATTTTACCATTTCACCCACCCCAAAAACTCTATAAATAGGCACTTGGGGGGGAGGATGAATTCATGCCATTTCTTAGGCCATTTCCATGTTCCTGTATCAAAGTTAGATTTTCTCCTTTGTTCTTGTTTTTGTTTTCAACACCGAAGCTCTGTCCAAATATTTTCTCATTCTTCTTCTTGTTCTTCCTTTGATCTTTCAATCCATGTTTATTTCATCTTTCTACATGTTTACTTTTATCATGGCTAACTAATCTTCCTTTTGCTAAGGTGAAAGGGTGAAATTTTTGGTATAAAGGTTATGATTGATTTGAATGGATCACAATGTTAACGGTATTTTCTTCTTTAACCTATTTAGCTTCCCTCCTTGTTAAGTGGAAGTCTTAATTCATCATAGTGAATCATTGGCACAAAAGCTACTTGATTCCTTCTGTAGAACATGGCTTTGCCGGCTATATTGGAATCTTGAGTTATTGTAAACAAAGGTTGGCATGATGGATACTTAAACCCATTAGCAAGCATTGACATTCTAAGGTCAATGAAAGTTAATACTAACTAAATTCCCCGATTGGGACCTCCTTTATGTGTGGATCCTAATTGAGTGGTAAAATGGGCTAAAATTAATCATAACCGATATACTAAAAGTGGATCCTCTAACCTTAGCTATTTTATTTGAATTTGAGTTTTTAATCAACACCTGTTCACACCTTGCACCAAAATCTTTCCTTATTACTAAATCTATAATTTGTATTTCTTAATTCACTTCCCTATGGTTCGACACTCGGACTCCCAAGATTTTATTACTTATGACAACTTATACTTGGGTTACAATTGCTAGAGTGCAGCACCATGCATCCATAATGTTTAAAAGAATCGTATAGGGTTTAGTGGTGCTCTTGGATGTCCACCCGGGTGGCTTTTGACAGTGCCTTAGTGCATGGTTACCTTGTACAGGCACCAAATGCTCAAAATGATATTAAACTAGGCCTTGTAACGTAGCTTAAACCTCTTTTGCATGCTTCCTTGTCATTTGTTTTGAGCTAATAATCAAAGAATGTTTAAGTATCCAAGGTGCTTGAAGTATGGCTTGTGCTTCCCCATTATCTCCCCTTTCCTCAAAAAGGATTTGCCCTTGAATATGTGTTGTCAAATAGAGAGAGATTAGAAACATTAAAAGTGGGACTAATATTGTACTCACCTGGCAAATCAAGTTGATACGCATTGTCATTAATGTTATTGACAACTTGAAAAGTCTATCTCCTCTTAGATGCAGTTCAGTTCTCATTTAATATGGGAATTTTTCTATTCTTATTAGCATCCAAACCCAATCACATGGCTCAAAAGTCACTTTCTTATGCCTTTTATTAACCAAATGTGTAACTTATTGATTTTTTTTCTCAATTGGCACTTTAATCTTCTCATGCATTGTATGCACCAAATTTGACTTCTTAGAACCATCTAAGCTTAAAAACTTATTCGTAGGAAAAAGCAGAAGATCTAGAGGTGTTAATGGATTAAAGCCACACCCAACTTGAAAAGGTGAGTATTCAGTTGTCTTATGGACAGCACTAAATGGAAAATAGCAACTTTGCACCAAGCTTAACCTACAAAGTTCTCCATAGGTGACTTAGGAATTTTGCATCTCTAATAGACAAAATAGTCCTAGGAACTCCATGTAGCCGTACCACTTCCTTGAAAAACAACTCAGCTACATTCATAGCATCATCTGGCTTGTTGCATGGGATAAAGTGTGCCATCTTGGAAAATTTGTTAATAATAACAAAGACGGAATCTCTACCTTTCTTAGTCTTAGTAAGTTCTATAATAAAATCCATTGATATGTCAATCTATGGATGTGAAGGTATAGGTAAAGAAGTATAGAAAACATGAATAGTTTGCTTAGACTTAGCCCTCTTACAATACAATGCTTATAAAACCTTTTAACGTCCTTTTTTATGTGTGGCCATAAGAAGAGCTCCTTGAGCATCTTCAGAGTCTTATGCACACCAAAGTATCCTATAAGACCGCCACTATGAGCTTCCTTGACAAGCAACTCCCTCAAAGATGTTTGAGGTATACACAACTTATTCTTTTGAGAAAAAAAAAATCTATATTATTGATCAAACTTAGCAAAAGTAGTTTTAGCACACTTGGAAAAGATTTCACCAAAGTCTGAATCATTAACATACAATTCCTTCAAATGTTCAAATCCAAGCAACTTAGCATCTAAAGTGGAAAGTAAAGCATACTTCCTAGAAAGTACATTCAGCATTATATTCACTTTGCCTTGCTTGTATTGGATCACATAAGGGAAACATTCAATGAATTCAATCCATCTAGCATGTCTCCAATTCAACTAACCTTGGCCTTTAAGGTGTTTGGGAGATTGATGATCCATGTGTACAATAAACTCTTTGGGCCATAAGTAATGTTACCATGTCTCTAATGCACTCACTAAAAAATATAATTCCTTGACATAAACAAGATAATTAAGAGTTACACCATTAAGTTTCTCACTAACATAAGCAATAGGATGCTCTTTATGCATCAAC
Organism: Aquilaria sinensis; assembly: GCA_005392925.1. NCBI lineage: Eukaryota > Viridiplantae > Streptophyta > Magnoliopsida > Malvales > Thymelaeaceae > Aquilaria > Aquilaria sinensis. Next base: position 291,013 of record SMDT01002758.1, on the reverse strand, counting down.
ACAACTCCATTTCCAATACTTGAAGCATCACACTCAATTTAAAAACTCTTAGAAAAGTTAGGTAGGGCTAACAATGGTGTTTTTTTTAGCAACATAAATGCATCATTTTGAGATTTCTCCTACTTAAAACCAACATTCTTTTTAACATTCTTAATAAGATGGGCTACAATAGTAAAAAAATTTCTATCAAACCTCCTATAAAAACTAGTTAACATGTTGAAAGACTTCAACTAAGAAATAGATATAGGAATCGGCCATTCCTGAATGGCTTTCACTTTTCTTTATGAAACTCATAACAAATTTAAGAAAGATAACAAATGTTAGTGCAAAAAGAGCACTTCTTGAGATTTGCATAAAACTTTTGTTATTTCAATAAGCCTAACACTTGTCTTAAAAGTTCTACATGGTCTACTAAGCATTCACTATAAACCAAAATTTCATTAAACAATGATCAAGAGCTAGAAGAGCCCTCACCCATACTCAACATGTGAATAGAAGAAAGAAGTATAGCAAAACACATAAAGAACTAGTAAGCCTCTATGTGCCTAACATAAGTTCAATAAGAACAAATGAGAGAAACTATCATGAAATAACTTTATTGATTATTACCTATGAATAAAGCACACATAATTTCAGCCTTATATAGCAATCCTAGGTCTTAAAGTTGTTATTTTACTAAACCAAATGAAATAGAAGTAAATTGTAGCTAAAACTCCTAAACTAACATAAAAATTGCTAATACATGCTTTACACACTCCTCCCACACAAATTAGGGCTAGGTTTGGCCAACTTATCCTGAACATGTTTTAAATGTGTTATGTGATCGAAACATGGCTAGAAAAGGTGTAGGATCTAAGCTTGCACATTCAAGGCTCTTTGGGGTTTCCTCATGTTGTCTCTCTTAATTAGTTGCATGGGCTTGCATAGCTGCTCCCATTGTGTATTAGACTCATTAGAAGAGTTTCCAAGGGTGTTGACCATTCATGCATCCATAATGCTCAATAGAATCATGTAGGGTTTAATGGTACTCTCACGTGTGCACTAGGGTGGCTTCCAATAGTGCCTTAGTGCATGCTCGCCTTAAGCAGCCGCCAAATGCTCAAGATGTTCTTGAACTAGGTTATGTAACATAGGCTGAACCTCTTTTGCACGCTTCCTCATCATTCGTCCTGAGCTAATCACCAAAGGGTTTTTAGGTGTCCTAGGTGCTTAAAGTGTGGCTTGTGGTTCCCCATCACCCTGGTGCCTCAGATTGCACCAGAGCACACTAGGACCGCGGCTCTAGTTTCTAACATTGAAGCAAAATGCTTTTTGTAGATACTTTAGACACTTTTCTTGCCACCAAAATATGCATAAAAAGCTATCATAAACTCTAATTTTTTTAGCTACTATAATAGGACCATTCTATGCCAAACTAACAAAGCAACAAGTTTTTAATTCTCTTACACAAGAGCTTGATTCTCAGTAGTCCATCTGAAAGAAAATCTACCATAACTTGTGCATATCTTCCAAACAACTTGTAACCACTTGACAAGCAACTATGACATGCATGAAATAAATGTAACAACAAAATCCCTTACCCCATTTAAAGAGAACAAGCAAGCAATTAAGTACAACCAAGCTACCAAGGCTCCACTTAAATGTTCTTATGATTCCAAGCAAAATCCATTATAAATGGCACTAAAACTAGCTCACACAAGCTAGACCCAAACTCAAATAACCTTAAGAAACCAGGAATAATCCAAGAACAACATGAAAAACACAATCATAGAGCTTATCAAGGTAAAAATCCAAGCAAGATTAAGCTATTACATCCTTGGGTACCTTATGGAGCTTCAATTTCCACCAAAAATTGAAGGAGAAATGAAGATTTATTAGGGGAAGGGAGGGAGAGCTATGGATTTAAGGGTTAGGAATGATGAATAATGTCTTTGAAGCCACCCAAAATGGTTTGAAAACCATTCTCTCTCCAAGTTTCCTCCATCTTTTTCTTTTTTGACAAAATGACCACATGTTCAAATAGTAACACTAGACTTACACAATTTTGTCCTTACTTTTGGTTTCTTGTCAGTTGGGACCAAAAAAATACTTGTAACTGAACCCATCATCATAAGGTGCAAACTAACCATTTTTCCCCTGGTGACGCTTAGGTACCAAACAACCTAGGGACCAACTGCCCCTTAAAACAACTTGCTTGATTTTGCTAAATTATACTAACCAAGAAATTAAACTAGCGATTCGACTTATTAAATAATTCTTACTTGACTATTTTAGGCCTCCTATCTTGAGGGTCATAACATGTAGCCTAGAAAAGGGACTAAGGGGTGCGTGATTGAAAGATGTCCATAGTAAGAAAGCCCCCGATATGAAGGACAATAATTTAACCCCAATAAAGAAGTCTAAACTTGGGCCACAAGGCCCATCAAGAAGTATCTGGAATCAAATCTAATACATGGGAGGGTAGAACCCGAGTTACAAATTCCTTTGGTCAAACTAGAAGGAACCATGCAAACCCGTAGGGAACTTTGGTGAGTTATGGCCCACTTTGGGTGATAACCACTTCTGTACGTGGGTAAAGTAAATGTCCCCATGTACTTAACTCCCAGAATGTAATAAAAATCTCAAAGTTATGCCTAAGAAATTCCTTGCCAGGTCCTCCCCTTAGGGACCCATTAAACTCAATGAAGATTGCCAATCAACCGACCTTAAAGATAGGCTTGTAATGCAAAGAGAATAAAATGGATGACTTCCTAACAAATGGCAGAATCCAAATAGCTAAAGGATAACATTGGGCGTATCTTTTCCTTAATGAATATAGAGACCTCTCGAACCCTACATTCACTAACCCAGGGCGACAAGAGGCATTGGCCTCACTTATGAACAAATGCGACAAAAATATGAACTTTGGGAATTTGCATTAGAAAATTTGCATTTCATTTAAAAAAATGTTGTTAATTACAAGCCTATGGACTACAAAAATGGGCTAAGGAAGCACCCTATAAAGGAGGGAGCATAGCCTCTAGAGGAAGAGCTTCAAGGTTGCTACTCTAAATGAACTTCTAGGCATTCAACCTGAGTATTCTTTCTTAATACCAAATTCCTTGATTAATAGAAGTATCATGGAATACGTCCAAGTGAGACAAGTCTAGTCTTAGGTTAGCTCAATCTGCTTGGTAGTGACAACAAATGAAGCCATTGAAATAATCTTGGATAAGCTTTTTCTCTACCTCATCCTTGGCTTGCGCCACCTCTTCATGAAGACCCTTATTCTTTACCTCCAGGGTGGCTACCTTCTTTTCAAGCTTGTCTGTGCCATTTTAAACCTGGATCTTCTCTTCTAATGCCTTTTTCCCCTTCTCCAAAGCATCTACCTTTATGCATAGTTTTCTATTCCTATGGGTAAGCCATTTCTTCTCCTTCGCTAATTATTGATTAGTCTTTTCTAGAGACTCCATTGCATTTGTCACACCCCTTTGCACATAAGCTAATAATTAAACCACAAAGGCTAATGGTTAATAGAAAAAAAAGCTTTGTCTACAGAAATAGTCCTAGACTGTAAAATTTATAGACCAAGTACTAATGGCAATAAGGTTCAGTACTAGCTTATGCAGTTTGGTACTATAGCCTATTTTTTACAGGAAACTTGTAGAAATAGGTCTAAGAGGCCAAAAATAGATTGTGAAGTTTCAATGAAGCTAAAATTTGGCTCAAAAATCACCTAAAACATATAAAAATTGTCTTTCAAAAGTAAAAATCCAAAAGCTTGTTAAACAAGAAAGTCAATTTTTAATTTGACCAAAACTAGCAATGTTTTTCTACATAAAACTATATTTTATGGAAAAATTATATTCAGAAGTCTTTTCTTGACAAAGAATTCTTTGATAACTTAGATATATTCTTCAAAATACTCATATAGTGCTTAGACACTAAAATCCAAGGTCATGCATACACACACAAGTTGGGTTCATACAAACCAACCCTAAAATGCTTAGCATACACATACATTGGCCTGAAGAGTTTTCAACACTAGTTTGATGCAAAAACACTTAGAAAACCAAAATGCAAGTAGGTAAACCATAAGTATAGAGCAAACCAAAAAGATCACATCATAAGGGTAAAAACCCTAGTCACTAGAACTCAGAAACAACTTTAGAGGCTTACATGGCTCTATGTGTTAGTCTTCTTCAAACAAGCTTTACTCTTACCATTAGTTGATTCTTATACAGATAGTCTAGACATTCATGAGCTAAGCCATAAGTAACCATTAGGATAAACAGAACTTGATCTAAAGATCAAACTATTAGCATGTTACCTATACAACAAGAAAACCACACACACAATCAAATGATATGGCAAGCTAAAGCCTAGGCTCTTGGTTTGCAGGACAAAAACATAAGTGTAAGTTTTATAAAAAACTTAGTAAGAAAACACAATTTTGCATATAAAGAAAGATAAATACATAAGGATAACATAATTATGCATACACAAAAGCTTCTGGAACAACAAAAGTAACTAATCAACTACTAATGCTCATGAGGCATTTATTCTGTTACTTGTTTCATAAATTTAGTTTAAAACCAAATTAAACACATACAAAACCATCACTAAATCCAATTTGGGGTTGTCTATAACCTTTTCACATGTTTAGCTCATTAGCCTGAGAGATTCCCTAAACAACATATTAGTTCTAAGTCTTTACGTATGATAGAAACAAGCATCCTAGAAGGATTCCTGATCCTATTTACCTATATCATAGCCCTTAATACATAATCAAAGGTATAAATCACAAGAATAGAGGATTTCTTTACTGAATTCTCTGATCAAGCAAGATCAAAACACTTTTAAATTTTTACTCCCTTCTCTGCCCACCCAAGCAAGCAAAACTTCTTCCTCAAGTCTGCCCACAAATCACTCAATTCTTTCAAAAATCAATCCAAAAACAGCCATGGAAGCTTTACTTTAAGTTTTAAAGCTCTCAGGACTAGCATAAACTCAAAACAATTCAAATCAAAGAAGGAATGACACGCGCAAGCTACAAGTGGTGAGTAGGATTCAAACCCTTGATTACTCCTTCAACCTTTTGATTGTAATCAATTATGCCCTAAAGTTCTAACTCTGTCACCCAATGCCACTAATATCCTTTTTAATTCCTTTGCCCTGATTATTTTCTTTTGTCATCATAATCCTAGTTTTTCTTTATTTAAGTTCCTAACTTTATTAAGAGGCAAGATATTTTTTTGGATGTAAGTAGTTCATTTAATTTCATCAAAGAGGACACTAAGCTTATCTTCTAACTTAACCAATACTTTGATTAACACAATAACTGCCCTATTTAACATAACATTTCAAAAAAGATAGATAAAAAAGGGTTATAATTCTCTTCACCTTTAAAGAATTTGTTCTTCCAAATTCTTAGTTAACTCAGCATACTCTTCAAGATATTGGTTATGAATTTTTGACTCCAGTTCCCAAGTTGTTTCACTTTCATTATGATTTGTCCACATAACTTTGACCATAGGAATGAGCTTTGTCTTTAGCTGTCTTATTTGTCTATCAAGTAACCTCACTAGCCTTTCTTAATAAGCTAGATCTGATTCCAATGGCACTGAGTCTAATTTCATAACTTGACTTGAATCTAGCAAGTACTTTTTTGGCATAATTACGAGAAATACATTATGCAAATGAGAAATTTGAGGTGGTAAGGCAATTCTATAGGCAGTTTTGACTACCAAGTCTAAAAGCCTAATAAACCTTGGTGCCTACTTGTTTCTCTTCCTAAATTTAAGGATAACTTTTGTTGGATATACTTTAAGCTACTCTTTATCTCTTACTTGAAACTCTAGATCTCTTCCCCTTAATTTTCCATATCTTTCATTCCTGTGTTTTGTAGCCTTCAATCTTTCTTGTATCGTTTTGATCTTTTCAATAGTCTCTTAAATAATTTTTTGTCCCAATACAAATCCATCTATTGGATCTACCCATCAACGAGGAGTTACACAATTTCTACAAATAATGCTACAAATGGTATCATTTGAATTGAAGTTTGATATTCATTATTGTAAGCAAACTCCATAGAAAAAAAGCATTGGTCCTAATCATCTTTGAAATCAGTCACACATCCCTTAAGCATGTCTTCTAGGAACTGAATTACTCTTTTTGTTTGGCCAACTGTTCGAGGGTGATATGCTAAGCTTAGGTGAAGGTTTGTTCCCAAGGCTTTGTGAAAGGCAGTCCAAAATTTGACACAAACCTAGGATCTCTGTCTAAAAAATACTATCTAGAATCCAATGTAGCTTAACAATTTTTTTGATGTAAATTTAAGCTAACTCGTCCATAAAGTAAATGAGACGAATTGGCAAAATATGTACTGACTTGGTGAGTCTGTCCACAATCACCTAAATAACATTGTGATGAGATCTTGTAGGAGGCACACAGGTTAAAAAAATCCATTGTTACAGCCGCCTACTTCTTCACAGGTATTGGCAATGTTTAAAGTTTGCCTATTGGTCATTGATGCTAACTTTTACCCTTTGACACGTTAAACATCTAGCCACAAACATTGTGATTTCATTCTTCATTCCTGGCCATCGAAAATGATTCTTGAGGTCTTGGAATATCTTACCACCTTTAGGATGCATTGCTAATTTACTTTGATGAGCCTCTATGAGTATTTATTCCCTCAAGTTCTTTTTATCTGGCACATAAACCTTATCTTTAAGGCTCAACAGCCCATTCTTGTACTTGAAATTCTTATTTAGCTTTCTTTTATTCTCTCCAGAAATCTTGTATAGCTTAGGGTCTTGTTGTTCTACTACTTAAATCTCACTAAGCCACCTAGATTGAATGACTAAAGCAAGCATTTGCTTTTGTTCCAAAGCTGCCCACCTTTGATACAATACAATAAAGCTATTCAATTCACTTTCTGACCTAAAGTCTTTAGACTAAAGTTATTAGATTCCCTTTTCTAGTACAATAATGTATCACACAATCATAATCTTTAATGAACTCCAACCACCTTCTTTATCACATATCGAGATCTTTCCGAATGAATAGATACTTAAGACACTTATAGTCTGTATGCATTTTTATGATCTGCCTAAATGATAGTACCTCTAAAGTTTGAGGGCATAAACCACTATTGCCAACTCAAGGCCATGAACAGGGTACTTAGTTTCATGAAGTTTCATTTGTTTTGAGCCATAGGCCAAAACTTGTTTGTCTTGCATTAGAACACACCCTAACCTTAAGCCTGAAGCACCAGTATATACAACAAACACTTTGTTAGGATCTAGCGGAATCAATATTGATACAGATATCAATATCCTCTTCAATTCCTAAAAGCTTGTCTCACAAGCTTCATTCCACTCAAATTTGTTATCTTTTCTAGTTAACTGAGTTAAAGGTAAGGCAATAACTAGGAATTTCTTTACAAATCTTTTATAATAACCAACAAGTCCCAAAAAGCTTATAACCTCAACTGCATTAGTTGGTCTTGGCTACTCTTCTGTAGCTTTAACTTTTGCAAGACCTACTAGTAATCCTTGAGCACTAATTATTTTTCCTAAGAATGAAATTTCAAATAACCAAAACAAACACTTGGATAATTTGGCATAAAATTTATTGTTTCTCAAAACTTGTAAAGTTAATCTCAGATGCTTTTTATGTTCTTTTGGGGTCTTAGAGTAGATGAGGATATCATGTATGAACACTTCTACAAACACATCCATATAAGGCTTAAAAATTTTATTCATGATATCCATGAAAGTTGCTAAGGCATTAGTGAACCCAAAGGGTGTTATAGCAAACTCATAATGACTATATCTTGTTTTAAAGTTTGTTTTAGGAATGTCTTCCTCCTTAACCCTTAAATGAAAATAATCTGATCTTAAGTCTATCTTGGAGAGCACCCTAGCTAACTTAAGTAGACCAAATAGGTCCTCAATTCTAGGCAATGGGTGCATATTCTTCATAGTCACAACATTTAGTTTTCTATAATTAACGCACAATTTCAAAATTCCATTATTTTAAAAAAACAACACAAAATGCTCCCTATGAAGACACACTAGGTCTAGTAAAAACTTTTTGCAAAAGGTTATTTAGTTGCTTCTTAAGCTTAGAAATTTCTGGAGTAGATATTCTATAAGGTAAAATAGAAATGGGGGTAGCTCTTATTGAAGTTGAATAACAAACTTTGCCTCCTTTTAGGGGTAATCTAGGTAAATTAGAGGCAAACACATCAGGATATTCATTCATAATAGGTAGCTTACTTAATTCTAAGTCCACAAAAATTCCATTTAAAGGCTTGTACTCTTCTTCAAGCATAATAGCCATTTTTCCCTACAAATCTAACTGCATACCATGGATGCAGCTTAAATCTTCACTAAGAGTTACTAATCTTAGTCTTGGAGAGTTTGGTAAAACTAAGTCCTGAGAAGTACAATCAATTTGGGCATGGTGTTAAGCTAATCAGTCCATCCTTAGGATAATATCATAATCTGATATACTCAAAACTAAAAGATTAGCACTTAAATCTTACTCCCCTAGCTTTAATCCAGAGCCATCTACTACTGAGTTATTAAACATTAATTGTTTCACTAGAGTCTTATACAGATATACTTCTTTTAATTAATGACAAATTAGTGCTAATTCAAATGCTTATAATAGCAAACAAAATAGATATAAATGCTTGAGTATCAAATAGAACCTTAGCAAGTCTATCACACAAGGTAAAGTGCCTCCCAAAGCCTGTTGTCATGCTTCAACTTGATTTGTCAATGAAATACTCTCCTAACTAACTAACTCTTTTATGCAAGTTGACTCTGACCTCCTCTGGGTCCATTATTTTTATAAGGGCAGTCCTTGATCCAATATGTCTTAGATCCACACTTTAGACATGCATGCAACGCCTTGTAACAAGGTATAGTTCCTGAAACTTTTGACATGACTCACATTTCTAAGCATAATGTGGAGGTTGATTTACCTTCCCCTTTCCTCCATACTTACTTTTCTATCTCCACTGGCAGTTCTCTTAGCCTCTGGCTGGATCCAACAACCTTTGAGCTTTGTCCAACATTGGCCTGACTCATCTAAATCCCAATTATTTCTTGTTGAATCACCATAGCCCTTTCACAATAAAGGCTATTATATGATGTCATATTTTTTTGTCTTAAGCCTCTGATAAACTTCTTAAATCTTAAGACTTTTTTACCCTCCAATTGTTATGCATATCTTACTAATTCATTAAGCTTTTCGTTATATTCAAACACTACCATTTCTCCCTACTCCAATTACTCAAACTACAACTAATTTTGATCCATAATAGCTTCACTTATATATTGTGCCCTAAATTTCTTTTCAAAGTCTGACCATCTCATACAAATCCTTTTTTTATCATACTTTCTTTCATTTTCAACATTATGTGCTTTCCTTACTGACCTCAACTAAATTTTAGCTCTCCTTGCTAATTTATATGTTGCCAATGACAGTTTCTCATTATATGTCATATCCATGCATTCAAAGATCTTCTTTAATTGGTTTAACTAATTCTCTACAGCATATAGTCCTTTTTTTCCATAAAAACGAATGGTCCAAGCCCAAAAAACTTCTCCAATTGCTTAGCACTTATAGATACATGGTCCTTTTGCCTATTGTCTTTTTTGTCTTCTTTGTATCTCTCTTCATTCTACCAATGTTACTTTTGATGAAAATTTTTTAACACTTCAGTGTTGATTTTTGGGTCTTGTATGCTATCAAATTATACATGTACAGATGGGGGTACATGCTGATTCTGTGCTCAAGCATTCTAAATCTGGTTTTCATTTTGGTTTTGACCCTTTACTCCCTCATCATGGTTATCATTTTCATGTTGATTCTAGTTTTGTGCATTTTGTACATTTTGCTCAATTACAACAAAGCATGGATTTTGTGGTGGTGAATGCATGCCCTTAAGCTTTTTCTTTTTTTCTTTTCATTTAATTATTGTATGGTGTCATTCAGTCCTTGCAATACATTCATCCATGTAGGTTTCATCTCATAAGCAAGACCTATATTTGTTGCCCTTCAATGTTCCTATCTATAGCCAACTCTTCTTTTATTCACCATCTTCCTATACATATGCAAATAGCATAGTAGCTACTTAGGTTAGCTTTTAGAAGTTATGATCACCAATATCTTTTCATACTGTTCCAATGAACCTACTCTAATGCCAAATTTGTCACACCCTTTTGTTTGTAAGCTAATATTTAACCCATAAAGGCTAATGGTTAACAGAAAAAAGAATTTCATTTATAAAAACAGTCTTAGACTATTAAACTTAGACACCAAGTCTCAATAGACTTAGGGTTAAGCATTAGCTAATGCGCTTGGCTACTATGGCCTATTTTTGACAAGAAACTTGTAAAAATGGGTCTAAGATGCCAAAATAGATTAGGTAGAGTAAATGAAGCTAAAATTTGGCACACAAGCCACCTAAAACATATAAAAATTGTTTGTCAAAACAAGAAATCCGAAAGCATGCTAAACAAGAAAGTCAGTTGTCGGTTTGACCAAAACTAGCAGTGATTTTTACAAAAAAAACTTTATTTGATGCAAAAGAGAATATTTAGAAGTTTGTTCTTGGTAGAGAATTCTCCAATAAGTTGAATATATTCTTAGAAACACTCATATAGTTCTTAGATACTAAAATCCATGGTCATCCATACAAACACAAGTTAGGCTCTTACAAACTAACACCAAAATGCTTAACACACACACACACTAGTCTGAAGAGTTTTCAGCACTAGTTTGTTACACAAACATTCACAAAACCAACATGCAAGCACATAATTCCATAGGTACAACGCTAAATAAAATGATCATATTACTAGGGTATGAACCTTAGTCATTGGAACTTAAAAACAACTCCAGAAGCTCACATGGCTCTTTGTGTTAGACTTGTTTGATAGCAAGCTTTGCTATTGCCCTTAGATGATTCTTTCACTAATAGTCTACACATTCATGAGCTAAGCCATAAGTAACCATCAGGGTAAATAGAACTCGATCTAAAGATTAAGGTATGAACATGTTACCTATACAACAACAAAGCCACACACACAAGCAAATAATATACCAAGCTAAAGTCTAGGCTTTCAATTAGCAAGATGGCTCTCGATTAGTAAGACAAATATGTAACAGTAAGTTTCATAGAAACTAGTAAGGAAACATATTTTGCACCAAAGCAAGATAAACACATAAGAATAACATAATTATGCAACACAAAAGCATTTGGATCAACACAATTAATTAATCAACTACTGATGCTCATAACGCATCTATTCTTCTACTTCTTCATAAATTTAGTTTAAAACTAAATTAAACCCATACAAAATCATCAAAGAACCCAATCTGGTGTTCCCTACAGCCCGTTCATAAGTTTAGTTCATTAGCTTGAGAGCTTCATTAAACCACACATTTATTCTAAGTCTTTACATATGGTAGAAACAAGCATCCCAAAATTTACCCAAATCACAGCCCACATTACATAATCAAAGTTACAAACTACAAGAACATAATCAAATTCTCTGATTAAGCAAGATTAAAACACTTTTGAAGTTCAACTCCCTTTTTTGTCTTCCCAAGTAAGCAAACCTTCTTCCTTCACTAATCTACCCATAAATCACTCAATTTTTTAAAAAATCAAACCAAGAATAGCCATAGAAGCTTTGCTCTAAGTTTTAAAGCTCAAAAGACTACTATAGAGTCAAAACAATTCAAATTAAGGAAAGAATGACATGTGCAAACTGTAAGTAGTGAGTGGGATTCAAACCCTTGATTAATCCTTTAACCTTCTGATTACAATTAATTTTATCCTAAAGTTCTAACTCTATTACTTGATATCACTGATAACCTTTTTAATTCCCTACACTAACTACTCTGTTCTGCAATCCTAATCCTAGTTTTTATCCAATTGAGTCCTTGATTTTACTGAAAAGCAAGATATTCTTTTGGATGTATGCAATTTATTTAATGTCATAAAAGAAGTCACTAACCTTATCTTTTAACTCAATCAATACTTTGATTAACACAATAACCTCCCTATTTAACACAACATTTAAAAAAAAAAACAAACACAAGGGGGTTATAGTGTCAGCCACCCTATTTAGCATGATGGCTGCATGATCTAAGAAGCCTGATTAAGAAAGTACCTGTGAAATAGATAAAGTGGTTGAAGCAAGTAAGACTTACCTGGAGAAGGGTCTGGCCTCCATGCCTCAAGCCCATGGCGAGAGAAGCCCAATGCTCCTCAATAATGCATGATCCTAAGGAAGGCAAGGCCATCTAGCATCCGATGTAGATTGTAGAGTGGAGTCACTCTTAAGAGCTATATCTTCCTCGCTCACCAAGAAGAGGGTGTTGTATAGCATACCCCATACATATTAAAGTAGAGCTCTTAGTGCTCTTGGCTTCCTGCATCCAAGACCTCCAATTGTAGATGATTTGAAAGACTAAGGATTCATCAAGAACCTAGGGGGTGCGAAAGGGGACATTAAGACTCATCTCATCACGGGTAACCCTTGAAGCTTCTTAAGCATCTCAATCATGGAAAGTGCTTCGAGTGTCTACTATACCTCGGTCATAAAGAAGGATGCCCAAGGGTGGCTAACCCAAATAACATTAAGGGAAAGGGCTTAGTACCCGTAGTCATCCCTAAAAAAGCCAAAAAATGAACACCAAGCAAACTGGAGGATTACAAATAAGGCCTTAGTGCCCTAGACTCCAAGGAGAAGAAACTAGAAGTTACCTTAGGGCTTCCCCACAAGGGGAATAGTTCAAAGGGGAACCACTGCATTTGGCCTGCACCACTTCACAAAAAGTAGTCCCTCCACATCTACATCCACCACTGCTAATAAAGGGGAGGGCTTGGTTGGCCTCTAATGCTTTTAAGTGTGGATTAAGATCTTATCCTCCACAACAGTAGGCCTCAGGGGGGGACCCAGGCAACCTCCAGGGTTTAAGTACACTTTGGCCCCTAAAAAGCCCTAATCATAAAGTCTTACCTCCTTATGGCCAAATGGGTACAACCATACAGCCCAAGCAAATGTGCATTTATTCACAATAAGCACGAAGATACTAAATAACAAGCAACAAACAATGCTAAGGTATGGAGACTCACAGTCTATGGAGCCAAGGAGCTCACCACATATCCCAGGAGTTTAGTGGACTTGATCAGGCTTGCCTACACACAACTGGTTGGTCTAGCAAACCTTCAAGGTGGTCTAATTTGGGTATGAACAAGGGAATGGAAATAGCCTCCCCTTCATCCTATCCTTTACCACCTTAAAAGATGCAAGATGATTTCCTTCGTTGTAGTAAAGCCCTTAGAAATGGTTTCAAGGTAATGGGGCTCAATTGCCATGTGGATAGAGCTATCAGTTCATTTGTAGGAGAAATCCCAATTCTCCTCAATAGGTACAACAAAGAACTTCTCTTTTTAATTTTTCCAACTTTTTGGGATTATCGTTAAGGGGATGCAAAGGCTAAGGCCAAAAGAGTTAAGCTAAAGATTGAAAAAATAATGAGAAGACTCTATCAGAATCAGGAAGTAAAAGAAAAATAGGAGCTTCGAAAAAAACCCAACCTAGTGATATGACATGTCACAAGAAAGGCATTGATGTGTAAATAACAATTAGAGGCCAACTGGGATGGTGTGATTTGGAAGTGATTACACAGTTGAGACCCCAAAAGGTGGATAAAGAAGCAAAAACTAGCACTAACCTAATTGGTATAGACAATCATTCATTTTTCCCTTGCTAATAATCCCTCATGTACTTCTCTAGGATAAAGAGTTTCAGGCTTAAAGGAAAGAAGTTTTCCTTTTGAAGATTGGACATGGCTTTAGAAATTTGGGTGCTCCCCCGACTATGAACCTTACCAAGACTGAAAGGTTGAACTTCGGTTGTTACCCACTCCAGGGTAGTCCAATTATGGTGCCAAAATTGTACATTTAGACTCCTAGGATTGGTAATGTTCTGTAGGCCATCAGAACACTAAGTGTGAATACCAAAGTGGCCATCTTGGGAACTATGTAAACACATGCATATTGGTCTAACCATCGCACACATATTCACATTCCATGCACACCATGGCAGCAAAGAAGGAAAACACTAGCACAAGTCTTAATCTTGGCTACCACACATTAGGTAATCTTGTTAAGTTCTAGTGACCAGCCACTGCACCTATAACTTCCACTAATAAACTGCATCATTCTAGTCATGTACCCCCCTATTTTATTTGCTCCATTATCAAGTAGAGACTTAGACCAAACCAAGGAATTTTTTTTTACATCAATAGCCCACCTATGGCCCAAGTTATGGATTTTTTTAAGTTGGTTACAAAATTCTGACCAAATGAACGGTAACTTAGCCAACTTTGCAACGTCATATCTTTGGTTACAGGAATCCAAATTCAAAAATTCCAAATCCCAGTTCAACCTCTAGATGTTCTATAGGTGTGGTGAAAATTTTATACCAAGAATCCTTCTACACAGGGAGATATAGAACTTCAAGTGCAAAGTCAAAATTCTGGTCACTTTATGATCATTTTGCCCATACAAAATTTCATAAGTGTGCAAACACTTGATTCACAAGGGGAAAGCCCTCCAAGGCTACCCCATATATGTACATTACACATAAGAAATACATTCCCTTCCATCTAGCAACTTTATGTAGCCAAAACAGAATTTACAAGTAAGCAGCCTATCATTCACACTTAGGCAGCTTTGCACCACATCACATACATAGCCAAAACATTACTCAAATGTTCACATACTTGTCTCATTTTACATACACTACATGTACATGCATACATGCATTAAAAAGTGGTCTTAAATCAGCTAAATATGCACCCTAGGTTACAGGAGTGCTTGAGACACAATGGACTCCAGAACAGGATGCTAGATAGCTGTTGCACAATACAATAAGTACCACCATTAAAAACACCAAATGTGCTCCTAAAATCACCAAATTTTCCAGATCATAACTAGACATATGGAAGTTCATGTACCTGAAATTTTAGATCAAAAATCAGACCAAAAATTTCAGTTTGAATGAGATCTTTCTGCTGGACCTGAAATGACAGAATTGAGGGGAATAAGTTTCATTGAGAAACTTAGTAATGGTAGCACTTGGATTCAATAGGCAATGTAACCATCATTAAAACCTACATCCAAAGACACTAAAACACAAAAACCACAATGCATATATACAAGATATAGCAACCAAATAGAGCAGCCATTCACAACCAACAAACACATGAAATGCGGCAGCAACAATAACCATAGATTAGTCCATAAAACACATAATAAACATAACCAAATCACTATGGCAACCCTCCTCAAGCTAATGCTTGGTATTAGGAGGATTTTAAAACTAGTTAGTACTAACTTTGGGCTCTAGAAACCTTCATTTCACTGCCATCTTTGTGCATTTGACAATAGGTCACAAAACCTTCAATAAGTGCACTCCCCTCACTAAGCTTGGTTCATCAAGCTCATGGCTCTCTTCCAAGCTTAGCCCTAGCTCCATGGTTACTTGAAAATACATAAAAAAACCCATGAGAGCAACAAAACCCTTACCAAAGTGGGTAGGCCGAAAATCAAGCTTGATCCTTGAAGTATCCAAACAATAACTCTAGTTTGCTTCCAATTGCTTCCTTTTACCTTCAATTTCAATCAATTGCAAGTTGGAAGGGGTGGTGGCTATGGAGGAAGTGTTGCTGTGTTCTTGGGTTGGAGGAGGCCGAAAATGGGAGAGAGTTAAGTCAATTGGCCACTTAAATGGCCTTAAATGAGCTTAAGGGCACAAAATACACTTACACAAGCTTAACCTTGCTTTATGTCATTTTTTTCTCACTAATTATGGTTTCTTTCTCTTAAACTCATTGATACACATGTGCCCAACATTTTTAACCCATTTACAAGCCATAGCTGCCCCTCCCTAGGTGTTAAAACTCCAAATTGCTTCCTTTGACTTAAGTAAAAAACATACACATCCTAAGGCCTACATTAGAATAATTAGGTCCTTTATACCTTTTTGTGTTTTCTTTGTCCTTAGTTGTCTTCCATAAGCAATTTGGTCCTCCAATAGCACTTTTATATCATTCATGTCCTTCTCGTAACTCTCCAAATCTCTTTCTTGAGAGTTTTACAATTAAGTGCCCAAATTTTCAAAACCTTACAAAAAAGTCCATAGATTACTTGACAAAGAAATAACTCTTAAGGCTTTTATTGGGGGCCAAGTTCCCAACTTGGAACACTTTTAAAGAGGTGTTTATTATACCTTTTAACCCTCACACTTCAATTACCATGAAGAGAATTACACAATATAATAGTTTTTTTACCATTATACCACACTTGTAATTCTCCTATTTTTTGTGTGGTGGTAACATCGATAAAGTAGATGACCTCCCTCTTGGCACTAGACATCTAAAAAAACAAAGGTAGAACACAGTTAATGCTAAACACAATATTCACCACCAGTTCAACGACTAATGAACCACCAAAAACAACGAGGTAAAGACCAAGGAAGGATAAATGAAGGGTCACATGCCCCAGTACATACCTCGAGAATAAGCTTGATAGATGACACTTGAGAATGAATTCAGATTACTGACAACTTCGACAGGCTTATGCAAAAAAAAGTAGAAAATCTAGAGTGCTATGAAAAATAAAAATTGGCCTAGTAACTAGAAAGTTGAAATGAAAACGTAACAAAGATTCTTACAACAAATAGTCTTTCTAAAAAATATATATATTTTCCTTCGATGTAAAGCTACCATATGGCTGCCATAGTTAAATTAGCCCAAAATGTAGGGCATCTAATTCCCTTCATTTTGACTTTAGGGTGGCTTGTTGATACCCAATGGGCTATGGCCCATTGGTAGAGCATGGCCCATTAAAGATGAGAACAGGGACCTAATAGGCTCAAACCTCAAACTGGGCCTAAAAACAACAGTTAGATAGCCCACTTAAAGGCATGTTCTATGTAGGACCGAATAGGTTGATCGTTGCATGGGGGCCAATACACGTTATGGAAGCTCCTCATGATCACATAGTTTATCAAGTCATAGGAGGAGTTTTTTTCCATGATAACAACACCTTAGCGCCTATAGTTTGCCTCTACCAAAAGGGTACCAAGCACATGTTCAACCTCCAGCTGTAGCCTTATTTAATCTATTTCTTCCTCTTATAAGCTACTACTGACTTAAGCATCGAATAGTCTTCCTGGGGCACACTCTTCTGAGGTCCTTTAATCCTATCATTGTTTGCAGGCAGGTATATCTAAATGTCTCGAGCTTCCCACTTGATCATTGACATGTTCATAGTTTACACAAACTCTTCCCACTACACTAATAATTAATGCTGATGTGTCAATACTCTCTATACTTTTAAATATGTGAACTAATAGGCAAGCACACCAGTCATTAAACTATAGCAATGACTAGTATCAAGATCATTTTCCCCAAAGAATGGAATTGTCTACTATACTCGACCTTTTCTCTATTATCTAACTGACAATTAAGAGGTTTTGTTTATCTAACTAACTAGAGTTTAAACTAAGCTAATTAATGCAGTAAAAATAATTCAATTAACTAACTACTGGCAGCAAAAAAAAATCATATAACCAATAATAAGAAATCTCATATTTAGATTCGAATCCCCCTAGAAATCCCTTATGTTGCTATTACTTTGGTTTAACAGGTTTATGTTTAACTAGGACCGTGGAGTACTACCTAACTTAGATTAGCTCCTTACTATTCTTGTCCATTAACCCTTATTCTTAAGTTATTGATAGGGTGTTTAGGCCTCATGTGCTTCCAAAGTTTGCATTACTAATCCTACGACCCAGCTTCTAGGTTTCAACTTAGTTCGGAGGTATTATATTGCATATATTATTCTCAATTACAACAATATCCCTTCTACCCAACGATGATCCATAACAAACATACCGAATACTACCTGCATATGTTCAACATCCCACATTGAATTAATAGGCTAGCCACTATTATCAATCAATGCAACAAAGTGCATTAAATAGATCGGAAGAAAATCATAATCATATTAAACTGAAAGTAATAACAATCACAAAATCATCCTAGGATTTATTTACTCTACATATAAGCAGGAAATTTAGTTCATCATACTGTAAAACAAACACAACAAAAACAAAGAAGAATTACGAAGGAAAGTCTCCATCTCTAAATTGTTTTTCCTCCAAGAAATCTTTGATTTGATGCATATTAAACGGTGTTGATTATCAGAACTTCCTCGGGCAGCTTTTTCCTATGAAAATCCTTCAATATTTTTCCATCTTTTTCACCTCCTCTTCCCTCTTCTATACTGTTCTGCAAAATTAACTAGAAAAAAAAAAAGCATAACAAGGTTATAGACACGGCAATGTTCAACATCTAGACATAAAAATATCTCAATTTAATGACATGGTCAAGAATGTGGATGTGTAAGCATAAACACGGGCGTGTCTATAACATACATGAGTGTGTAATCATGAACACGAACGCATATCAAGGCGTGTCTACTCCAAATTTTGCAAAAAACTGTAATTTATCTCCAAAACATGACAAAAATCCTTTATAACTCAAATAGAGTTGACATATGACCTAAAAATTAAATATAAACCAATTAAGCACCAAATTCAAGCATAAAGATATCAAAAGACAAGCAAATAACAGGGAAAAACATGTAGAAAACATAACTAAATATGAGATTATCAATCATTTCGTATCACTTCATTTATTTTTGTTTGTTGTTTGTTTATGCGTTTATTTACTTTTTGAATTAACTTATTCATAATATTTTTATTTTTTTTTCATTTGTTCAATTTTATTTATGTTCTTCATGAATGCATTTACTTATATTGTTTGTGAACATGCTCAATTAATAATGTTCATAAATGCGTTTGTTTGGTTCACAACAATATTATTGTCAACAAACGGACATGAATATATTGATTTATAATAGAAGGAACACAAATAAGAAAAATTTACTCATTTATTATTCATCTTATATTCATGTTTATTTAGAGTTAAATGAACCATCAGGAATATGACTCATTTGAGTTGGTTCAATTCTTTTATCGTTCTTTTACAACTGTATAGTTACCTTATATTTTAATTGATTTTTCTTAGCGTAAAACATTATTTGGTTTAGGTAGGCTTAAATAAAACTTGCCCCCTGCACTTCCATCACTCGGACTCATAACCCCCTTTACTATGACTCATTACAACTCAGTCCTCAAACTTCTAAAAATCATGCAATAAGACCCTTAAGGCTATCACGTGGCATCACATGGATCGGCTGCTGTCAGTTACTAATGACGTTTATCCCTTTCTGTCGTGACTGCCAGTCATCCCTTCCTTCCTTCAGCCACCCTTAACGTCACTTTTTTCTTAAACCTTCTTCCTCTTTTGAATTTCCTAGCCATCGATCCGTCATCCTTCCATCTTTGTCTTTCTCTTGATCAATCGTTTGAAGTTTATTGTCTAAGGCTCCAATCAATTTATTGGCGGTGAATCTCGCAGTGATGACCCCTCTGCCAAGTGTCCCAATTTATCCATATACAAAACCATCAACGAATGTGAATCCACTAGCCTTAGGCACCTTAATTATGAGGGATTCAATGAAACAAGAGAAAAACTGAAGCCAAATATTACCACCTCGCAAAAATGGGAGAATTACAAGTGTGTCATAATGGCTAAAAACCATTATATTGTGTAATTCTCACCATAGTGATTGAAGTGTGGGGGCTAAAAGGCATAATCAACACCTCCTTAAAAGTGTTCCAAGTTGGTAACTTGGCCCCAAGAAAAGCCTTAAGGATTGCTTGTTTGTCAAGCAACCTATGGACTTTTTTGTAAGGTTTTGGAAATTTGGGTACTCAATTGCAAAACGCTTAAGAAAAAGACTTGGAGAGTTATGAGAAGGATATAAATGGTATGAAAGTGCTATTGGAGAACCAAATTACTCATAGAAGACAAGTTTGGACAAAGGAAACACTAAAGGCAATAAGGACCTAAATGTCCTAGTGTAAACCTTAAGGTGTTCAAGCTTTTGTCTTAAGTCTAAGGGTGGAATTGTGGGGTTATCCCACCATGGGGGAGGCAGCCAAGATTGATAATTAGCCAAAAATGTTGGGCACATGTGTACCAATGAGTTTAAGACAAAGCAACCATAATTAGTGAGAAAGAAAATGACATAAAGCAAGGTTAAGCTTGTTAAGTGTGTTTTGTGCCCTTAAGCTCATTTAAGGCCATTTAAGTGGCCAAATCATTTATCCCTCTCTCATTTTCGTCCTCCCCCAGCCCAAGAACACAGCCATACTTCCTCCATAGCCACCACACCTTCAAACTTGCAATTGATTGAAATTGAAGGCAAAAGGAAGTAATTGGAAGCAAACTAGAGCTATTGCTTGAGTACTTCAAGGATTAAGCTCCAATTTCAGCATACACTCAAGGTAAAGGTTCTCTTGCTCTCATAGACTATTTTCTGCAATTTTCAAACATCCATGGAGCTAGGGCTAAGCTTGGAAGAGAGCCATGTGCTTGATGAACCAGGCTTAGTGAAGGGAGTGCACTTATTGAAGGTTTTGTGACCTAGTGTGAAGTGCACGATGATGGTAGTAAAGTGAGGGTTTCTAGAGCCCAAAAGTTAGTACTAACTATTGTTAAAATCCTCCTAAGACCAAGCATTAGCTTAAAGAGGGCTGCCATAGTGATTTGGTTATGTTTATTATGTGTTTTATGGACTAACCTATGGTATATGTTGTTGCCACATTTCATGTGTTTGTTGTTTGTGTTTGGCTGCTGCATTTGGTTGCTATATCTTGTATATATGCATTGTGATTTTTGTGTTTTAGTGTCTTTGGATGCAGTTTTTAATGATGGTTACATTGCTTATTGAATCCAAGTGCTACCCTTACTAAGTTTCTCAATGAAACTTACTCCCCTCAATTCTGTCATTTCAGGTCCAACAGAAAGATCACCTTCAAACTAACCTTTGTTGTTTGATTTTTGATCTGAAATTTCAGGTACATGAACTTCCATATGTCTAGTTATGATCTGGAAAGTTTGGTGATTTTAGGAGCACATTTGGTATTTTTAATGGTGGTACTTATTGTGCTATGCAGCAGCTGTCCAGCATCCTGTTTTTGGAGTCCATTGTGTCTCAGGACCTCCTGTAACCTAGGGTGCGTATTTAGCTGAGTTAAGACCATATAGTAGTGTATGGATGCATGTACATGCAAGGTATGTAAAATGAGACAAGTATGTGAACATTTGAGTAATGTTTTGGCTATGTAAGTGATGTGGTGCAAAGCTGCCTAAGTGTGAATGATGGGCTGCTTACTTGTAAATTCTGTTTTGGCCATATAAAGTTGTTAAAAGAAAAGGAATGTAATTCTTATATGTAGTGGACATATATGGGATACCTTTGGAGGGTTTTTCCCTTGTGAATGAAGTGTTTGCACACTTATGAAATTTTGTATGGGCAAAATGGTCATAAAGTGACCAAAATTTTGACTCTGGATTTAAAGTTCTATATCTCCCTGTGTAGAAGGAATCTTGGTATGAAATTTTTACCACCCAGATAACATCTAGAGGTTGAACTAAGATTTAGAATTTCTGAATTTGGAGCCCTGTAGCCAAAGATATGATGTTGCAAAGTTGGCTAAGTTACTGTTCACTTGGTCAGAATTTTGTAACCAACTACAAAAATCCATAACTTGGTCCATAGGTGGGCTATTGATGTAAAACAAAATTCCTTGGTTTGCGCTAAGTCTCTACTTGATAATGAAGCAAAGAAAACAGGGGGTAAATGGCTAGAATGATACAGTTTATTAGTGGAAGTTACAGGTGCAGTGGTTGGTCACTAGAACTTTACAAGGTTGCCTAATGTGTGGTAGCCAAGATTAAGACTTGTGCTAGTGTTTTCCTTCTTTGCTGGGATGGTGTGCATGAAATGTGAATATGTGTGTGATGGTTGAACCAATATGCATGTGTTTACATAGTGCCCAAGAGGGCCACTTGGGTATGCACACTAAGGGTAGTGTTCTGATGGCCTATAAAACATTACCAATCCTGGGAGTCTAAATGCACAATTTTGGCACCATAACTGGACTACCTCAGAGTGGGTAACATAAAGCCAATCAATTTAATGCATTGGTTCTTTAGAAGCAATTTGAGAGTGTTGTCCCGGCAATTTATTAGAGGATTGGAGGAGATGATTCTAGAACTGGGTCAGTTTTTTTATGGTGGCAGATGGTTGCAGGGTCAATGTCTATCAGCTCCTCCCTAGATTCGTCTGCTATGATAGGCAACAAACCCAAAGGGTCTAAATTCGGAAGTCCTGTGACTAGGCCATTTCTAAAGGGCTAAATAGACCCCCAAAGGAACTTCTTCTTGGAAGAAAATTGTATCTCGTAAATACGGGATAAGCTATAGGATTCTTACCTTAAGGATGAATTACTCGGAGCACACCTTAACTATATAAACCCTTCACCAATCTTGATTTACGACATTCTGATTCTCATCTCTTTCTCCCTGTTACTCCTCACTAGAAAGTTAACTTGAGTCTTGGAGGGTTTCCTTTGAGAGCATATTCTGGGGCTCTGATGCTGACTTTGCATGCAGGACTCTAATCTACCATTCGTCAAGCTCTTAAGCCCAGCTTATCCTATCACTTTACCCATCAATTTGGCAATGTCTATGAGAACCCAATATGGTGAATACGTTAATATCACAATTGGAGAACCAAGGCCTATAGAAGACTGAGCAAGAGAGCCACTACCCTAAGAAGCCCATAGGGCCTATAGTTGAAGAAACACACTAGGTGGATAACCTAAATAATCTCACTGGGCTCCAAAGACACCCCTGCAAGTGTAAGGTCCCCACGCCCTTTAATGATGAACAGTTCCAGGCCTACAGCATGCCTTATTCAAATAGTTGAAGGTGACAGTCCAACAAAAAATTCAAAGAGCCTTACCTAAGGCTACAAAGGAACCTGCTGTGAGTTACCCAACAGAGAAGCCTTACCTAGGCCCTCTACGAGGCCAGCCTTTGAAGGTATAAACCCATAAGTCATAATCATTTTTGGACTATTCAGATAGCCCCGGTGACATTATACAACCCTGTAGAGACTCGACCAGATGGAGCAGTATATGCGGGCTCCCAAGCAACCAAAAGAAGGCCCTAGCATTGGCATTAGCATGGAGTACCTGTGGCTCCAACCTTTCACAGAAGAGATAATCAATGCACTCACTCCCGAGGGGTTCCACATGCCAAAAATTAACCTATACAATGGCCTTTGAGACCCTATAAACCATCTACAGAGGTATATTACCTCCATGAGGCTTGAAAAAACCTTTGATACCATCAAGTGTAAAGCCTTTAGCTCAATGTTAACAAAAGCCACCACCTCCTTGTTTGGGTCCAAACAAGGGTATCACTTTTCCTCATTCAAGGATTTTTCCTAGGTGTTTCTAAGACACTTTTTGGGAAGTTGGATAACTCTAAAGATAGTGGCCCATCAACTGAAGATTTGATAAGGCTGCGAGGAGTCCTTAAAAGATTACATCCAGAGATTTAATGTTGTGGCAGTACAAGTGCAGGGGCTATCTCCAGTGCTACACCTAGTAGCCATTACCTAATGATTGGCATAAGATTTGAGACTAGCTTGGGACCTCTATGAGAATCCCATATGGGACATAAAAGAATTCCTTAACCAAGCCATAAGAAACATGTATGTGGAAGAACTCAATCGACCAACAATTCTTAAATACTAACCCAAAACTACGGAAGGTAGATCTAAAAAGAAAGGTAAGAAGATCTAAGACCGAAGCTCATTCTCCCCCCTTTAGAGAAACAAGGTTGAACACCCTCTAGCCCTCAAGAAAAAGAACCAAATCCCTCAGTGGCCCTTAATGATGCCTCCCTGAGGAAAAAAGGACCTCAGAAAGTACTATAGATACCACAAAGACAAAGAACATGATACCATGGAGTGCTAGCAGCCGAAGAAGTTGTTCAAGGATAAGCCCCGTAGAATAATGATGAAGGTGACAATGACAAAAGACGAAGGCCCGAAAAGCCTCACTCTCCAGGGAATTACCGAAATCCCAGAATCCCAGCATAGGTGGTCCACATGATCATCAAGGAAGAGGCTTTAGCAGCTTAAAAGAGGCTAAAGTAAGAAATTGCACCGCTAGAAGCTGTTGACAAGGTCATAACGAGGGCTGATGGATCCCAAGTAGTGATCTCGCACTTGGACCCACTTGTTTTTAAGGCACGCATCAAGAACTTTGACATTGAAAGGGTCTATCTATATATGGTGGCCAATGTCAATGTCATTTTCATTGACCTATTAGAAAAGATAAATGTTAAAAGATCTTCCCTATTGCATGTGATTGGGCCCACCTTTAGGATACGCCACAGTAGGGACTGTCAAGGTTTCACCAATGTAAGTAGGAAGAGATCATAATAGGAAGCTTGCTTGTGACTCCCATAATGCAGAATTTCTTGTCCTAGATGTCTTGTCACCTTATAATGCCATTCATGGCCAACCAACCTAGGTGCAATTCCATATTCGGGCTGACATCAGGAGGCTAACAGTGCTCTTTACGACCTCCATTAGGGACACAGCTATATGTTAGTGTTGTGCCCAAAAGCCAATCATGAGATGATTGTATTTTTGCACATTGAGTCATGATATTTTATTAAGGCATTAATCCAGCAATTATGTTTGTTGTTTTGTTCCTGCGTAACTTAACAAACATAATTGTAACCCTAGAATAATGATATTCTTAAAAGTCCCTGGTCTAGTATTATTGTGGAGCGGGTTGCAATAATACATAACGACTAGCATATGTGGAGACTAATATGAGATATGTAGTCTACATATGGATACAAGTTGGAGAACTTGTGTACTGGACCGACCCACCATGAGAACACTACATGGATCATTATATGAGTGTCATAAGTGATTCTCATAGTGATCATGGTATATGTAGTCCTTCGACCTAAGATCATCAAGGTTCCCTACATGTGAGTCACATACTTTGATACTTTCCTTTGTTGCTCGTAACTGAGTGAACTTGAAGGAGGTCATTGGGTATGTCACATATCATGCGGAGGGATTTGTATGATCAAGATGGGATTTGTCCCTCCTATGTAACGGGAGTGATATCTTCGGGCCCCTTGATAGAGTAAGACTTAGAAAAATGCATGGCCATGCTCGGATGAGTTGATATACGATATCAATGTCATCAGTTTAAGTTAGTCTACTCGGTAATCAAGAAACCAAAGATTGGGCTATACGAGAGTGACACATTCCATGTCTCGTGCTTAGTCTTGATATCTTGGACAAAGGGACAATGGCATATATCGGTGATGATCATAAAGGTTTAGTCGAATCATCGACAATCTTGTCACTTGGGTAGCAATGATGTGTTGCTAGACACCGCTCATTGCTTATGATCATAAATGTGATTTATGATCATTGCCAACGTGGTAAGAGCCTATTGGGTCGCACACATAGAGCAATTTGGATCATTAGAGTGCATGGGCTAATTATTTGGGTTATGGTTTCACTTTAATTTCATATTAATAATGGGCCCAAGAGTTGAGCCATTATTAAGCCCGAAATTAAATCCTAATTGGATTAGGGCTTTGAAACCCATTAGGCCTGGAAGTTGAGTCTCACTATAAATACAACTTTTAAGTGAGAAATTCGTAGGTCTCCTTGCCCTAGCCTCCCAAAAGGACAGTTGCACTCTTCTCTTGCAATTCCTTGGAGGATGCAAGCTAGCACTGCAAGCGCAAGAGAAACGCATCTGCCGGGACGTGGTGGAAGCGTGGTGATCCCGAGAGGCTCGTGTGGATACCATAGAGAGCTTGAACATGTCAATTGTTCAGGTTTTGTGATTCGACTTTACAGTTGAGTGAGAGATCTCAACCGAAAATTAGGTATGAAAATTTTTGAACACCCGGTTTACCCCATTTCACTTGGATCCTGGAGGGTTTCGGTTAAATTCCGCTGCGCTGTTTAGCTCCCGAAACCCAACACTATATTTATCAACCAAACAATGGCACGGTGAGGTTATGTGGTGACCCTATGAAGCCCTAAAGAAAAACCCTTACACCAGCAGAGTCCAAAAGATGCATAAAGGCCCTCCAGGAAAACAAGGATGGCACAACTTTGCCTAAGGATACGAAGCTAATAGAGGTAGCCTTGGAAAGGAGATCAAGATTGGCAAAGACCTCCCATATGAGATAAGACAGATATTCATTCAATTTCCTAAAGTAAATATAGATGTATTTGCTTGGTCCCCTAATGAGATGCCTAGGATAGACCTAGGAATCATTATCCATAGCGTACAAGTGAACCTCTCTGCTTGACCAGTATATCAGAAAATACACAATATGGCGCCCGAGATATGAGAATTCATCAAGGGAGAAATAGGAAGGCTGTTGAAAGCTGACATCATTTAGGAAGTGTGATACCCCGAATGGTTCACCAACATGGTATTGGTAAAAAAGGAAAAATAAAGACTAGCGTATGTGCATTGGCTACACCAATATCAACTACGCTTGGCCAAAAGATCCGTATCCTTTGCCATCCATAGAATAATTGGTTAATGCGACATCTGAATTCAAAGTACTATCCTTCATGGATGCTTTCAGTGACTACTACCAGATTCGGATGCACCTTGAAGATGAAGAAAAAATGGCTTTCACAACAGGCGAGGCTGTATATTGCTACCAGTGAATGCCATTTAGCCTGAAAAACACCAAAGCCACCTACCAAAGGTTGATGAACCACATCTTCATAGATCAGATAGAGTGAAATATAGAATTCTATATGGATGGCATAATTGTCCAAAGTAAGGCCATAAACCAACATTTTGATGACCTTCGGGAAACCTTCCAAAGGATGCATTAATATAACATGAAATTGAATCCTAATAGGTGCACCTTCGATGTTGGTGCCAACAAATTCCTTGGTTAAATGGTCTCTGAGAGACGAATGGATGGCAGCCCCAATAAGATTGAGGCCATCCTCACGATGCATGAACCTCAAATAAGAAGGGCATTTAGAAGCTAGCCGAGACACTAATCACGCTAGAATGGTTCATCTCACTATTTGGTGATAAATATGAGCCATTCTTTCAAATATTAAAAAAAGAAGTGGTCATCAAGTGGACGAACAAATGTCAAGAAGCATTCTAGTAGATAAAAGACTATCTGCCACACTTCTTAATGTTAAAATAGCCGAAGCCTAATGAGCCCTTTGTGATTTCCTTGGCCATCACCAAAAGCTCTGTTAGTCTTATCCTCATTAAATAAAGTGGAACAGGACAATGACCCATGTACTATGTCAGTTAGACCTTCCAGGGGACCGAACCTAGATATCCCATGCTTTATAAAGCAGTTCTGGCTTTTGTTATGGCATCCTGAAAATTACGACCAAACTTCCAGACTCACCACATAACTATCAAAATAGAATTACATTTACGAGATATCCTACAAAAACCAGATAAGTTTGGCAGATTTGCTAAGTGGTGCATTGAATTTGGGGAATATAATATCCACTGCGAGCCCCAAAAAGCTATTAAGGCACAAGCCTTAGTAGATTTTGTGACTGAGAAGATGGCAAGCGTAAAAACCCAAGAAGGGCAAACCAAGAGACCTCATCTGGGAAATATATGTGGACAGGGCCGCGGGTCCTAAATGCCATGGTACAGGCATTATAGTTAAGGGTCCTATCAACTTAGAGGCCACTCTCAAAATTATATTTCACTTTCACATAACTAATAATGTTGCAGAATATGAAGCCTTCTTTGTTGGACTACAGTTGGCTGGTCAGGTGAAGGTGTAGAGTATACAAATATATAGTGACTTTTAATTAATAGCGAATAAAGTCACAGGAACAACAGGCGCAAAAGAGCCTACTTTTTGCCAATACCTTGGCATAATGATAGAGTTAATGAAAATGTTTGACCTTGTGTAGGTTCAGAATACCCCCAACATCTAGAATGCTAAAGTTGATGCCCTCTTAAAAGGACGGGAAAAAGCCATAATGAAAGTACTTACAAAGCCCTCAGTCCATTTGATATATGCTACAACACCAAAAAATGATTGGAGTGAGCCGATTAAAATTTGCCTCGAGAAGGGTACATTAAGTAGAACTCCTGAGGAAAAGAGGAAAATTAGGATTTAGGCAGGACATTTCCTCATTATTGGAAAGGAGCTATACAGAAGATAGTTCACATCCCATTTGCAGTGATGCCTAAATTTGCTTAAGGGGCATCTTATTCTATAATAGATTCACCAGGGAGATTGTGGAGCACATATTGGTGCCAATGCCTTAGCCCACAAGCCTTAAGACAAGGTTACTTTTGGCTTATAATCATAATGGACGCTAGGGAGTTCATCCGTACATGCTATAATTGCTAGTTCAATTTGAGAGTACAAAGGTTACCCTTCTCTGGTGCCTCCTTAGTAGTAGATCCTTGGCTATTTGTCGTGTGGGGGTTTGGTCTAATTGGAGCACTACCCATGGCCCCAGGGCAAGTTAAGTATTGTATTGTGACAGTAGATTACTTCACCAGGTGGGTAGAAGTAGGCCTTTAGCTTCTATCATGGCCCTCTAAATCACTAAGTTTTTATGGAAAAATATCATTTATCGTTTTGGGTGTCCATGAACCATTGTCACTAATAATGGAAAGTAGTTTGATAACCAACAAGTTCGAAAATTCATTGAAGACGAGGGCATCTGCCACTACTTCATTCTCATCTCTCATCTTTAGTCCACAGGCAAGTATAAGTCAATAATAGGATGATAGAAGAAGGTTTAAAAAGGAGGCTAGGGGGGTCAAAGGCAAATGGGTGAGAGAATTACCTAGCATTTTGTGTGACTACCGCACAACTCCCGAAAGCCTTTGGAGAATCACCTTTCTCGATTGCCTATAGAACCAATGCCTTCATACATGTGGAAATCTTTCACCCTACCTTGCGAACCCAAGCTTAGGATCCTATTCAGAATGAGGAAGCTATTAAAGGAAATTTGTACTTGTTGGAAGAACTTAGGGAGGACACGATGGTTAGCTTAAAGGCCTTCAGGTAGCAAACTACCCTAACTCACAATTGAAGGATGAAATGGAAGGAAACTCTAGTAGGGGTTCTAGCCCTTATTAAAGTAAACTGGTTAAAAAAAACCTAGGGCATGGGGTGCTACAACCAAATTGGGAAAGACCCTACCTGGTCACAAAGAAGCTTAGGGAAGGAGTCTACGAGTTGGCAACTTCAAAAGGAAAAAAGATACCTAGAAACTATCACTCGGATGACTTGTCTCCCTACTTTGCTTAGATTATCATAGAAACAATTACGTAAATGATCCCTTACTTTACATTATGTACTTTGATTACTTATGGATAAAGAGGCACTCCTCTTACACCTTATGTTCCCATCACATAAAAACAAAGCTTCCTAATCTCTTAAGCTCACTCGATGAGGCCCCATACTTGTGCAAAACATCATAATAGGCAACTAAACATCATAGTCATTCACAAACATAAAAGGTAAAGAAATTGCAAAAAAATAAACTTCTCATTAAAGAATTTCTTTACAAAAAACAAGAATTAAAGGACTCTTTTTCAATGAAATAAAGCAAAAAATGATTCCAATGAGATAGAAGCAAACAAAGGGGATACGGGCTAGCAGTAAGGGCTCCTAAAATTCATATGGAAAAAAGGTCCTCATCAAGATCTGTCACTGATATGTCCTTGTCAAAAGTAGAAATCCCAGCTTTCCCCTCATTCGGGCAAGACTCGTAATTCGAAACCAAATCCTCATAAGCTGAAAGAAATGAGAGATCAAGGTTCAAATTCGCCCACTTGACCTAAAAGTGGTAGGAAAGAAAACCTTCCTTAAATTCCAGGAAGGCAGTCCTTCTAAGCCCCTTATTTACCTTCAGGACAAGTGAGATGAGCTCCTTCACACGAGCATTGGCCTTGGTTTGAATATGCTAGTACTCTAAATGGCCCTAGCACACAACGAAGCCAACCTGCTTGATACACTCTACAAGGGGCATCATAGCAACGACAAAAAATGAGCTAGCCTTACCCGTAATGGTCTATAGGCCCAATGGAGTATACTTGTCCATTGACAAAGTGACTTTGACAGCACCTATCTTGGACTCTACCACCTACAGAAATGTCATCAAATGATCGGCCTCCTTTTAGGCCTTAACTTCATTCTCCAGAGATAGCTTCAGAGCCTCCTATAGCTCCCCCACCTTCTTCATTAGCCCATTGGTAACACCCTCATTCTCCTCCTTAGTTTTTTTATCTAGCTTGAGGTCCTTCAAAAGTACCTTATTGGCATTTCATTCATTTTTCAGCTCCAACTGAAGGAAGCTAGCATTCTTGGGCAAGCACTTAAGCTTAGATTGGATGGCCTTCTCTTAAGCCACCCATTGTTCCCATAAACCATAGACAATGATGGCCTTTTGCCAAGCTCAAATTTTTTAGTAAGAAAAGACATCTCAAGCACTAAAAATAAGTAAACAAGTATACCTGGAGAAGGCTATAACCCATGCTCATAAAAATAAGTAAAGCAGTATACCTGGAAAAGGCTACAACCCATGCTCATCAATTAGCCCCCTTCCGCCCGATAGGGATAAGCTAGAAATTGTTGATCCCTTAGGGTCCTCAACCCTTCTAGGATGCGATGCTAGATGTCGAATTGATCCTCAAGGATTGAATCGCCAACTCCCACCATCCATAAAAGGTCAAAGACTTAGTTAGGCATATTCCCTTTCAGCGCCAAATCACTTTTTTGTGCCTGACTCCTCATAAGGATCAAGTTGGGCAGTTGGAAGCATTCATCTAGCTTCAAGTCAAGTAACGCCCTTGAGTGGAAGGGGCATTCTCAAGGATGACCTTTATCGGCACCCAAGCAGGGGGAGGAGGCAAGGTGGAAGACACTTCCTTCAAAGGCCTTAATGCTACCTTCTGCTTCTGGGAGGCCACTAAGTCTTTAATAAGGAGATTTTTAAACAATCTCGTGTGCATCTCTAAAGCTGCTAGATGGAAACACCCACAATCAGTACAAAATGACCTTAAGTCTATAAAGTTAGCATGGAAAAAATGCTCAAATTATGCCCTACCATTGCATTTTTCATAAGAGGCGTCGTCTCTAAGAAGGCTCGTGGGCTTCATTCTCTTATAGACCAACTGGGCCTTCGAAGAAGACCTAGGAAGTTCCACCACTTTGGATGGCGCCTTGGACAATAGTATCCCCATAACATGTGCCCCACTAGCAAGGAATATGTTGGCCTTACAAGTGTCCGCCAAGGCATCAGCAACACCCTTGTGCCTCTTCAAAAACTTTTACGTGTGGCTACTCATTTCTGCAGAAAGCAGAACTCGATTAGATATCATAACCATGCACAAAAAAAAAGGACAATGTAACGGCTAGGATACAACTTGATGGCCTGGGGCCTCATAGCTTTTAGTCATGGTGACTGGTGGAGAGACTTCTGGGAGGAAGGACGCCTGGTCGACTGGACCGCCTAAAGGAGAGTGCCTGAAAGCCCAGAAATGAAAGGTTAGGAGGCCCCCGGAGTGTTTTTCCGGGGGGGGAAGCCTCCGACGCCCAAGTCAGTGGTGGCCGAAAGAAAGGCAGAAGAGATAGCACAAAGGGCTGAGGATTTTTGCCTGGTAATGGGAGCCGTATTTCGCCAGTTAAAAACCCCCCTGTCTGGTACTAACTCCTGGTATTTATAGGAGTGCCTAGCCCGTTCAGATCGCGACACGTGTTCGGTCGGACGTTCCTGACTTTCTGGGCATAGGAGACAGATAGTAGGTTACCTTGAGCCATGTGCTGAGACGGGCCATGACGTGATTTTGATGGCGTCAGCGTGGCAGAGCGCCTTTTGAGGCGGATTGTGGCGTCTGTGATTGGATGTGTCAGAGGCTTCCTTAAATGCTTCCATAAATGCTCCTGCCGTACTCCCGAGGTCCCTGGGTGAGGTCGTCCTTTGGTACGGACAGAGCCTCTTCGGGAAACAAGCCCTGAGTTCGGGGGTTCCCAGCTTCAGGGAGTTCCGCCTTCGGGGATATCATGTTCGGCTCGCTATGTCTGGTGCCTCTTTTCCGAAGGCGATCTGTTCACAACCCTGGGGGGGGCGTAGTAGGTGTCCTGGCGTGCCGGGCTCGGAGCTCTTCGGCTATCTCCCGAGGTGCCTGATCACACCTTTTCTCGGGTAGCGCCAGCTTCTTCTGGCCATTCTTGTGGCAGGGAGTTCGGCCAGATAGAGGCGATAGCCTTTGGCTATCACATGCCCCCCTTTGGAAAGCCGAAGTGAAGACTTCGGTTTTGCATCTCTTTCCGAGGTCGTCTATGGGAGTCTCTTTTGGAAGCATAACCTGTTCCGAGGATGTGCCTTTTGCCCGAAGATCACGGGCTCTTCGGCCTTGGCCTTTCTTTGGTGTCTTTGGAGCCTGTCCTCGAGGCTGGAGCCTGTCTCTTTTCCTCGTTTCTGCAGGTCTGTTCGGCCAAGCGTGTCAGTCTGAGCGGCGCGTCCCAGTTTTCCAGGGATGTCAGAAGACGTGTCCCAGCTTTCAAGGGACGTTTGGAGGACGTGTCCCCTATTTTTGCGCAGCGGTTGACACGTGGCGCTTTGCCATTGGAGGAGAGTCGCGTCGGTTACAGAGGGCGCGCCTTTTCAAGTGCAGAGAGCAGTTACGGCGTCGGTTCGCCTCCAAAGGGTACTTATGACGACGTTTCGGTTACCCACCTCTGGCTTATAAATAGCCCATTTCATCATAAGTTCCTTTTGCTCACTCTTTTGCTCTTTTCTCTGCTTTGCCTCTGTTCTTGCATTTTTCTTGCTTTCTGTGGCGGAGCTTCCGTAATCAAAGTCTTTTTTCCAGCCAACTTTCACGATGGCGTCCTCAGATTTTGGCAAATCTTTTGGTGGGTTTTTATTTTCCAGCGCGTTTTGATCCCTGTGTTCTTCTGAGTTTTTCTCTGGAAACTGTTTTCTTCCGTTTTCAAACTCATTTTTACGTCGAAAATGCCCATTCCTGAGAGCTGGTAGCCTCTTTTAGCCCATCCTTGTTGCACCACCCCTGAGAAGTTAGAGAGGTGGAAGCAAAAATTCTTTCTTCCCTCTTACGCCGTTATCAGGCTGCCTCGTTCTAGCCACTATGCATTTTCAAACCATAGTAAGGAGGTTACCGTTTTCCGAGCCCAACTGAAGGCCGGTCTTCGATATCCCCCTCGAAGATGGTGTGCGAGTTCTGCCAATTTCATGGCATTGCGGTGAACCAGCTTCCCCCGAACTCGTTCTGCTATTTCAACGCCTTTCTCTGCATGTGTGGCGTCTTCGGGATAGAACCCCATTTCAGGATTTTTATGTAGTACTACAAGCTCTCTGTGGTCCCGAAGGGTGGCTTCTATTTCATGCTACCTCGGGGATCCGGGAGCAAGAAATTCATGTTCACCTCGCCACTAAGGATAGCTGGCGGGGGTGACAACAGAAGTTCTTCTTCATGAAGAAGGCTGAGGCCTGGTCGTATGTTCCGACCGAATGGGCTCAGGGAACACTGGATGCGGACGTTGGTGATCTGAGGATGCTGCTGACCCCAGAGTTGGCTCCCGTGTTCGCGTATTTCGATGCCCGCATTCGGGCTGTCTCTGACTGGGATCCCGAGGTCTCTCCGCGTGCCCTTTACCTTTTTCCAATCAACTGGAAGTTGATGACCGAAGAGGTCCTTCGGGAACTGAAGGTGGTAAAGGAGCACAAGACTGACCTCGGGATGCCAGCTCCTGCCATCGCCGGGAAAGATTCCTGGTTGGTCAAGCTTCTTAAGGAGGAGATTTCTTTCGAAATGCTTGCCGAAAGTGAGTTATCTTCTACTCCTTTGCTGTTTTTTCCTCGGACTTACGTTGATGTTTCTCTCCTGTTTCAGAGATGGGCGACGACACTGCCGCCTATTACAAGTCCCTCTTCTCCGGCCAAGTGGAGAAGGACGATCAGATGAAGAAGGCGGCTTCCAGAAGGCGGAAGTCTACTGGCGCGGGTCCTTTGAGGAAACGGACAAAGAGAGCCGCTCAGGTTCCTCTAGATGAAATTTCTGAGGAGACTGCCGAGGAGCCTGGGACAGCCGACATTCCGGCGCCTGAGGCTGCTGCTTCCGAGGTCCCTCCAACCGACGTCCCTCCTCAAAGTCCTACTCCGTCGCCGGCCCTCCTTGATGTAGTGGTAGAAGTACCTTCTGCCGAGGAGCGGCGCAAGCAGAAGGGCAAGGGCGTTTCGACCGAGGAGGCCGAGGACTCCGAGGACGTTGTTGCCGAGGTCCTGCCAGGTTTGTTTCCAGTCAAAGTGTACTTCCTTTGTTTTTTCTGGAATTGCCTTTATCTCTGACCTGCTTCTCTTTTTCGCCCTGCAGGGGAGTTACTTACCCCGAACTGGGCGGCCGAGCACGCGAAGGCGAGGGCCCGCCGTGACGCCAAAGTCCCGCAAGGGAAGATACCGAAGGAGCCTTTCTGGACATTCACGGAGGACATGAACTTGTACTCCGAGGACTGTCCTGAAATGGCCAAGCAGATTGCGAAGGGGGTGCTCACCGAGGCCTCCTTCAAGGCTATAGCGGCGGCCCATCCGGGGGATAACACCCTCGCCGCGAAGATCACCGAGCATGCTGCTCAGGTATATCCTTCACAGCTCTTCCCCTTCAAGTGTTTGGCTCTTACTGACCTTGCGTTTGATCTTCTTTACAGCTGCTGGGGTACGCCGGCTTTCTCCGAGTTCGGGTAGCCAAGCAGACGGCATTCCGAGCTTCGGCCTTAGAGGCCCTAGAAAAGGTGAAAGCGACGTGCTCGGAATTGACCGCCAAGAACCAGCAGCTGGCAGATGCTGCGAAGGAGGAAGCTACCACCCTTCGGGAAGAATTCCGGAAGGAGAAGGACTTCTTGATGGCGGACTCTTCCCGGAAGATTGCCGACCTCCGTAATGACGTAGTGGGGCTGCGTGCTGCAAACCAAGACCTTCTCCAAGACAAGGCAAAACAAGGGACTATGATAGTCACGCTCTTGTCCGAGAAGAAAGCCCTTCAAGCCGAGGTCCAGTCTTTGAAGAAGGAGCCGAAGGGGGAGGAGCGGATAAAGGTGCTGGAAGAGGAGGTCGGGGACCTGAAAGACGAGCTTGACGACCTTGAGCTTAAGAAGAACAAGTCTGATCAAATGAACAAGGTCGCGTTTCAGGACGGCTTCTGCCTCGCTCGGCACCAGGTTCTCCAGAGGTTCCCAGGTCTGGACCTCTCTTTTCTAGAGGGTCTAGACATTCCTGGGGGACCTCGGTGGAAATGGTCCAAGATCGAACATCTGAAGCTTCCTCCCTCAATTCCAGCGCGGAAGGTGGCGGAAAAGGGTGGGCAAACGAGTGGCTCTCAGGATGCCGCGCACCCTTAGGCTTTTTTAGGGCCCCTTTTCCTTCCCTTCTATTTTGTATTCCTTCTTTGGGTACTTCCTCTGTAAAGCAGCTTTGCTCTTAATGAAGATTTTTTTTGGCTAAGTGTTTCCTGGAGTTTCTTTATTTCCATTTTCCCGAACACGTTCGCTCAAGAGACTTCGGAAAACCTGCGATCAAACAAACTTTTTTACCTTCCTTTGTCCCGAGTGCGTTTACTCAAAAGTCTGAAAAATTTGACTAAGTCTTTTTGCAGGCTTTTGCATTTTCCTTTTGTCCCGATCGCGATTGCTCAAGGGGCTTCGAAAAACCTTTAATCAAATTTTCCTTTTGTCCTGATCACGCTTGCTCTGGAGACTTCGGAAATCCTTCAGTCAATTTTTGTATTTCCAATTGTCCCGAGCATGTTTGCTCAAGAGACTTCGGGAAACCTTTCGCGAGATTTTTCACTTCCCATTTTCCCGAGCATGTTCGCTCAAGGGGGTTCGGGAAATTGTCTCCGCGCTGGGTATGACGAGTACTTTTGCGAGATTTTTGTTTTTCATCTTTCCCGAGCGTGATGGCTCAAGGGACTTCGGAAAGTCATATCTACGCTTTATCATGGCGAGCATTTTCGCGGAATTCTGCTTTGCACAATTTTGGATACTTAAGGACTTTCCTTAAGAGCATTCTGTACTTTATAATTCCTCCGCTTCATCTTAGGTGTAGAATTTTTTCAAGGCGTCTGAGTGCCAAGTATTTTTCAATTCTACGCCTTCAGCGTCGCCAAGCTTGTACACGCCTTTTCGTACTTCGGCAAGATCCAGATAGGGTCCTTCCCAGTTTGCGCGAAGTACTCCGTGGGACGGCCTTCGGGGTGTGAAGTCGGTCTTTCGGAGAACGAGGTCTCCCTTTTTGATTTCTTTTGGCCTGGCTCGTTTATAGCCGCAGCCACTCTTTGCTGGAAAGCTTTTCTTCTCAGCTCGGCTATTTCTCTGTGTTCTCCGACGAGGTCGAGCTTGGTTCTGAGGCCAAGGTCTTTTCCACCTTCATCAAATACCTGCAGCCGTACTGATGGTCTAACTATCTCGATTGGGATAATGGCCTCTGTCCCGAAGACTAGTGAAAGGGGAGTTTCCCCTGTGGCCCTTTGGGGCGTCGTTCGGTAGCTCCACAATACGCTTTGGAGTTCTCCTGGCCATTTCCCTTTTGCTTCTCCCAGTCTCTTTTTCAGGCCATCTTTTATGGTCCTGTTCGATACTTCCACCTGCCCGTTACTTTGGGGGTGAGCTACTGGGGCGAAGTGCATCTTTATTCCGAGGTCGCTGATAAATTCCTGGAATCCTTTGTCTATGAATTGGGATCCATTATCAGCTACTAGTACCCTCGGTATGCCAAATCTGCATACAATGTTCTTCCATACGAACTTCTGCACTTCTTTTGCCGAGATAGTTGCTAGTGGTTCTGCCTCCACCCACTTTGAGAAATAGTCCACTGCTACCACGCAGAATTTCACGCCTCCGGGTGCTGTGGGGAGTGGCCCAATAAGGTCTATACCCCAGACTGCGAAGGGCCAAGGATAGTCTGCCGAAGTTACCATTTCCGAGGGTGTCCTCTGGATTTTTGCATGTCTCTGGCAGCTACCACATTTCTGGGACGAACTGTCTTGCGTCCTTTCTCAGGGTAGGCCAGAAGTATCCTTGGCGGAGTATCACTGCTGCAAGGGCATCAGTTCCAATGTGTGAACCACACATGCCTTCGTGAACTTCTTCAAGGACCATTTCAGTATCCTCTTCATTCACACATCTTTGCAGCGGGTTCACATATCCCTGCCGGTATAACTCTTCGCCAATTAGGAAGAATCTTCCGGAGCGTCTTCACAGTCTTGCAGCATCACCGGGGTCTTCGGGGAGCAAATTCTTTGCGAGGTATGTTTTTATTGGGTCTTTCCATCCTGTTCCCGAGGTCGCTATACTCAGCACTGAGATGCTCGGATGGTCTAGCACCTCGGTGTATGTTTTCGACTTCGCCAAGCAATCTGCCTCAGTGTTATTCCGCCGGGGTACATTTTCGATCCGTACGTCGTCAAACTTTTGGATGAGCTTTGCTACCAGCTCGTGGTATTTTGCCAAGATTGGGTCCTTCGCCCCATAATCTCCTGCTGTCTGCCGAACTACCAGCTGGGAATCGCTGTGAGCCTTTAAGTTTCTCACGCCAATCTTTCTGGCCAAGCGTAATCCCGCTATGAGGGCTTCATACTCAGCTACATTGTTGGTGACGTTGAAGCTGAACTTGATAGCCTTCATTACCTCCAGGCCTTCGGGGCCCCTGATAATTACTCCAGCTCCCTGGTGTTCGGACCCCGAGGCTCCGTCTACGTGCAAGGTCCATTCTGGCTCACCCTCTTTTGGATCTGAATGGCTCTCCTCAGTGGTGGGTATTTCGGCGATAAAATCTGCCAGTGCTTGAGCTTTTATGGCCTTCCGAGGCTCATACGTGATTTCGTGTTCGCCCAGCTCTATGCACCACTTGGAGAGCCTTCCCGAATGATCAACTCTCTTCATGACATCCCGTAGCGGCAGACTACTTCGGACGATGATGGGGTGAGCCTGAAAGTATGGTCGCAGCCTTCTCCCTGCAAGCACCAAGGCGTATATAGCTTTTTTGAAGCAAAGGGTACCTGACTTTGGCGCTATGCAGGGACTTGCTGACATAGTAGACCGGCCATTGCTTTGGCCCTTCTTCTTTCACGAGGACCGAGCTCACAGCTTTTTCTGTGACGGCGAGGTAAAGTACGAGGGGCTCTCCCTCCCGAGGTTGTCGCAGAGTCGGCAGGCTGGCCAAGTAGACTTTGAGTTCTTCCCAGGCTTTTTGGCAATCTTCATCCCAAGGATGATCATTTCTTCCGAGGTTGCCTTCCATTTTTGCTGCCTTTGTGAGGACTTTGAAGAAAGGTCGACACCTATCTCCGCACCTGGAAATAAACCTGCTCAAAGAGGTTATTCTTCCGGTCTGCCTCCGCACGTCTTTGACTGTGGCGGGAGTTCGGAACTCAAGCAGAGCCTTAATCTTCTCGGTGTTATCGTCGATGCCACTTTCGACTACCATGTATCCAAGGAATTTTGCCTAGGTTACTCCGAAGATGCGCATTTCAGATTTAAGGCGGATCCCGAAGGCTCTGAGCTTTTGGAAGGTTTCCTCTAAGTCTGCAACGCGGCAGCCGGGCAACGAACTCATGATTCTCCCCCTTTGGTCTTTTGAAGACCTTGTTCGTCAACCTCTGGTAGGTGGTTCCTGCCTTTTTTACTCCGAAGGGCGTCCTGACATAGTAATATGTTCTTCCCTCGATGATGAAGGCAGTCTTCTCTTCATCTTCGGAGTCCATCCTTATCTGATGGCGGCCACTGAAGGCGTCTAAGAAACTTAGGAGCCCAAATTCAGCAGTTGAATCTACCAGTTGATCTATTGGCGGCAGAGGGTCTTTCGGGCAAGCATCGTTCGAATTTCTGAAGTCGATGCACATCCGGGGTTTTACTGCTACCTTCTTTTGTGGCAATGACCACGTTGCTCAATCATTCGGGGTAATTGACTTCCCTCATATCTTCAGTATCAAAGTTTCTTTTTGTGGGCTGAGATGCTGCGTTTCTTTTTCCGGACAGGCCTTGCTTCCGGACTTATTTTGAGGCTGTTATGTATTATGCCGGGGTTTACCCTCGGCATATCTTTTGGCGAGCGGGCAAACAGATCTTTATTTTCCAGCAGAAAAGGATACAAGATTTTCCTTGTCGCCTTTGGGCAAGCTCTTCCCTATTCTGGTAGATTGTCCCATGCTTTTCCCTATTCGGGTACTATGGCCTGGGACAAGCTCTACTTCTTCTGTTTCCGCTTTTGTGGGATCTTCTGCCTCGCCCTTTTCCAGCTCTTTTGCTTCTACAGCATGTGCTAAGTTGCTTGCTGGAGCCTTTCGTGCTTTGATGAACACCTTTCTCACTTCGCTTTGATCAATGAAGATCTTTGCGTCTCCTTCTTTGGTTGCGAAGGTGACAGTCAAGTACTTTACATCAGGGCGAATGTGCAAATTTCCCTGTGTCTGTCTGCCGAGGATGGCGTTGTATGACGAAGGAACGTCCATGACTATGAATCTTGCCATGGTAGAGGCGAACAACTCAGTAGTTCCTTTCTCCGAAGTTCCTTTCATCATCAAGGGGAGGTCGATCCACCCGAGGACAGGTAGCTCAGATGGTCCTACGCCGAACGTGGGTGAAGTAACAGCCTTGAGGTCACTCCTGGATACGCCCAAGCTTGGTAGCAAGTGTGAGAACAAGACGTCTGCGTTTGACCCATCATCCAGCAGTACCCTCTTGACGTCCCAGTTTCCTATCCTCGCCATTATCAGCAATGGATCGTCATGGGGAAATA
The DNA here is from genome assembly GCA_005392925.1 of Aquilaria sinensis. Taxonomy (NCBI): domain Eukaryota; kingdom Viridiplantae; phylum Streptophyta; class Magnoliopsida; order Malvales; family Thymelaeaceae; genus Aquilaria; species Aquilaria sinensis. The sequence goes on along the minus strand of SMDT01002758.1, from coordinate 251,100 downwards.
CGATGGTGGAGCCATCCTCGCGGGCCAATTTTTTCGTTGGGCTCTGATATTCCATCACCGCTATCTCTCTGGCCCTTCTTTTTCTTTCCGAGGATGGAAGTCCGGTTGTGATCGTCTGTATTACTCCTGCCGAAGGTGGAGGACGCCTTCTCGGACTTCGGTTCCTTCGCCTGTCTGAATCGTAATCCTCGTCATCGGGCTTTCCTTCTTCCTCTTTTTTCCCTTTCGGGGAAGGCATTCTCAAATAACGCCGAAGCTGGCCCTGCTTTATCAGTGATTCAATGTACTTTTTCAACTGAAAGCAGTCTTCGGTGTCATGACCGTGATCACGGTGGAACTGACAGAACTTCTTCATGTTCCTTCTGTTGTCAGCAGTCATGCCCCTCGGTCGTTGGATTTGAGCCCCCTGTTTTTCCAACGCCATGAGGACGTTAGCCCTCGTGGTGCTCAGAGGTGTAAAGTTTTGGGGCTTCCTTCCTCCTACTCGCATTCTCCGAGGTCGGCCTAACTGTTCCGTTGGACACCGGGCTTGCTGGCTGGACCCTTCGCCACGAGCGTGAATATGGTCAGCCTTCGGTCCAGTCATTCTCAGCTCTTCGGCTGTCATATGTTGTTCAGCCCTTCGGTAGAATTCTCCCAGCGTGTCCGGGGGATCTTTGGAGAATTCATAAAACAAGTGCGAATCCCTCCGAAGGCCCCTCGTCATGGCGAGGATGCGGATTTCGGGACGAAAGTCCGGAACACTGAGGGCCTCTCTGTTGAACCTCTCGACATAGTCACGGATGGTCTCCCCGTTTCTCTGCGCTATGTCAAACATCTGGACGGGCATCTTCGCCGTCGGCTTGCTCCCAATGAACTGTTGGGTGAACGCTGTGGACAGCTCCTGGAACCCCTTGATGTTTCCTGGAGGCAGGGAATTGTACCAGGCAGTTGCTGGTCCTGCGAGGGTGACTTCGAAGCACTTGCAGAGCGTAGCATCGTCAGCCCCATGTAACACCATGCTGCGTTTGTACTTTGTTAGGTGGGCCTGGGGATCAGTCCGACCCTCATAGGTCTCCAGCCGAGGTAGCCTGAAGTCACTTGGCATGGCCGCCTCGACCACTGTTCGGGCGAAAGGAGTTTCATCTCCAGAGACCGTTTCAGTTAGCCTGGCCCAAACAGGCTTGCGTGCCACCTGCTGTTCCACTCTCTCCAGTCTTGCCAAGACTTTCTCCAGGAGGAGCGTAGCACTGGGCTCCTTTTCCTGGTGCCGTCCCTTCGGGGAGCGACTTCGGAACCGAGGTGAGGGGGACCCTGCCTCTGTTGATAAACTTCTTCTGGACGGGATTTCAGGTTGTTTAGACCTTGCTCTTTCCGCCAGCCGTGCCCCGAGGGGCAAGTTATCTGTTGAGGACTCTTCTCGTGGCTCCCCACTTCCCGAGCTATGATGGGTTGCCCTCGGGCTTTTCTCCCGAGGTCGTGCTGACGAAGTGGGTTTTTGCGCCTGGGCTGGTTGCGGCCATCTTCGGTCTATTTGTTGTGTCATTTCAGCCACAACAGACCTCTGAAAGTCTCTTAAAAAATCCATGGTGATGACAAGAGGGCGTTCCTCTTCAGGCAAGGAAGTCTCTGGGGGACTTTGTTCGGTAGCTGGTTGGGTCTCAGGCGCGGACGGGGACTTTGGAAGTCCTCTGTCCTTCGAACGCCGAGTTTCGACAACAGCTACCTGGGAGTAGTTTCCCACAGACGGCGCCAAATGATGGCTAGGGGCCTCATCATTTATAGTCATGGTGGCTGGTGGAGAGACTTCTGGGAGGAGGAACGCCAGGTGGATTGGACAGCCCAAAGGAGAGCACCTGAAAGCTCAGAAACAAAAGGTTAGGAGGCCCCCGAAGTGTTTTTCCGGGGGGAGCCTCCGACGCCCAAGTCAGTGGTGGCCGAGAGAAAGGCAGAAAAAATAGCACAAAGGGCTGATGAGTTTTGCCTGGTAATGGGAGCCGTATTTCGCCAGCTAACCAACCTCTTGTCTGGTACTAACTCCTGGTATTTATAAGAGTGCCTAGCCCGTTCAGATCACGACACGTGTTCGGTCGGACGTTCCTGACTTTCTGGGCATAGGAGACAGATAGTAGGTTACCTTGAGCCATGTGCTGAGACGGGCCATGATGTGATTTTGATGGCGTCAGCGTGGCAGAGCGCCTTTTGAGGCGGCTTGTGGCGTCTGTGATTGGATGTGTCAGAGGCTTCCTTAAATGCTTCCATAAATCTCCTGCCGTACTCCCGAGGTCCCTGGGTGAGGTCGTCCTTTGGTACGGACAGAGCCTCTTCGGGAAACAAGCCCTGAGTTCGGGGTTTCCCAGCTTCAGGGAGTTCCGCCTTCGGGGATATCATGTTCGGCACGCTATGTTAGGTGCCATTTTTCCGAAGGCGATCAGTTCACGACCCTGGGGGGGGCGAGTAGTGTCCTGGCGGGCCGGGCTCGGAGCTCCTCGGCTATCTCCCGAGGTGCCTGATCACACCTTTTCTCGGGTAACGCCAGCTTCTTCTGGCCATGACTGTGGCAGGGAGTTCGGCCAGACAGCGGCGGTAGCCTTTGGCTATCACAACTCTTTGGCGGCAACCCTGTAGGCTTCAACTAACCTTCTTTCTTGACCCTCACCCTAATTACAAGGGTCCCTTACTCCCGGATATAACCAGTGGGCCCTACTGATCCCTTCCCACGTAAGGGTGGTCTCATTTATTTTTGTGTAATGAATAAGGAATAATTCTAAAAAATTGTTATTTTTCACCACTTCTTCCAGCCAATGGACCAACATGAGAAGTGAGCAATGGCCCTCAAAGCCTTCATATATATGCACCTTCCTAACCAGGGCATGCTAAGGAGTATCCACAAAGCCACAAGGGAACCTCCACGATAGCTCCCTCAGTATGAAGAAGAAACGCTCCTTCCACCCTAGCCACAAATCCTTGTAGGACATGAACGTAAAAGATTTGTTCTAGCCTCGGTTGATAGGGGTGATGTGGAAGAAGTTGGTGTCTTTTTTTAGGTCTAGCATGTAAAACTAAAGGAAGACTTCCAGCAAGGGAGACATCCGTGCCAGCTTACAACATGTGATGAAGCTGTTGATGTAGGTAAATGAGTTCGACATCAACTATGAGAGTGTAATTTGGCAGTGCTCACAAATTTGCTTTACTAGTGGATGCAGGGGGAAGCAGAGCCTTGCCTGGAACTAGTCCGTAAACACAAAAAGCACATTTTTTCTTTTGCTTCTCTTTTCTAAACCTTCATCCTTGAGAGCCTTCACATGGGAGAGAACGGCAACAATGCCATTAGGCCAAAAAATATCTAGCAAGATTCATCGCCAACGTGCCTTCAGGGTGCTGAATAACAATCCTCTTCATCCACTTAACACTTAAAAAGAATGGCACCTTGGACGAATCACCCCTGTTGACAGCAGCCCTAAACGACAATTTCAAAGAAGCCACCTGAAAAAACTAGCAAGGAACACATTAGGGGTTGTTGCCAATGCAACAAAGTGTCAGAAAGGCAGGAACTATAAAAACCCAAAACCCAGAACCTAAAAAAACAAAAAAATGGGTAGAAAAAGGGACAATAACCTACTACCTGAATGTGATAAAGGAGAATGAACATAGCACGAAGAAGAGAAACTTTAGAGGAAAAGAACTATGACGCTAACGGCAAGCAAGAAGCAAGAAATCACAGGAAAAATAGCAAGACAAGCTAAACAGAGAAAAGGTAAGGCAGAAACCCTTACTATATATATACAAAAACCTATGACCCTTAGGTTTTCTCTTAGAAACCACCACTACAAATAATGGGCAAATCATCAAAGGACGCATGGCCACTAACAACCGTCAAGATAGTCATGTTTGATCACTTCCTTGAAGAGTATTTAATGAACGTCACCTCACCTTCCCTTCAACTGACACGTTCGCCACGTGTTATAACCACATAGGAGTGGCAGGGAAGAAATTCAAAATGATGATGTTCACCCAACTTCCCCAAGAAGTAAATGAGGGGGCCGGATTGTGCCGTCACCTTAAATGACGTTAGTTGAATGCACCAACAGAGCAACAAAAGGGAAGGGGTCGCACATTCTCTTTGGGAGAAGCAAGCCAATGCACCCAGGAATGCAAGGTCCTCAGCCCACACTTTTTCATGAGGGAAGGACCTATTGATAGGCAACAGGCCCAAGAGGTCCAAATCCAAAAGTCTTGGGACTAGGTTATTTCTAAAGGCCCAAATAGACCCCAAGGGAACTCCTTTTTAGAAGGAAATTGTATCCCATAAATACAGTATAAGCTACGAGATTCTTATCCCAAGGATAAATTACTCGGCGCACACCTTAACTATATAAACTCCTCATCAATCATAGGGTACGACATTTTTACTCTCCTCTCTTTCTTGCTATTACTCCTCACTAGAAAGCTAACTTGAGTGTCGGAGGGTTTCCCCCGGGAGCCCATCTCAAGCTTTGTCACTGTCTTTATGCACAGGACTCTGATACACTGTTTGCCAAGCTTTCGAGCCCAGTTTACACAATCACTTTACCCATCATGCTGCATATAGCTCCACATCATTGGGCTATGCAAAAGATGATGAGGAAATGGCAAACAAAAGGGTGGAGGAGGTCAATTTGTTGGGCATCGATTGCAGGAGGAGGTTGGAGGGGACGAACGATGGGGCTACTTGAAGGGTGGGGGCTTTTGAAGGTTGGGATGTAAGGGGTGGTGAATGGGAGGAAAGGGTGGCTGGCAGTGACGGTAGAGGTTTCCAAGGTAGCTACGCACGCCATTAGTGACTGACGGCAGCCTGCCCATGTGATTTCACGTGTTAACCTCAGGGGTCTCATTGCACGATTTTTAGAAGTTGGGGTATTGAATTGTAACGAGCATAGTAGAGGGAGTTATGTGTCCGAGTGGTGATAGTACAGGGGGTGAGTGGTATTTAAGCCTTTTGGGTTATAAACTCCGCCAAACACACCCGCCAGGCGGCCACGACCAAGCCACTTAAGATTGTCGGCGGTCAGCCATGTCCGGTAGGAACAACCGCCTCCAGCCACAGTTGCTCCTAACCCGCTCCGATGTCATCCATCATCACCTCGAGGACCGAATAGCCATCCAGCACCGCGAGATCCAGACGCTCCTCCTGGAAAACCAACGCCTGGCGGCGGCGCATGTTGCTTTGAAGCAGGACCTCTCCCTGACACATCAGGAGCTCCGGCACCTCAAGGCGGCCTCAGTCAACGTCAAGGCCGAGAGAGACGCCGAGGTTCGGGATGTCTACGAGCGATCGCTCAGGATGGACGCCGAGGCTCGCGTATTCGAAGCAATGAGCAACGAACTAGGGCAGGTGGTTTCCGATGTAAAGAAATTGACGATTGATCGCGATGAGATGAGCTCACGACTGCAGGTGATTAACGATGAATTGGCGAAGGCCAAAGCTGAGGCAAGGAAATTGCCGGCGATTAAGGCCGAGATCGAGGCTGTGCGGCAGGAAACTCAGAAAGGGAGGTAAATTTCCATTTCTTACCAATTGCTACGATTAGTTGGGGGGGAAATGGACAGAGGCTACATTTACTTAATTGCATTTGATTGGAGTTCATCAAAATTGCAAATCTTCGTTTGTTCATTGGAGGAATTTCAATTCAATGTATTCGAATCGATGGAACCAAGTAAGTGTGACCTTGGACTTGGTGCGTAAAAGCTGGCCAGTGTGCCTTTCCTGTCCAAGCCAGAAGTTTCTTTCATGGTGGGAAATGTTCATTATATTCAAATCACATTCCTATTACCTTTAGTGCTGTCTGCTGAGTTCTTTTGTTTGAAGATTCATAGCCTTTGTTAGACATAACTTACAAACAAGGAATCAAAAAAATCTTTTCTTTGTGGTAGTAAAGCTTGTATTATAGATGTGTAAAAGGGGTTGTTTGAGCGAGGAATCCTGGATTTGGATTCCAATTTCATGCCTTGTATTTATGTAGCTTTGCAACATTATTGAGAATTATCAGTAAAGTACACCTTCACTTCACGTGTAAATAGGGCTGCTATTGAATTGGAGAAGAAGACGAATGCTAGTAATCTTGAGCAACGTAAGATAATGGAGAAAAGTATGTCACTTGTGGCTTGTGAAGTAGAGAAATTACATGCAGAACTGGCCAATGCAGAGAAGAGAGCAAGGGCAGCTGCTGCTGCAGCAGCTGCATCAGACCCAAGTAAGGTTCCCATTCTATGGTTTTCATTCCCGTTATGTTCCTACTTCTACAGATGTTTTTGGCAACTTCTAACCCTCATGGTTGTTTGCTGTTAGGCCCTGGATATAGTGGAAACTATGGATGTATGGACACAATTTATGGAGCATCTCTGTATCCCGATAATTATGGCATGCCGCAGGTATCTATCTTGCAACTCTCCCATCAGACTTGCTTCCAGTGAATCTTAGATATTGAAGCTTGTCTTCGCTGGAATAACTTATATTCCTGGGTTAATATTGACATCAAATGCTTTACTAAAGCCAAATAGATACTAAACAAACATATGGAATGTATATATGTATGGTAGTACTGACCCTTTTGCCATACTTGGATACACTATATTGTGTTGAAGCACTTTATGACCGCATTTGGTGCATGCAGGTGTTGGTTTATTCGTTCCAAGTATCTTTCATAAGATTTTTCTTTTGTTTGGTTTATTCTAGAAATTCTATTGTATGTGATGCATTTAGAGCTGGAGGAATGATATTCATATAGCAAGCCCACTGAGTTGGATTGAACTGGCTGGTCTGTTGGTGATTTTACCGCAATAGTTTACTGTGCCCTTCCAGTGGAAAAGAAGTAACAATTAGTCAGATATGTTGACCCTGCATTTTATCTTTGCAGATTCAGAATGACGGAAGTCGAACTCAGTTCATACCAAGTTCAGCATCTGATGCAGCTTATGAGGATATAGGCTCTAATGTACATAGATAGCCGTGGAGACCTAGCTATCTATGTACAGATTTGTTAACCCTGCATTCTACTTTTTGCAGATTCAGAATGACGGAGGTCGAGCACGGTTCATGCAAAGTTCAGCATCTGATGCAGCTTATGAGGCTCCAGGTTCTAACGTACATAGATAGCCGAGGACACCTGCTGAGCACCCCCAAGCTCATCCTGTCTCAACATTTTGTGGTTCACTCATTCTCAGTAAGCGCAGCTCTGCACTATGTTTTGTGGTCAGTTGTATGCAACTCAGATTATTATAGGGGTCAATTGCAATCAAAAGCTGTTCTCTAAACGTCAAAATCAGCTTGATGATTAAGCCCGTGTTGGGCATACGAAAAGCCAAGGATGAGAAAATAAAATCAGTTATTCTAATTTTTGGCGTAAGTTACAATAAATGTTTCAAGTTAGTTTCAAAAAGGCTTAAGTATCTAAATGGTCCTCCAACTTTGTGGAATCGGACAAGTTAGTCCTCCATCTATGACTCAGTATGATTTGGTCTTTCAACTACATAAGTTGGTCACTTGAGTCTTGCAACTTTCTTGAATTAGGGCAATTAGGTCAAACCATGGAAAAATGTAACATTTTATGTAAAAAAGGCAGGAATGGTGCTGATGTGGTGCTTTTTACCCCTATGTTCAATTGTCGTTTGCCTTATAACTTTTAGGTTCTAATCCATTGTTGTTGAATTGCTCTGCCTTTGGAAATGCAAAACCCCTGTTCCCCCAGGATGATTTAGATGAAAGTTAGCAATAAACTATTGCTTGCCTGATGGGCTCAGAGCCAATATTTCGAAGTGTGTTGGGATTGCATAAAAAAACTCGTAATTTTGATTCTCTCCTATCTTGGTGGCATTTCATGATTTTCTAAGTCAAAGTTCTTTTTAGATCCTGAGCCTTGATCTAAGCGAACCTTTTTGTGTTTTAGCAATACCATTATAGGGGGCCAAGGGGGCTGTTTTGGAGAGGGAAGAAGTTAGTTGGAAAAGAAGCATTTTTTGTGATTTTGGGTTTGAACAGATTTAAGGGCGAAGATGAAAAGATTTAGAAATTTATCAAGACCCTTGTTTGGGGCTGTTGAAGGTGGACATGGTTGTTGTTCTCTGTAAGCTTGAAAGACAAGAGCAGACATCTTTAGCTATCAAGGTAACACTACTTGATTTCATCCTAATTCTTCTACTGTCCAATGTTTCAATGTGAAACTGTGAACTGAATTGGTAGGTCGTAGTTCTTGGTGTTATGTTGTTACTACCTATTAGAGATTCTTCCGTGTGTTTGATAAATGCTTGAGAGAGTGTTCTTTGTATGCCTGAGAATATTGGAGTCTGTGGTAAGGTGTTAGATTAACTTGATTTTAGGTGTTTGAGGGGATTCGAAAGCAGGATTAGTATAAGCCAGACATCTGACTATACAAGGATTTGTAACCTGCTAATGGATTTTGGAGAGGTCTTTGATTCAAGAATGAGGACATTTTTTAGGCCAGAGAATCGAGATTCGAAAAGATGGGAGATCAAAGAAGAAATATGGATTCTTTTTTCACCTATTTAGGGATCGAATTTGGATGTCAAGGTGAATTTCCTAGGTTTGATTTCTTATATCAAATCTGTCATACTTCAATACATTCAAGTTGGTAACCTTGTCCCAGCAACAGATGAAGGAAAACTGGATTAGACTTCTCGGCGCCACCATGCCAAGTCCAATTCTTTATTTTCATCCATATCAAATGTTCTTTATTTATAACCAATCCACGCTAGCTTCATGTTACCTTTTTTTTTTATATAACCAAGACGTTACCTTTTTTCATGGTTCGACCCAATTGTCCTAATTCATGAAAGTTGCAAGACTCAAATGACTAACTTATGTAGTTAAAGGACCAAATCATATTGAGATATAGATGGAGGACTAACTTGTCCAATTCCTCAAAGTTAGAGGACCATTTAGGCACTTAAGCCTTTCAAAAACACTGTTAGTGGCATTGCTTTATGATAACAGTTTAATGTTACAAATTGGAATACTAGTAGAAAAGGTTTGGTACTGTCCTCTAAGAGTATTACTCTATATAAAGACTCAGTTAATCACTCAACTAGTGTTGCACAGTGGGCCGGACTGGACTGGCCGGACCCGGTCCTGTGGAAGTTGGGCCCGGGCACGACCCGGGTTGACACGTGCCGGGTCCGTGCCGGGCCTGACGTGGTCCCGTGCCGAGCTGGGCCGAATTCGAGCTGGTCCATATAATTTTTAATTTGTAATTTGTACTTTTTATTTATATTGTTAGTTTTAATTTTAATTTTTAATTTTTAGTTAAGTGTTAAAAGGCCCTTTATATGAATACATACCTTGGGGGCCTCTAATATTATTTCCTTTTATAGGATTCTTAATGTCCTCCATTGTGTCGATTTTTGGTGATAATTAACATATTATTATTATACATAATTTGAGAAAATAATTACTACCTGGAAAAAATAATTTTGAATACCTTTTTAAAATGTACACCAAATTAATAAATCCTTGGTATTTTTAGAAAATAATATCTCCAAATATCACATAATTTAAAATCAATTGGCAAAACCTATGCTATTTTGTAAAAAAATTAAAAAGAAGAAGAGGAGGAAGAATGAAAATGAAAACATTCTTAGGATTAAGTCCTAAAATTCTCCCTCCAAGCCGGTATCTTGTTCGCAAATTGGCATTGAAGCCTACTATTTATTGTAGCATGCTAAAGTTCAAATCCTGGCTTGTATGAGAAATTTTTCCTCTTTACAACCAAAAGGGTAAGCTTTAACTGGGAGGAGTAGGATCTAAAGTAGACTTATTAATAGGATTATTTTTTGTAATTCTCTATTACATTGTAATTCTAAGTACAAAAATATTTTTTTTTTGTTTTGTACAAAGAGAATTTAAATAAGAGTGATAAGATAAATTAGATATTAAAAATGTTCTAAAAAAGGAAACAACTCATCCTTTTTAGGAAAATCCGTATAATTTTTAATTTTAAATTTGTAAGTTTTATTTTTATTTTTAGTTTTAGTTTTAATTTTTAATTTTTAGTTTTTAATTTTAAGTTTAATTTTATTTTATATTTTTAGAAATTGATATTAAAACAAAATTTTTATAACTACTTGTTTTAAGAGTTAAATATCACCACCGGTGTGAAATTTTATTAATTTTAAAGCCAAATGGCATCTACATACTATGGAATGAGCTTTACATGACTCAATAGCGAAATGTTCTATAAAAATAAATGCAAAATAAAAGCTACGATCTGTGCTAAACAGCAAAATCAGATCAAATACAAAGTAAGTAAATAATGAGCAAGCTGTGGATTTAAGCATCTATCTCATCGGGGTTTTCCTCGTCGGAACTCTTGTGGTCTTGTAATCTTAAAGCTGCAAGACCCCAATCACGGTTACATATACAAATTTCAACTACATCTAGTGATAACCTTGCACGTTTATCTAAAATTACACACTTCCCAGTGCTGAAAGTGGACTCAGATGCAACGGTTGAAACGGGAACAGCTAGAACTTCTTTGGCAATGATGGAGAGTATTGGAAATTTGTTGCTTCTTGCTTTCCACCATTCTAGAATGTCGGTCTCACTATTCTCCCAAATCAAGTTGAGGTATGCATCCACTTCAGTAAGACCGGATGCTGCAGCACGGGGCCGTTTGAGAAGTTGTTCAGTTGGATTGAATGATGATGAGCCCGACAATAATGAAGAACCAATGGTAGAGGAAGTAGTGTTCGCAACCTTATCCTTATGCTGGTCAGCATAAATCTTAAATAACTCTCGCAAGTACTCATCAATAGAGGCAGTTATAGCATGAACAGAAATATGTGTCATTTCTAATAAACTATAATAACCCTCAAGTAGCTGTTGCGTACCCGTGATTCTTACAGTCGGGTCTAGTGCAGATGCAAGTAAGTAGATCGGGGGTATAGTACTGAAATATAAAATCCATTTCTCTTTCATGGCTTTAATTGTGTCTTTTAAGAACTCGTCATCTTTGTATTGGTTAAAAACCCATGCAATGTTGACCATATGCATTAAAACTTTGTGCGATGTGGGATAGTATACACCGGAGCAAAAAATAGTGGCATCATAAAAATATCGCAACACAGCAGCCAATTTTGACAGTTTATCCCACATCTCTTGTTTCAAAATCGTTTTCTTTTCTCTGACATTTATAAAACATGTCATGTGTGCAGCAAATGACATCGCATCCATCAACATCTCCTAAGTCGAGTTCCATCGGGTAGGGCAATCAAGTTTAAAACACTTCCAACTAAAATCGAGGCCATTTTCCAGACAATATTGCTTAAACTCTTTAAAAACTTTGGTCCTTGACTTAAAATAATGGATTGCCCACCTAATTGGAGTAATTTCGTTACTCAAAACTTGAAGACCTTTTTAGACAGCTAAGTTTAAAATATGACATATACACCTAATATGAAAAAATGCGGCATCACAGACAGGTTCTAGTGATTCCTTCAAAGTCTCAGCCGCGACATCGTTATTTGATGCATTATTAAATGTTATGCTAAAAACCTTGTCATGACAAAAAAATTCTTTTAAAGTTTCTGAAATTACTTCAAATATGTTCCAACCAGTATGATCGACCTCCATTCACTTAAATGCAATGATACGTTTCTGAGTGACCCAACTATCATCAATCCAATGTGCAGTTATACAATAATAATATTGTCCTAGTGGTGAAGTCCACATGTCACTAGTGAATGAGATAGAATAATCAAAAGCAAAGAAGTATGCTTGTAAGTTTGATTTACCAGCTTCATAAATTTTAAATGTCTCTCTCCTAGCAGTAGTCCTATATGTTCTTTTAAAAGCAGGGTTTAAGTATGATGTAATCCATTTTTCCATGTGTCTATCTTCCGATTGTGTAAATGGTTTTTCAGTTAACATCATCCATTCTACCATGCCTTCTCTACAATCTTTTTGATTAAATTTAAAAATACCTGATCCGCCGGCAGTACTTGCAAGCTGTGTCTGACCGCCGGTACTAGTAGCTGCATCTGGACATAAATTCGGATGCTTATATTCCATGTGACGTCTCAGTGTTCCTGTGCCAGAGTTCTTCTTGTGCGCGAGCTTTTGCTTGCAATGTTTGCAATGTGCGAACCTCGCATCGTTTCCATGACTATCCTTCTAAAAAACTTGGTCAAAATGCTCCCAAACCCATGCGGTGAGCCTCGACGTCTTACCTTGTGGCGGAAGTTCGGGTTGATGGCTTGTCGGGGTTTGTTGAGAACCATCTCCTCCACCAACATTCCTTGCTGCCGTTGGCTCCACCTCCTCAACGTCATCATCAGAAAGTTGATCGTCGAGCCCCAAGTCGTATTGACTCATATCGAATTGCTCGTCATCGTCAGTTTGTTGGATATGAGTCCCACGGGTCGCCGGTCGGGAAAGGCCACGGAAAAATGACCTCAAACCGGTGCGGGATGAAGAGCTTGAGGCATTTCCCTTTCCTCTTGATGCCATTTGTGTGAGAAAAAATTAAGCAGATCACGAGCTTCGAAAGTAATTGAGGATTGATTGAGAAAAAATGAAAAAAATAATATTGAGTGCTTCAAAGAAATGAGAGAATATATTAGTAGAAAAGGAAAGATTGCTAAGATTGGTGTGAAGAAATGATGGAAATGGCCTCCCTATTTATAGGGGAAGGCCTTTTTTTTTTTTGACTAAAAAGCCCTTAGAAAATAGTTGTTTGGGGGAGGGGGGGAGTAATTTCTGGGGTTAAAAAACTGCTGCTAGCCGTTAGAAGGACTAAATGTGCAATTTTCCCTTTTTTTTTTTAATTTTTCGGAGCCGTTATTTGCAGGTGACCGTTGGCGCCGCCGCCGGTCCCGTGCCGATCCTGTGCCGAGCCCAATATTGAATTGGGCCATGCCGAGCCCACTTCACTTCCCTTCCTCCTTAGGGCCCGTAAACGACCCACTATTTGCCGAATTTCTTCCGGGCCTGTGCCGTGCCGGATTTGACCGGTCATGGGTCGTGCTTGACGCGTGCCGGTCCCAACCCAGCCCAATGTTCACCTCTACACTCAACTACTTCGTTATAATTTCACATTTTTATGTCTCATTAAAAATTTAAATTCCCAAAAAAATCGTGTAAATTAATTGATCAAATGAAATCATCTTTTTCCATGTATGCATCTTTAAATTAAATCTTCCATAAAAATTGAAAAGATGAAATACCGGAGATTCTCATTTTAGAGCCATGCAAAATTTTTTAAGTGTGGATTGTTATATTTGGTTGACTATGTAAATATGTCTAGTTCTAAGGTGTATTTGTATGATTTTAATGCAAATATGTCTAGTTATAAGATGTATTTGTCTAGCTTTGATATGCACTTGTTTAAGTTTTAAAGGGATAAGTCTAGTTCTAATATATATTTATCTAATTTTAGAAGTTAAAGTTGCAATCATTATATTTGTTTAGTTTCAGATGTATTTATTTGACTTTAATGTAAACATATTTAGTTCTGATATACATTTGTCTAACTTTAATTCAAATATGTCCAATTTTGAAATACATTTGTCAAGTTCTAATATGTATTAGTCTAAATCTGGAATGAATTTGTCCGTTTCTGATAGGATGAGGATACTTCCCTCGCCATAGCATCTACACCCCGACCAAACATGTAATAACTATAAACTTACTAACAGAAACTTTGGAATATGTGGCACTTCAATTAGATTTGATAAGTGTTTGTCAGAGGGAGTCTGAAGGCAGAGGTTCAAGGATTCACATAACAAGATAAGACAAAAAAAACTATATTCAGCAAAAGAATAGAAAATATCTAATAAGGAACAATTGCTACAGGCATAGCAAGTAGACATTAAATAATAGAAAAAGCATGTAATTTTTTAGGGAACAGTAATACGCATAAAAAGAACAACTAAATTCAACTAAAGAACATAAATAATATGACAAAGAAGAACTACTATAGGCATAGCAAATATAAAAAGAGACATATATATATGTTTTCAAGATTAGACAAAGCAACAATTATATTCAGGAAGAAAACATGAAGAATTTGACAAAAATAACTACTAGTCATATCAAGTAGAAACAAAGAACCAACTACTACAAGTATAGCAAATAATTATTTTATACGAGAACAACAAGATTAAACAAGGAAACAACTATATTCTAGAAACAAACATAAAGAATTTGAAAAAAATAACTACTATAGTCATAGCAAGTAGAAACAAAGAACCAACTACTACAAGTATAGAAAATAATTATTTTGTACGAGAACAACAAGATTAAACAAGGAAACAACTATATTCCAGAAGAAAACATAAAGAATTTGACAAAAATAACTACTATAGTCATAGCAAGTAGAAATAAAGAACCAACTACTACAAGTATAGAAAATAATTATTTTGTACGATAACAACAAGATTAAACAAGGAAACAACTATATTCCATAAGAGAACAACAAGATTAGGCAAAACAACAACTGTATTTAGTTAGAAAACATGATGAATTTGAGAATGAACAACTACTATGCGAATAACAAGCAGATAGATATAGTTAGGGCCAAATGGAAGGCCAAAACCCGACTTTCCAACCTGAACTCGAACTTTCAGGTCAAATCCAAATGAGTAATTAGTGAATTCAAATTGACCTAAACCCAAATTGAAATAGGGTTCAAAGTTTGGGTTTGGTTTAGGTCAAACCTAAAAATCTGAACCCAACCTAAAATCATTATAGCCAATATAATTTTATATCCAAAATCATTAATACTTCCCTTTCCCAACCAAAAGACCAAAGCCCACTTGATATACTCCTATGTAGTCCAATTAACCACCACATCTTTTACGGGGCCATCTCTCATCTACACACTTAACCCTATTCCTCATCCCAATTCCTATCTCCAAACCACTGCCCAACTCATCTATTATCTTTCTCTAACTTCTGCAATTTCTGTTCTTTAATTTCTTATCTCTCTTCTCATAAATCCTCCTTCAGTTGTCATCCCTCTTCATTCGTCCTCGGCAGAACTCACCTTAGTCTCTCACTCTTTCTTTGCTCCCCAGATCTGCAGGAATACATTAATTTAGCTACCTTCCCTTTCAATCTCACATAAGCAAGTTTGTTGGCTAGCTCACATGCACAAATTAACCCTGGCCAGAAAAACAAATAAATCGGTCTCAGCCAGAGAACAAACAAAAATTTTCTTCTAATTCCTAATTTTTTTTTTTCTAATTCTTGGTTTGTTATAAAGATAGGAAGAGAAAGTTCTTTAGTCTTCCCATCGATTACCAAAATTTTCTTCTAATTGCTAATTTTTAAAATTCTTTTCTAATTTTTTTCTAATTCCTAATTTTTTAAAGTTGATGCTTTGAAAAAAATGAGTTAACTTGATTATTGAATTTTGAACCTAGGGTTTAGTTTGATTCGGCCCTAGTAGCTAATTGGGTTGGGGTTCAGGCTAACATATAAAAAGTAGAGTAGTGATAATACAAGTCAGGTTTCAACTTAAACCAAGAAAATTGACCAGACTTTCACCCTTAGATATGTGTGTTCTTAAGATTGGACAAAAGAACAATTATATTATGTAAGAGAATATGAAGAATTTGATAGAGAACAACTATTTCAATCATAGCAAATAGACAAGGGAACAACTACTACATGAATAGGAAATAGTTATTCCCTATAGAATAGCAAGATTATACAAGGAAACAACTATATTCTGTTATAGAACATGAATAATCTCATCAGAATAACTACTACAAGCATAGTAAATAGGTATGAAATATCATAGGAACAGATATATTTATTAGAGAACAATAAAATTCAACAAAGAAATAACTACATTCAGTAAAACAACATTAAGAATCTGACAATGAACAATTACTACAGGCACAACAAGTAGTTATTAATTATAAAAAGGAACAGATAGATTTGTTAGGGAACATCAAGGTGAGATTGTTATGGCCTTCCTAGCAGGAAGCTCGGCTGAGGAGGTAAAATGATTAAATTACTAGTTTGATACCTTATTTTAAGGTTACTTAGCAAGATCAAGTAGTTTAGGCAAGATTTACTAGGTTTTGAAGAGTTTATGGCATCAAAATAAGTCAGGGTAAAATGATAATTTTGCATTCTAAGGTGTCAGGTCGCATCCAAATTGTAAAAAATGTGTTTTTAAACTTGAGCCTTGTTTAGCACAAAAAAATTTGCCTAAATGTTGAAGGTTTGACCAATTTTTGACTAAAGGTTACTATTTTGGAAATGGGGCTTTTTGACAGACTTAAGAAAGTTTAGGGGTTTATCAAAACAAGGCTTATAACTTATAAAGGAAGGGCTTTTGGCTACTACTATTCATTACTTTCCCTTCCAAAAATTGGAGCTCCCTCTTACTCTCTTGATTTCTCCTTCATTTCTTGCACAAATTCATGATTTCTTAGTAGAAATTGAAGGTTCCAAAGGTGATTAAGCTTTAGGTAGCTTGTTTCAAGATGATTTTGTGTTGGAGCTAGAAATCACGTTTTCTTGCTTGGTGCTAGTTTTGTGCAATAGATAACTTGGAATTCTTGTTGATTTCTTGTTTGTTTGGCCATTTGATGCTTGGGTTTTGCTTAACTAGTCTGGTTTTTGAGCCATTTGCCTTGAATTGCTTAGAACCTACGTAAAACCTAGTATAACCTTGAATTTTGGTGGAAAGTTACTTGATCCTTACTAGTGACTTGGAATTAAGGTAAAGGATTTAAGGTTTTATGTTCCACTGATGCTATTTGAGTGTTGTTGCTTGATGAAATCAAGTAATTTTGTTAATGGCATTGATTGAGGGCAAGTGTGCTCATGGTGGACTAGGCTTGGATTTGTGGCTTGTGTGATGTATTGATGCATCATATGATGGTTGTGATTGTGTATTTATCACCTTTACAAGTTGGTTTGCAGGTATATGGTAAGAAGAGGCACACCTAGCTTGCATTAGGGCCATAGGAAGCCTCCTAATAAGCTTAAAAGGCCTTCCTTGGGGTGTAGGGCACAGGACCCTGGCATCACTGTGCCAAGTGGGGCTGCAGTGCCTAGGATGCCCTTCCAGTGCACCTAAATGAAAAGCCTATGGCGTTGTAGCCCTAATGGCCTGTTTGCCAGCAAACTTCAATTTTTATAGAGGGATCCATGGAAGGGCAAGGATGGTACTAAGGGTGCCTAAGGGTTGTGGTTATCTGATGGCACCTAGAACTTCAAAAAACTTTCTCATGATCTAGAGGTTTTCTCAAAGTTTTACGGATAGAAAGTGCACCTTATGAGAAAACTAGTTAATGGACACAATAATACACCATTATACGATGTAGAAGGTTTAGCACTGTTGAGAGCTTGGTTGTACTTTGGGGTTCAACGCCTCGATGAGAAAACCTTAGTACACCTAGTGGGTTCTTCAGGACCTAGGAATTATCAATCCAACTATAGTGTCCCTGTATAACATAAAGAGACGTTCAACTAGTGATGAACTTTACTAGTTAGGCTAGTAAATAATGCTTACTAGTAGACAAGACTTTACCTTGTATGTTGTCCTTAATGTTTCTTTGTAGGTCGATCATCCCTTACTGAGAATTGCGAATTCTCACTCCCTTATCTTATGTTGGGTAAATTATGATGTAGTTGAGCTCGATAACCACTGAAGGTTATTGAGGTAGTCTTTTGTTACAAGTACACTATTATGAAAATCCTTGTGATTCTAGTTTATATTCTTACTTGTTGGTTAAGGTATCTTATTAACTATATTCTTCTTGGCCATAAAAGCTAGCAAGGCACATAGAGGACTCTTGAGGCTTACCACTAGGATTCGTATCTAAGGTGGGATCTAGGTGAATGGATCTCAGTAATACTAGCCTTGGTGTATAATATATGCACTAGTAGCCTCCAATGTGAATGGATAAAACAATGGACTCTAGACTTGCGCTTGGGTGTGGGCATAGCTTTCTTTTGTTTAAGATGCCCACACATGGTTAATTATGTGTAAGATTATCATTGATACTATGTGGTTTAATGTGCTTTGACTATTTGAATTTTGGATTTGTAGAAAATGCCTAGGCTATGTAAATGTTTTATGGATTTTTACTCATCTATGTCAAAGCAACACTTGCATGCATAATTACATTTGTAGGTTAAACAACTAATGGCATGAAGTTTTAACAGGGGCACACATAATTAATTAGCCAATTGCAACTAGTATGTGACCCATTCCCATTGTCTTCCTAGGCAATGTCTATAGGGGCCGTGTCAGTTGGTGTCAGAGTATGATTTATAAATATTGGAGGCAAGGAATTGAGATCTAGTTTAAAGTCCATGTTCCAGGATGGTTAGTACTAACCAACATCTGGGGAATATTGTCTAGCTTTTGTTGGAGGTTGCTATGGTTGACACTAGGTCAGGAGCTGCAAAAAGAATTAGGAACCCTAGTGAGGGTTCTAGTAATCCAGTTGTGGCAAGGTTTGATGAGATATCCATGGTGCTTTAGGTGGTGACTCAGACTATGGTGTAGGTGGCACAAACCTTGACCACTATTCTTAAGGAGTTATTTCAAGACCAAGAAAATGGATGAGCCATTTTAGAGGAGGATGAACAAAGGGGTAACCTGCCTCAAGGTCAAGAGAGGCATGTCGACCATCAGTAAATGGCTAGGTCCCATGAGAGGTAGGAGTATGCTTCTGAGCATGAGGAAGAGTAAGAGGATCTAAAGGCTCTAAGAATGGGATAGACACTACATCAGATGAAATTGCTTAAGAAGTTCAAGACAGTTAACCCATAGAGTTTTGATGGGTTAGGTGACCCTAACAAGGCAAAGGATTGGCTAAATTGAATGAATCAGTTTTTCACTTATGGAGGCTATAAGTCCAAGTAAAGGGTGGCCCTAGTACCTTTCTTTTTTAGAAGGAAGGCTAGTTTATGGTAGGATGACGTGTTGGAGATGTTGAAGGAAATCAATGGGAGCTAATTGGAGCACAAGAAAAAGGTGCTTAAGTGGTTAGACATTGAGAGGAAGTACCAACAAGAGTACATTGTTGAAGTGGCACATAATCAAAGGAGGTTCTAATTCAAAAATCTCACACAGGGGGAGATGTTTGTAAGGGAGTATAAGCAACACCATAATTCACTCATTCAATATGCTCTATACATGACCAGAAATGACAAGCTCAAGGCCAAAAAAGTTCTTCCAAGGTATTAAGCCCCATGCTTTAGAGGTATATGGTGACGGTAGACATTTGGAGCTATTGTCAAGTGGTTCAAAAGACATTGGCTATAGAGAGGGAGATTGAGGATTTGAGGACTCAGACCGAGAAGGTGGAGGTTGGGCCATCTAACCTAGAAAAAAGTGCCTAGAAGTGTTCAATGATGGAAAAGTTGGTCGAAGGCCAAAGGCGGGCCAAGAAGAAAAAAAGGGGGCTTGTGCCCCAGGTGTAGGAGCCTCAATGGCTCTAAGCCATGCACTTTGGGAGTGAATATATGCAACAATTGTGGTCAAAGTGGTCA
This sequence comes from Aquilaria sinensis, assembly GCA_005392925.1. NCBI lineage: Eukaryota > Viridiplantae > Streptophyta > Magnoliopsida > Malvales > Thymelaeaceae > Aquilaria > Aquilaria sinensis. The sequence goes on along the minus strand of SMDT01002758.1, from coordinate 231,608 downwards.
TTAGGCTAAATAATGCCTATAGGCTCGACCCTTGTCGAGTCTGCCTAAGAATCCACCCTTTACACCCTTGCCATAGGAAATTTACCTAGTGTTGCTGCAGCAGTAGTTCAACCAATGGTCTTTGCCTTGGCTAGTTATGTGACCAGGGAACTAGCCACCATTTAAGGTAATTTTACATTTCAGAGTAATAGCATTAAAGTATTGTTTGATATTGGTGATATTCTTTTTGTGATGTCATCTGCCTTGGTAGATACATTGAATTTGCAGCATGCTATTTCTGATGAGTTGAAACTCATTAGAACTATAAGGAAGAGTTTTATTACGACCAATTAGTTGGTTACTAAGTATCTTTTATAGTTAGGCAACCATGACTTTGCTTGTGAGTTATTGGTTATAGATTTAAGGTCATATGACCTAGTGTTAGGAATAGATTGGCTAAGTAAGCACAAGACACAAATTGATTGTGCTAGTCACTTAGTTGACGTTACTGATGCTCAAGGAGCTAGAGTGACTTGCACAGGAGGGTTAGCAATGAAGGCTAAGAGTTTACACCTTAGACTTATGGATTCTATCCCCATAGTCAACGAAGAGGAATATTACGCCTTGAATGGGGTGGCCGTAGAGGAGGAACTCAAAGAAATTCCCATAGCCAATTAGTTTTCAAGGTGTTCCCAATCGATTTACCTGGGTTACCACACAAGCAGGACACTGAGTTTTTCATTCATCTCCACCTTGGAGCAGAACTAATTTCAATACCACTTTACTAAATGTCAGCTCCTGAGATGGATAAGCTGAAGAAGCAATTGTAGGAGTTGTTAGAGAAAGGCTTTATAAGGCCTAGTATATCATTGTAGGGAGCCCCAGTGTTCTTTGTGAAGAAGAATGACAGAACTTTGAGACTATGATCAACCACAGGAAGTTGAATGTAGTAATAGTCAAGAAAAAGTATTTGCTTCCTAGGATTGACGATCTGTTTGATAGATTAGAGGGAGTGAAAGTGTTCCCTAGGATTGACCTCCAGTCTGGATACTTTCAAATCAGGGTTAAGGAGGAAAATATCCCAATGACTGCCTTCAGGATGAGATACGGGCACTATGAGCATACATTTATGCCATTTGGCGTGACGAACACCCCGACAGTATTCATGGAAGCCATGAATAAGATCTTCAGACCATTCTTAGATCGGTTTGTTAAAGTCTTCATTAATGATATCTTGCTATACTCACAGTCTACTCAAGAGCATAAGGAGCACCATATGACGATTTTGCAAGTGCTGAAGAACAACCAATACTATGCAAAGTTGTCAAAGTGTGAGTTTTGGTTTAAAAGGATACAGTTTTTGTGACACACCATAAGTGCTCAAGGTTTGTCGGTTAAGCCTAATAAGGTTTAGGCAGTATTTGAGTGGAAGAGGCCAACTACAATTATAGAAATTCTAAGCTTCTTGGGCTTGGCAGACTACTATAGCAAGTTTATAAAGAAATTCTTTATGATAGCGACAGCATTGACAGCCTTGACCAAGAAAGCTCAGAAGTTCAAGTGGAAACCAAAGTGTGAGCAAGTTTACTTGGAGCTGAACAAGAGGTTGATGAGTGCACCAATACTCATCTTGCCATACCCAAACAAGCCTTTACAGTGTATATAGATGCATCGGGTTCTGGTTTGGGATGTGTGTTGATGCAGAAGAACCAAGATATCACTTATTTCTTAAGGCAGTTGAAGCATAATGAGTTGAACTACCCAGTTTATGACCTTGAGCTAGTAGTGGCAGTCTTCACACTCAAGCTTTGGAGGCCCTACTCGATGGGGAGGTCGTTCTAAATTTTCACCGGTCATAAGAGTTTGAAATACTTGTTCACCTAAAAGGAGCTAAACATGAGACAATGGTGGTGGATTAAGTACATAAAAAATTATGGCTGCTTGATTGTGTATTGCACTGGCAAAGGTAACATGGTAATGAATGCGTTAAGTCAGAAGTATACGGAAGTGGTCCTGTCTAAGGATCAGGCTACAAGTTCCTCGGGAGAATCACTAGGTGATTATTTCTTGGCTTTGTATGAGCTTTGGAAAAATTGAGAAAGGTCCCTTGTTTGTACTCTAGAGATTCAATCAGTTTGGCTAGTTAGGGTAAAGAAAGCTTAAAGTAAAAATCCATTATTAAGGAAGATCTCAGGTGAGAAGACATTCGATGCCATGAAAAAAGAGTTCCAATACAAAGACACAATACTACACCATGGGGATTGACTCTATGTGCTAAATGTAGAAAGACTTAGGCTACAAGTCTTATAGAAGGCACATAGTAGTAGGCTAAATATTCATCCTGGTGTTAATAAGATGTAACACAACTTAAATACACACTTTTGGTCGCCAGGACATAAGAAGGATGTGACCAGGCATGTAGCTAAGTGTTTGACATACCAAATTGTAAAAGTGGGGCATAAAAAACCAGCAGGCACTCTTTAAAGTCCACCTTTACCGGAGAGGAAATGAGAATCCATTACGATGGACTTCCTAATTGGGTTGCCAAATACCTGGAGCCAACGTGATTTGGTATAGGTAATGATTGATAGATTGACTAAGTCAGTGCATTTCATACCCATAAAGATTTCCTATACATTAGAGAGGTTGGCTCGGTTGTATATCAAGAAGATCCTGAGGTTGCATGGCATATCGAATCAGATTATATCTGATAGGGATCCCTAGTGTGTATCAAGTTTTTGGAACACTTTCCAAGAGGCATTAGGGAGTAAGGTTAGTCTTAGTACTCCCTTCCATCCTTATACCAATGGACAGTCTAAAAGAGTGATACAAACCTTTGAGGAAATGTTACGTATGTGTGCTATGGACTTCCGAGGTGATTGGAACCAACACTTACCACTTATCGAGTTCATTTACAATAACAGCCACCAAGCTATTATAGGTATAGTGCCATACAAGGCATTGTATGCTATGCAATGCATGATGCCCCATTTTTAGGCTGACCCTTTGAACAGGGCAGTCATCGATCCTAAGATCATAGTTGACACCATGGCTAATATTAAGTTAATCCAGAAATGGATTAGAGTAGCAAACAATTGTCTGACTAAGTATGCCAACCTGAGGAGATGGGAGGTGAGCTTTGATGTTGGAGACAAAGTGCTTCTTAAAGTATCTTCCATGAAAGGAGTACACCGGTTTGGGTAAAAGGGTAAGTTAGCCCTGAGGTATGTTGGCCCCTACGAGATTCTAGAAAGGGTGGGGAAAATAGCATGCTGGTTGGCACTACTGTCCAACTTGTCCCAAGTGCACAACGTGTTTCACGTTAGTCTTTTAAGGAAGTGCATGGTTAATCCAGGGCAAGTAGTTACTCAATCGATGATCCTCATCTAAGAGGACTTGACTTCTGAGGAAAGGCCTTTTAAGATCCTCGATAGGCAAGTTAGGAAACTACGAACCAAGTAGATTCCAAAGTTCTTTTGATCGAACCATAGTGAAGAGGAAGCTACTTTGGAGATGGAGCATGATATGCTAAAAATATATCTTAGTGAATTCCCTCAATTGCAACCAAATTTCGGGGACCAAATTTCAAAATGAGAGGGGATGTTACGGCTCTCCTAGCGGGGAGCCCGCTTGAAGGAGGTAAAGTGATTAAATTCCTAGTTTGATACCTTATTTTAAGGTTACTTAGCGTGGTCAAGTAGGTTAGGCAAGGAGTTCCAAAGAGTTTATGGCATCAAAAGAGGTCAGGGGCAAAATGGTAATTTTACATCTTGAGGTGTCTGGCTGTATCTCGAGTGTCAAAAGTGTGTTTTAAAACTTGACCTTTGCTTAGCATCCAAAATTTTGCCTAAGTGTTAAAGGTTTGACCAATTTTTTACCAACGGCTACTATTTTGGGATGGGGTTTTTTTGACAAACATAAGAAGTTTAGGAGTTTATTAAAACAAGGCTTATAACTTGTAAGGGAAAGGGCTGCTACTATTTAACCCTTTCTCTTCCAAAAACCCAAGCTCCCTCTTACTCTTTTGATTTCTCCTTTAATTCTTGGACAAATTCAAGCTTTCTTGGTGGAAATTGAAGATTCCAAGGGTGACTAAGCTTTGGGTACCTTGTTTCAAGTTGATTTTGTGTTCTTGGAGCTTGAAATCATGTTTCCTTAAATGGTGTTGGTTTTGTACGAGAGGTAACTTGGAATTCTTGTTGATTTCTTGTTTGTTTAGCCATTTAATGCTTGGGTTTATGTGACTGGTCTTGTTTTTGTGTCATTTGCCTTGGTTTGCTTAGAACCTAGGTAAAACCTACTGGAGCCTTGAATTTTTGTGGAAAATTGCTTGATCTTTGCTTGTGACTTGGAATTAAGGTAAGGAATTTAAGGTTTTATGTTCAATTGATGTTATTTTGAGTGTTGTTGCTTGATGAAATCAAGTAATCTTGTCAATGGAATTGATTGAGGGCAAGTGTCTTCATGGTGAACTAGGCCTAGATTTGTTGATTATGTGATGCATTGATGCATCATAGGATAGTTGTGATGGTGTATTTGTGGCCTTTGCAAGTTGGTTTGTAGGTATATGGTGAGAGAAGGCATGCTTAACTTGCCTTGGGGCCATAGGAAGCCTCCCAAGAGGCTTAGTATTCCTTTCTCAGGTGCAGAGCACGGGGCCTTGGTGCTGCAGCTAGGGGTGAGCACGGGTCGAGTAGAACCATGGGTTTACCCAACCCAATAGGGGTGGGTAGGGTTGGGTTGGGTAAAAATTGTTCATGGTTCGTGGGTTGGTTCCATCTGTCAAAAAACCATTGGTTTTTGGGTTAGTTTCGGTTCCATGTGGAACCAAACCGAAAGGGAACCGAACCGAGCTTAATTATACGTTAGTTTACATGTATATTATATATTATGTAGAATGTAAGGGTAAATATGAAAGTTTAGAAAGTATAGGGGTTTGAATATCCTTTTAAACAAAAATGAATGGTCCACATTGGGTATTACCATTTTTTAATTCAATATCGCCTCATCTGTCACTCCATTTCCATTTCTCAGCTACCGATTCCGCGATTCGTCTCTCTTCAGCTGTTCTTCAAAGTTCGAAACAAAGAAAGGGTTAGGGTTTCAAGTAGAGTGCCAAATTCTTCAAGAGATAGATGAAAAAGATGAGGCAATGAGAAAGATTGTAAAGTTCTTGCTGTATATGTTGATTTGTTGTATTAGAGTCTTACTCATTCTTGCTGTATATGTTGATCTGTTGAGTTGGAAGAAATCTAGTGTGGAACCGTCAGACCCGAGGACCCAGAACCATGGTTCTGGTTCTGGTTGGTTCTCGGTTCTCGGGTTGGTTCGCATTTTTGCAGAACCGAAGGATTTTCGATTTGGTGCGGTTCCGCTACTAACCCGCACTAAACCGAACCATGCTCAGCCCTAGCTGCAGCACCAAGCGAGGCTGTGGCACCCAGTATGCTCCTCTAGTACACCCGAGTGAAAAGCTCGTGGTATTGCACCCCCAATGACACTACAACCCCAATGGCCTGTTTGCCAACAAATAAAGTATTCGGTGAACCGTTCGTGAAATATTTGGCAAGAGTTTGTTTATGTTTGTTTATTTAGTTAAAATAACAAATACGGACAAATTTTTCTATTCGATTAGTTAAACGAATGAACACGAACAAGGTCCTATTCGTTCATTTGCATTCATGAATCATTTGATTATTGTTTGTTTATATTTATTTATTTATTTGCCCATTTATGTCTATTAATTTGTTTATTTATATATTGGCTATACATTATTATATACTATCTCCGTCTCGCAAAGCTTATCCTCTTTGTTATTCACAACAATTAATTCATGGTTTTCTTTCTTTCAAAATTTTTTATACAAATATAAACCTTTTATATGAAAATAGTACCTTAAAGACTCTAGTTTATAAATATATTTTTTAAAAGTTTTTTTACAATACAAATTAATATGAATATATTTAAGACAAACTTTAGTAAAAGAAAAAGTAAAAGGGCCAACCTCTGTGAAATAGAGGGAGCATATATTTTATATATCATATATTTTAATTAGTGTCCACCTACTTTACACACAAATGATTATACTCTAATCTCCTCCAAATTAATCTATTATCTTTGTTTCCCTAAACATAATTAGTCATTTCCTTCACAGCATAAACCTACTGCAGCACCAAGCTGAGTCCCATAGCCCTTACCCATAATTTCTCTCACCATCACCCATAGCCCCGTCAATTATTATTAGACTTACTACAATTTAGATTGTGGTAGTCATCAACTTTAATTGTTCGTGTTCATGTTTGTGTTCATTTATTAATAAGCGAATGAACACGAATAGAGAAGTTATGTTTGTTTATTGTTTGTATTTGTAAAAGTTAAATGAACAAACACGAATATGGCTTGTTCGTGTTCATTTAGTTCATTTATAGTCCTACCAACAAACCTCACTTTTTGTAAGAGGATCCGAGAGAAGGTAAGGATGGTCCTAGGGGTGCCTAAAGGTTGTAGTTATCCAATGACACTCTAGTACTTCCAAAACTCTGTCATGATCAAGGGGTTTTCTCAAAGTTTTATGGATGGAAAGTGCACCTTGTAAGAAAACTAGTTAATGGGCACAACAATACACCATTAGACAAGGTGGAAGGTTTAGCACCGTAGAGAGCTTAGTTGTACCTTCGGGTTCAAAGCCTCAATGATGAAACCTTAGTACACCTAGTTTGGACCTAGGAATTATCAGTCTAATCATAGTTCCCCTATACAACATAATGGAAGGTTCAACTAGTGATGAACTTCACTAGTTAAGCTAGTAAGCAATGCTTGCTAGTAGACAGGCTTTTCCTTGTAGTTTTTTGACTAGGTAGAGGACAAGTTCAAAGGGATTGAAAGTCTATGTGCATAGGTTTAGCCTCATGCTGTTGATCTCACAGTAGAATACATATACATATATATGTGTTGTTCTTAGTGTTTTCTTTTCAAATTGAAGATTCCTTACTAAGAATTGTGAATTCTCATTCCCTTATCTTATGTTGTGCATATTTTAATGTAGTTGAGCCCTATAACCACCGAGGGTTGTCAAGGCAATATTTTGTTGCAAGTACCTTATTATGAGAATCCTTGTAATTCTAGTTTATATTCTTACTTATTGGTTAAGGTATCTTACTAACTATAATCTTCTTGGCCACAAAGATTAGCAAAGCATGTGGAGGACTTTTAAGGCTTGCCACCGCGATTCGCATCTAAGGTGAGAGCTAGGTGAATAGATCTTAGTAATACTAGCCTTAATGTCTTATGTATGCACTAGTAGCCTCCAATGTGTATAAATAACACAGTGGACTTTAAGGTTGCCATTAGGTGTGGGCATAGCTCTATTTTGTTTAAGATGCCCGCACATAGTTAATTATGTGTAGGATTATCATTGATACTATATGGTTTAATATGCTTTGACTATTTGAATGTTGGATTTATGGAAAATGCCTAGACTATGTAAGTTTTTTATGGATTTTTAATTGTCCAAGTCAAAGCAACACTTGCATGCATGCTTGATTTTATAGGTTAAACAACTAGTGGCATGAAATTTTAACAAGGGCGCACATAATTAATTAGCCAATCATAACTAGTATGAGACCTATTCTTATAGTCTTCTCGGGCAGGGCCTAGAAGGGCCATGTCAAAGATAATAGAACAATTATATTCAGCATGAGAACATGAATCATCTGAAAAGACAAACGCTACGGATGTAGCAAGTAAACATTAAATAGCAGAAGGAATAGGTAGATTATTAAGGAACAATAATATGCATCAGTGGAACAATTAAATTTAGCTATAGAATAGGAATAATCTGACAATGAAGAACTTCAACATAGCAATTGATTGTGGCGTAATGGCATTATTGTAATTTCTTGAAATTGATAAGCATCATATGATAATGAGTTGTATTGAGGCATAGTTATAATTTATAGGAACTTGACGATCGGTTACAGTTTCGCAAATAATAGGATGTTGGGGTGTATCTATCATGAACACAAAATATGGTTACCCTTTCTGATATATATTTATCTAATTCTAGCATACATTTGTCTAATTTTAATGTAAACATGTTTAAAAATGTATTTATCTAATTATGAGATACTTTTATCAAACTTGATAATTAAACATTATTTATGTTTTCTTGCAAGATATTATCTAGAAGAAAAACAGTAGTAAACATGGAGCATGAAATACCAAGTTGTCAAGCTTTGAGTTCATGATACCTCGTTGGCTAGTTCCAAGTTCGAATCAATTCTCTATGCATAATATCATATTCTATATATAAACAAAAAATGTCTTATAAATGCTATCAAATACAATTAGATGTGGGACCTGGGCCGGGTCGACTTGGCCCAAGCCGGGACCGGACCAGAAGTCAAGCCCGTCCTGACCAGGTCAAACCTGCCTTGCCTCGCCCCAGCAAAAGCCTGCTAAGATATGGGCCGAATATGGGTCTGAGAGGAGGAGATGGTACAAAACGGACCGCCCTGGACCAGGACCCGACCTGTGAACCGCCATGCCCCGTCCCGCCAGACTGGACCGGGCTTGGCACTCAACGTCTTCTGCGCACAACAGAAACCTACAAAAAAAAAATCTAAAAATGGGTTAATTACACAACAGACCCTCCAATGGTTTTCTACTCCATTTTAGCCCTCAAAATTCCATTTTCACCCCTCCCAACAACTAAATTTTAAGGAATTTTTGGTTAAAATAATTTTTTGCCTTCCCCTATAAATACCAATGCCATTTTTACTCTATCCTCACACAATCACTCAATCTCTCTTCTTCCTCTACTATATTCTCTAAAGCATTCGCCTTATTTTCTTAATCTCTTCCAAATTTCTTACTAATCTCCCCCTAATATATTCATAATCTGCTCTTAATTTTGCATTAATCACTACTATCAGTTCGTGAGTCATGGCTTCAAAAGGAAAAAGCAAGTCGACAGAGAGTTCATCTTCCCGCACCACCAGCCTCCAAGCCTTGTTCCGTCGCCGTTCTCGGCTCGCCGATAAAGGCATCTCAATTTAAGAGTTGCACGATGATGATGCCGGAATCAATATGACGAATTACGATTTGGGTCTCGACGATCAATTATCCGATAATAAAGTGGAAGAGTTGGATGCAATGGCGTTTGGGAATCCGTCAACAGAATCGACGCCTACAAGTCATGGACCCGCCATGGAGGAAACCCAAGCACAAGGTAAATCCCCAAGACTAATTGCTTGGGTTTGGGAGCATTATGAACTCATATATGAAAAGGAGTCGAGGTACAGGAAATGCAAACATTGCAGGAAAAAATTGGTGCATAAAAAGAATTCTAGTACTGGAATGCTGAAGTGGCATATTGAAAATCAACATCCTAACGTCCTCCCCAGTGTCGGGACTAGTTCTGGAGGACAAACACAACTTGGGTTTACAACCGGCACCGGTGGGCCAGGTATATTTCGTTTTAACCAACAATCTTATAGATAAGGTATGGTAAATTGGATGATGCTTACCGAAAAACCTTTCTCACAATTTGAAGATGTCCATCTAGAATCTTGGATAAAATCACAAGTAAATCCTGCATTTAGAAAAATATCTAGGAAAACTGCTAGGAAAGAAAGCTTTAGATTATTTGAAGCCAAAAAATCAGATTTGCCAACCTATTTTTCTGCTATTGATCATTGTGTGGCATTTATTTCTTATATGTGGACATCACCTATAGGTCAATCATTCTATTGTGTTCCTCTCATTGGATTGATTCTGATTGGATAATGCAAAAATGAATTTTGTCATTTAAGATTATTGAAATAGATCATACTGGTTATCACATATTTAATTGCATCTTAGAAAGTTTACGTGATTATTTTTGTACTGATAAAGTCCTATACATTTCATTTGATAATGTTTCAAACAATGATGTTACCGCTCGCATTTTGAGTCAAAAATTGAAACCACCTCTTAACGATGCATTCTTTCATGTTAGATGCATGTATCATATTTTGAACCTTTGTCTACAAAAGGGTTTAGAATTTCTCCAAAATGATATTCTGCCTATTCAGAACTCATTGACATAGTTGATGTCCAGACCTGCTGTGTTTTGTGAATTTAAAAGCTTTTGTTTTGAAAATAAAAAAGGATTTTATTGGAAATAGTTTAAATTGGTTTACCCAACCCGCTGGAACTCCACATATTTGATATTGCAAGATGCATTCCCGTATGTAAATTTGTTGTCACATTTCATGAATTTAAAAATGGGTTGTGAATTTTTTACGACTGAAGTTTGGGAAAAATGTTCCAAAACCGGTGAATTGCTTAAATTTTTTTACGAGGCAACTGAATTTTTCTCTAGTGTTTACTACCCAACCATTCATTAAGTTTTGTTTCATTTAATGAACATTACATATGCTTTACATCAGTTTAAAGATAATGAGTTGTTAAAACCGACTGTCGAAACTATGCAGGCTAAGTGGCTTCAGTATTTCGAAAACATTCCACCTTATCTTTTTAGTCGCTTCTTTACTTGACCCATATGTCAAATTAACGGGTACAACAATATTGCTTGAAGGAATTTTTCATACTTGTTTATAAATGTCTCATATAAATGTTTTGGCTATATCTGCTACTGTTTCTAAGTACTTGCATTCTTTATACAAGTTATATTGTGAGGGGCATTCGGATAAGGTAAGATCCGAAGCTTCTCAAACTGAGCCTCCAAGGAGATCAATCTCCTTAAGATTCAACCCGGCCCTCCAAATACTCAAACGACCTCAACCGATGATATCGGGATTAGCTGAGGTCGATGACTATCTCAACACATCGTTCAAGACAAGCGACCTCGACATCTTGGAGTAGTGGAAACAAAAGAGATCAAAGTTTCTGATCTTGTCAATAATTGTACAGGAGATTCTTGCCGTTCTAGTATCGACCGTCTTATCCGAAGTAGCGTTTAGTACCGGAAAATAGGTGATATCAGAGAAATGATCAAGATTGACACTCGACACGGTAGAAGTATGAATGTGTAACCGAGATTGGGGTCTCGCAGCACTCCAGCAGCAAAAACCAAAAGAGTTCGAATGAGGAGGTAATATCCGGTACGGAGACTTGAATTTTTTTTTTTTCAATCATACATGTAGTTTGTATTTGATCTGATTATGCTATTCAGCACAGATCATAAGTTTCTATTATTCATCATTTTTGGAATGTTTTTGCCATTTCAAAATGTAAGGCCCGTTTCGATTATTTGTAAGTGTTATTTAGTTTTTTAACTTAATAAAACTTACACCAGAGGTAGTGTTTTTTATTAAAAATATTTATAACATATATAATTAATTATGTTTCTAATTTTTTCTAAAAAAAAACTCCAAACCCGCCCCAGACCCGGCTCGGGACCGCTCCGCCTGCTACCGGGCCGAGCCCTGTCCTTGTGAACCAGGACTGGGACCGGCTCGGCCAGGCCTAGTCGGGCTAACCCAGTTCCCACCTCTAAATACAATCAAGCCAATTCCACATTATAAAATCAGTTTTGGGCGACCGAAGACCAGTTTTAGATATTAATGTTCTGTTCTCCTTTTACCTTGTTTTAAAGCATTCCTATTCACCAGAAAAAAAAAAGCCAAAAATATCTTAGAGCAAATTCATTTTAACTTAAATTAATTTAATTTGAAATAATTTATTTTATTTTAATATCTTTTTTATTGGAAACTTAATATTATTTAAGTATGATAATCCATTAATTATAAAATTTTTATGATATTAATAAATTTCTCTGTTATATGATAACAGTTTTATTTTGAAAGGATTATTACATCCATGTTATTTTAACTTTCAAATGAAATTGGTTTCAGGTTAAAAAAGTGTAAAAATTCCCTCAATTTACCGTTATTATAGCCATGCTATTGGTTCTGGGAAGAGCAGTGAACAATTTCAGCAGCAGAAAGCTGCCTAAATCAACTAGTTTCGAACATTTACTCATAACTTTCTGACATTCTTTGACGACTTTTAGACAAACATCCACTAGTTTCAAATATGCACTTAATATTATCATGTATTAATTGTTAACTCCATCATCCTTTTGTATCAGTCAGGAGGCAGTCGAACCTAAGCTTTGATTTATATAAATCCCCTCTAGTTTAATAATCATTAGGAAGAAGTGGAGAAGAAAAATGTAATATATTCGCCGATCATCAATCAATAGTTACAAAGCAAAATTTGAAGCAGCCCCATCTGCCCCAACCCAACTCTTCCTACACAAAATCTGGTAAGAAACTCATGGAACTAATAACCTTGTGCCAGAAGAAACATAACAGGACACCGAGATGCCCGAGCAAATTTGATGAATCCCTCCGCTATGGCACAGTTAAAAACCATAGAAAAGAGAGTACCATGTGCATAGCTATCCTGCCAAAAACTGAAACTCCCTGGAGAGAAGCTGAATGAGAACTCCAGAGTCCGACAAAAAATCTACAGCTATCAACTGATGGATCGACGGTGGTGATGAGACCTAATCCCCCAAAATCACAGCCATCTGCCCTTTGATCATGCTGCTGATAAAAGCTGTTAAATGCATACGATATATTATGTGGCCAAGTAATGTTCGAGCAGGAACCACCGGGAGACAAAGAAGTACAGTCAGCTGCAGAACATGCATCGAACGCACTCGCACTAGCATTGCTCAAGTCTTTGTTATTGTTTACAACACACCACCTGGAAGGCAGGTACTCCACGTTTTGAGCATTCACAAGTCTTTTTGAATTCTGGCCAAAATCAACATGGTACTTTGCCTGGCCATCAAATGTGAAAACACCCAAGTGCCTCCCAAAATTTCCAGAGGCTATGCCTCTTTGATCCTCATCTAAGAGGCTAGATACATATGTCTCTGCAGGAGGGTTCCGTGGCCTAAGAGGGGTACCTGTTTTATCACGAAGATGATCAGTCAGACCTTTCATAAACACCTCTGCAAGGGATGCAGTGGCATTGAGTGCTCCATCTGTAGGCCAGCCAATGCTTGCAACAACAACATCAATGTCAGAAAACCCGACTGTTGATAATGCAGTTATGAGGGTATCATAGCTCAAGTCAAAGCTGTTTTTGTACGATCTATGACCGTCAATATGTTGACGAGCATTTTCTTTAAAGAGAGCGAAGTTGAGGGATATATTCTTATTCTGCTGGAAACTTATAAATGGAGAAATGGTAACAAAGAAGGGCGAATGGTGTTTGCTAAGAAGGGTTAGGAGTTCAATCATAGTTCTATTAAGGTCAGCCCTGAAGTGTCCTTTAGAGGGCATGTTGGATTCTGAGAGGAAAGAATCAAAGCTGCATGGCACTACAACTTTCACCTCACTTGCCAAGTCTGCTGTCGCTAAAGCTGCTTGGATGTTGAAGACTGCTCCAACAACAAAAGGCCGAAACTGCTCCCCATAACTTCCAAGAAATGGTTCATCTCCAACAGCTATATACCTACAAAACATCTTGTTAGCCACAGATGAATGAAGCAGAACTTCTTGACATGGTAAAATAAAAAGTTGATTTCTGCTCTAGAAGGCAACAGCTGATTGCGATAAGGAAACAAGAGATAAAAAAACTTGCTCACTTCCCATAACTAGCATGATGGACTAATGCTGAGACTGTAGCACATACTCCTTGATTTCATGATTAACACTATTAATTGACCGTTTGTATCTTCCTCTATAGATTAGTCAAAATAAACTTCATTTTCCCCCTCCAGCGATGACTAGCACTGTGGGGAAGAACGAAAGCTGATGAAATAAGCAAAACCGAGAAATGGGTGTTGAGCAAAACGCTGCAATGATCTGAATAACAAGCACGAGTCTCAAGGAAGCTAGTATTTGTGTTTTCTGACATCACCAACATCTTCGATTTCAGGCATGGAACACCAAAGCTGGCTGAAATAGATGAGTGATTTTAGAAATCTCAGAACTCGAGCCCTTTGATGCCCATCTTTTAGATGGATCATTTGCATTGAAACACTGGCATTTGCAAAACTCAACCAGGAATCAGACATCCCATTGGCAAAATCACACAGCCACACAAATTTAAAAGCAGAGTACAATAAGAAACACCCAAAATCAGGGAAGAAAAGAGCTAAGGGAACACTCACTCAATCCGAACCCCAGAGCCAGAGTGGGAGAAGTAGCGAGTGACATTGTCATGGACCCAGCTCTCGGCAGCTTTCTTGGAGGAGTTGAAGGTTTTGAGCATGGAATTGGGGATGCCCAAAGTGACGGCGATGTTAGAGCCGGAAAGAGCTTGGAGGACAAGTGGGTCAGCGTCGAAGAGCCTGACCTTGTTGATGTTGTTGGACTTCAATAGCTCCACCACTTTGGGAGGCGGCAGAGGATGCGACGCCGCCGTGCCCCAGTTCACGCCTATGGCTCGGACCACAGACGCGAGGCACGGCCCGGCCAGGAGGAGCCAGGGTAGAAGAAGATTTGGTGGCATTGTAGTAGTGAGAGCGAGAGCTAGAGTAGAAGCTTTGATTTTAGTGCCTGGAAACGCGGAGGCTGTCACTCTTTTTCTCTGCTTTTAATCGTGTTTTAAACCAAGCTGGTTGTGGTTGGCTGGTATAATTAGCGAACGACTAGATAATAGAACCGTTATGATAAGCTCTAACATCAGTTAATTTAATTTAACATAATTTATTTTTTATTTTTAGATTTTTCTGTTCAGAGTGAAAGTCATTTGAAAGTTAATATTACTTACTTATAATGATTTATTGATTGTAACAATTTTATGATATTTTAAAATTTTTAAAAACCTTTTAATAAATAAAAAATCAAAATATATAAAAATTTAACAGCTTTATAAAAATTTTATTTTCAATGGATTTTTACACTTATATAATATTTGATTTCAAATGAAGTCGGAAAAAAATATAAAAAAATTAAGTCAATTAAGTTGACTTAAGTTAAAATAATTAAATATAATATTTTCATCCGACTCTAGTTGGATATTATTCTTTTTTTTTTTGGGAAAATTATCGAAAACCCCCTGAGATTCGGGGTAACCTACAGTTTTTCCTCCCATTTTTCGGAAACCTACAGTTACTCCCCTCAGAAGTTAACACTGTGATTCACCGAATCACCGTTATAAAAGAATAGAGAAAATGCTTAACTTTATCCTGTTATCTTTCTTTCTTATAAACTTTACCCCTAACTTCTTTCAGTGATTGCCAAGAGCCGTAAGACTCTTGTTGGAACTCTAGGTCGATGGAGGAACTCTGCCATCACCTCGAAGGTTGAGCGCCAAGGGACTTCGAAACCAACAGCGACCTCCTCAGATTTGAACATGTCTATCGCTTCAATTGGAGCTCATTGGTTCATGGTTTGGGGCTCCTCTCTCGGATGAGTTCCATTTGCGAATGAGATTCAGTCACAAATGAGAAGTGTTTTAATCGATTCCTTCAATTCGACCGGAAAAAAAGCAGTTCAAAGAGCACTGATGAAGTGATCGGAGAGAACGAAGATCGTCCGCGATTGAATTGAACGATGAATACAACAAAGATCGTCGGTGCTTGATTACGTTGCCCAGATCCACCGCTTGATTAGGAGCCGAAGAAGGCAGAGAGGAGGGAGAGGAGGGAGGAGGCGAAGAAGAAGGAGGAGGTGGAGAGAAGGGAGAGAAGGGAGGAGGGAAGAGGGAGAAGGGCGAAGGGCAGTAGGGATGAGGGAGAAGGTCGAAGGGCGGCAGGGAGGAGGGGCAAAGAGAAGATGGTTTGGAGAATCATGAACGGAATCGTCAGAATCGTGAGGAATCATGCGCCTAGATGCGGACAGGCAAAACCATGCGACGGTGGAGGCCAATTGAACGGCAATAGTGATTGTAGAGGGTAGGTTACGTGTATGAGTTAAGGGGGGAATTTCTAAGGAACATGGTTAGGATGGCAAAGTTAGATATTTTCTCTTTTCTTTTTCTTTTGTAACAGTGAATAACAGTGTTAATGTTGGAGGTGGTAAGCGTAGGTTTCCAAAAAATGAAAATACAACTGTACGTTACCCTAAATCTCAGGGGGGTTTTTGGTAACTTTTTCTTTTTTCTTTTGGTTAGATAATGGGAAATCTCATTTAGTCCTAAAACTTTACCAACTTTTTTATAACGTTCTAAAACTTTGCATTTTCCTAAAAAGTCCTATAATTTCATTAAAATCTACTCTGTTAGTCCTAAACTGAACGGACTTCTACATGGTAAATGGAACTGTGACTTGGCACTGAAAATCTATAGCTCTGTGCTCTAATAGATGATGTGGCATGTGTAAGCGTAGGACTATGGTCTTAACTGCATAAATCAAAACTTTATGAAGCTTTCTCTACAAACATAAAATTATGGGTATTTGACGTGAAATTAAAAAATTACTTTTTCCTATCTTTGTTTCCCCAAACAATTCTGTTTGATGTGAATGAATAGTGGGAAAAGGAAGGAAGGGTCAGAAAACTATAGAGATATTGATCCAAATCCAGTCTTGTTGACCATTGTCAAAGTTAGGGTTTTCAATGCTCTTTTAATCTTTTTATCTCAACGGCTTGTGACAATCTTCCCTCCTTATTCCTGTGTTTGTATTATTTTGACTTGTCATAGGTGTTCTTGAGCTTGGGAGCTACCTCCAATAGCCTTTTTCTTCAAATTTCCTGTTTATTGGCCTATGTCAATAAATTTTGCCTATTTTTTGTTGTGCTAGTCTCTTTTGGGCTCGTTCAAGTTAGTGTTATTCTTAGTTGAGAGTTCTTTTTTTTGCCCTTCGAATCGTTAATTTCTTTGGCTTTATTTTTGTTGGTTTTCCTTAAATTCAGGAGTCTTATGTTTTGTAGTTCACTTGCTATTGGTTTTGTTCCATTGAATATCAGGCTTTTTTGTTCCTCTTTTTGATACCCATTAGTTCTTTCCTAATTTCTCACAATTTGTCTTCATGTAGACTGATTTAATGGTTTTTGGTATCTTGATTTAGTTCACCGATGCTTTTGTTGAGAACTCAGAAAATTTATCACTTGTAACAAATATAGTGTCGAGATTTGGTCATAATTTGATAACTTGATAAACGCCATCTTTTTGTCTCTGAGTTTTACCGGCGAAAAATGTGTAAGACTCTGGATTATGCCCATTTAGTCCCCTTCCCCCTAGTAAGATCTACAAATTATAATTTGAGTTATAGCTTAGGGAATCAATTGATTGGCATTTTGTCCATCCTAAGCCTATTGATGTGAATGATGGAAGAAAAGGTTGTAAGAGAAAAGTTAGACTCCAAAATTGCTCTAGTACTGCTGTTGTATTGGCATGGGGACAGAAATTTCTAGCTTCTGCTGTGCTTAATCGCTGGTAATAAAGAAGATAGAAAAAAACATACATATTTCTGTATTTGCAAATTAAGTACCTATAATTATATGTTTGTAAAAGCAATTACACAAATGTTTTTATTTATGCAATTAAGTCCATAGTCATTGGCTTACACGTGCCTCGCCATCTATTAGAATGGGGAGTTAATGGATTTATAATGTCCAGTCATTAATTCCTTATGCCATGTGGAGTTCTGTCCAGTTTAGGACTAATAGGGTCGGCTTTCATAAAGTTACGGGACTTCTTTAGAAAAACTCAAACTTTTTAGGATAGGCATAGAAAAGTTGGTACTAATTGTATTTTTCCATTTAGATAACTCATTGATGTTAGAATTTCTATGAGAGTCTGAATCAAAACCTAAAAAGAACTTAAGAAAAAAATGTTCCAATCTATCTAACTCCTGCTCGAGGGAGGCTCTTCGCAACACTGTTGTATTTTTCTCTTGATCTGAGGATCTCTTCCTTAAACTTGTCTTTTTTGTTTAGCTTTTTTGGTTTACTTGTGATTTGGTTTGTCCTACAGATGGGTCACTCATTGGTCCCACTTCTTTGTAGGGATGGCAATTGGGTGGGTCGGGTCAGGTTATTTAGATTCGGGTATAGTCGAGTTAGCATGAATTCGGGTCCAGGTCGGGTTCATGTCAGGTCATTTGGGTTCGGGTTGATTTCGGGTTTGGGTTGGGTTGGGCCGGGTTTATTTGGGTTCGGGTTCACTTTAGGTTGGGTCAATTTTAGTCTCAGGTAACTTCATGCCAGCTTTCGGGTCAACTTTTGTGTTCATGTGGGTTATTGATATGAAGTCAAAACGATTGAATCGATTCAATTTTTTAAAAATTTAAATCAAATAATTCAATTTTTTGTGTGATTTAATTTAAATTAAATTTTTATTTTTTAGTATATTTAATTAAAATATTCATAAAAATCTTCTTCATTTTAGTTTAGTACATATTTAAGTAATTTAATATTGTTAGTAATATTTGATTGTTTTTCTAAACCTATAAGCTTTAACTATCATTGTACAGGTTATTCAGATCTTCACCCAGCTATCACCTAGACATACACAATGACAATTTTGTTATGTTTATGTTTTAATGAATTTTCTTTAAAATTACAACGAAATGCAAATCAAGTTAATTATCAGTGACTAAATTGTAAAATTTGAAAATTTTTGGGTGAAAGTGCAAAGATTTCAAAAATTTTAGGATCCATGTTGTAATTATTATAGGTGACTAAAATAAAATTTTTTAAAATTTAGGTACATTATTGCACTATACTTAAAAGTTTAGGGATGAATATTGTAATTTTAATAATTGGCTATTAAGATCATTAAACTTACTAAATATAAAAATTACTTATGTTGGAAAAATTCAAATATGGGATTCACTAAATATGGATGTTTTTTCCTCAAATAAGATACTTGCAATATATAGAAGTCCTAAAAAAATAGAAGTTGCTAAATATAGAAATCTTTTCTCAAAATATGAAAATTATTAAACATGAATATCTTAAAAAATGAAATGAAACTACTAAATATGAAAATCTCATCTCCAAAAATGAGACTTACTAAATATGGAAGTACCAAAAAATGGAAGTTACTAATAACAGAAATCACCATTCCTAAATACAAGACATACTGAATATGAAAGTCTCAAGAAATGGAAGTTACTAAACATGGAAACCTCCATATTTAGGACTGACTTAGTATAGAAAATAATGAAAAAGGAAAATTAAGGTTTAGGATGAGGGTTAAAATCGGGTCTTGTCGGGTTTAGTTAGCGTGTCATCTCGGGTTCAGGTCAGGTCAGTCTCGGGTTTGGGTCATTTCGGGTTCGGGTCAATTCAGGCTCGGGTCATTTCGGGTTCGGGTATTTTGGGTTTGGGTCATTTTGGTTCAGGTTTTCTCGGGTTTCCCTTTAATCGGGTTTGGGTTCAGGTCAGGTTGGGCACAGTCGGGTTCAAGTCGTTGACTTTTTTAGTCAAATCGGGTCAAGTCGGGTTTGGGTTCGAGTGGGTTGGGCTAGGTCATCTGGTCGGGTCCGATTTTGCCATCCCTACTTTTGTGCCTATGTGATTAGGGTTTTATCATAGTTTTTTTCACTAATTAAAGCTTAATCTCTACCCTTCATGCCTTGATTGGCCAACAATATATCCAGTATATCACATTGAATTAAATATCGTGGTATACCGCTTATCGTGTGTCCGTGGTATATGGTATAAATATTTTCATATTTTATCATTTTACTCTAAGGTATACCGTAGTATTTCTGTTATACCGTATACCGCGCACTTTTTGTATGTATTTTATAAAAAAAAAACCACAGTATACTGTAAATACCACGTGGTACATATCAGGGTATTTAATTTTTTGTGACTATTTTTTTGGTATTTTTTTTATTTTACATCAGAATATCATAAATATATAAAACATTAAAATAAAAATAATACACAATCATAAAATAAACATTTACTTGTAATTTTTTTGTTATTTTTCTTAATTAATATAAAAAATTAATGGATGGTATTATTTATATTATTTATATTTATAGTATATCAATAAATTAGTTTTTTTAGTATTATTTATTTTGCTCCATATATAACATTTTTTTATGTTTTTTGTATTAAAAAAATATCTTCTATCATATATATTTTATTTATATTTGACAAATTATGATGAGAAAAATTAGAATACATATAAAACATGTAAAAATAAATTATTAAACAAATTATGTCATCTTAAAATAATATTCTAACATTTATTTTTTATAAGAACAGTAACAGTATTCAATACAGTATACCATGTGATATACCTTAAAAATCAGAATGCAATGTACCTTGCGATAACGGTATTTAATACCTTTGTATAAGCTATTTCATTACTTAGCCAATTGGGCTATATCATCTGGGAAACTCTTTCCGAGAAGTGCATGACCATGTACTTCCTAGGCTAGTTGATCTTTTTCTCTTTTTTTGTTCTTCACAGTGGTGTCCATTTGGAATGGACAGTTAGGCACTTACGAATGCCTTAGCTTATTCCGATTTACTTTATGGATCAAGCAGCCTCGATTTTTCAAGCTTCTTTTCTACTGGTGGTTGCAAGTACTAGGTGGCTGAGGCTTTTATTGTGCTAGAATTAGAGGAATCGTCGCATTTGTTTCAATGGGGAATTTAGCTCAACCGCATCTACTTAATGAAAAAGCACAGCAGCTCCATTATTTCTATCACACCAAGAGCTCTCCTTATTCTCCTAAAATGGCAAACAATCACCAGGAACCCTTATCTCGTATTGGTGGAAAAATTGTCTTTGATGGCTTATTCCAGCTTCCCACTCAGGGCAATCTTGACAGGTGCCTCCTTATTCTGATTTAGGATCTTCGCAGGCTCATTATCTCTTATGTTCAGTCATATATTGATTATGCCTGGGACTTGGAGGCCCCAATACATGTTATCGGTAGAGCAGGTCCAAATTGCTTCATTATCTGGTTCATTAGCCTGCGGGATCTTTATGCTCTTTTATGTCTGGCCCCCTGGAGGATGAATGGCGCATTTATTCTTGTTAGGCGTTTCATTTAAAGGTGTACATTGGGCCGGCCTGACACGGCCCAGCTCGGGACCAGCTCGTGTCAAGCTCAGCCCAGGCTCAGTCAAGCCCAGCACGGAACGGGACCAGTTAAAGACCGGCTAAATGTGGGCTGGTTATGGGTCTGGAATAGAGGAGGGTTGGATGTGGGCTCGGCACGGCCCAGGAAGGATTTGGGCCCGGACTTGCATGAGACCGGCACGGCGGCCGGCACGGGACCTGCCCGGCACGGCGGCGCAGCAACGGTCGCCTCCCCTCCAACATTCCGAAATTTTCAAAAAAATGGGCAAATTACATGTTTGGTCCTTCTAATGTTTGGCAGTGATTTTTGGACCCTAGAAATTACATTTTTGCCCCCTCCAACAACTATTTTGTAAGGGTTTTTTAGGCAAAAAAAAATAAGGCCTTCCCCTATAAATAACGAGGCCATTTCCACCATTTCTTCACACCAATCTTAGCAATCTTCTCAATCAATTCTCTACTACTATATTCTCTCATTTCTTTGAAGCACTCAATATTATTTTCTTCATTCTCAATCAATTCTCAATTACTTTCAAGGCTCGTGATCTGCTTAATTTTTCGTCACACAAATGGCATCAAGAGGAAAGGGAAATGCCTCAAGCTCTTCATCCCGCACCGGTTTGAGGTCATTTTTCCGTGGCCTTTCCCGACCGACGACCCGTGGGACTCATATCCAACAAACTGACGATGACGAGCAATTCGATATGAGTCAATACAACTTGGGGCTCGACGATCAACTTTCTGATGATGACGTTGAGGAGGTGGAGCCAACGGCAGCAGGGAATGTTGGTGGAGGAGATGGTTCTGAACAAACCCCGACAAGCCATCAAGCCGAACTTCCGCCACAAAGGTAAGACGTCGAGGCTCACCGCATGGGTTTGGGAGCATTTTGACCAAGTTTTTGAGAAGGATAGTCATGGGAACGATTCGAGGTTCGCATATTGCAAACATTGCAAGCAAAAGCTCTCGCACAAGAAGAACGCTGGCACAGGAACACTAAGACGTCATATGGAATCAAAGCATCCGACTTTATGTCCAGATGCAGCTACAAGTATTGACGGTCAGACACAGCTTGCAAGCAGTGTTGGCGGATCAGGTATTTTTAAATTTAATCAAAAAGATTGTAGAGAAGGCATGGTAGAATGGATGATGTTAACTGAAAAACCATTTACACAATCGGAAGATAGACACATGGAAAAATGGATTACATCATACTTAAACCCTGCTTTTAAAAGAACATCTAGGACTACTGCTAGAAGGGAGGCATTTAAAATTTATGAAGCCGGTAAATCAAACTTACAAGCATACTTCTCTGCTTTTGATCATTCTATCTCATTCACTAGTGACATGTGGACTTCACCACTAGGACAAGATTATTATTGTATAACTGCACATTGGATTGATGATAGTTGGGTCATTCAAAAACGTATCATTGCATTTAAGTGGATGGAGGTCGATCATACTGGTTGGAACATATTTAATGTAATTTCAGAAAGTTTAAAAGAATTTTTTTGTCATGACAAGGTTTTTAGCATAACATTTGATAATGCATCAAACAACGATGTCGCGGCTGAGACATTGAAGGAATCATTAGAACCTGTCCGTGATGCCGCATTTTTTCATATTAGGTATACATGTCATATTTTAAACTTAGCTGTCCAAAAAGTTCTTCAAGTTTTGAATAATGAAATTACTCCAATTAGGTGGGCAATCCATTATTTTAAGTCAATGACCAAAGTTTCTAAAGAGTTTAAACAATATTGTCTAGAAAATGGCCTCGATTTTAGTTGGAAACGTTTTAAACTTAATTGCCCTACCCGATGGAACTCCACTTACAAGATGTTGATGGATGCGATGCCATTTGCTGCACACATGACATGTTTTATAAATGTCAGAGAAAAGAAAACGATTTTGAAACAAGAGATGTGGGATAAACTGTCAAAATTGGCTGCTGTGCTGCGATATTTTTATGATGCCACTTTTTTTTGCTTCTGTTTATACTATCCCACATCGCACAAAGTTTTAATGCACACGGTCAACATTGCATGAGTTTTTAACCAATACAAAAATGACGAGTTCTTAAAAGACACAATTAAGGCCATGAAAGATAAATGGATTTTATAATTCAGTACTATACCCCCAATCTACTTACTTGCATCTGCACTAGACCCGACCGTAAGAATCACGGGTACGCAACAGCTACTTGAGGGTTATTATAGTTTCTTAGAAATGGCACATATTTCTGTTCATGTTATAACTGCCTCTATTGATGAGTACTTGCAAGAGTTATTTAAGATATATGTCAGTCGGCATAAGGATAAGGTTGCAAACACTACTTCATCTACCATCGAGTCTTCATGGGGCTCATTGTCATTCAATCTGGCTGAACAACTCTTCAAACGGCCCCGTGCTGCCGCATCCGGTCTTACTGAAGTGGATGCATACCTTAACCTTGTTTGGGAAAATAGTGAGACCGACATTCTAGACTGGTGGAAAACAAGAAGCAACAAATTTCCAATACTCTCCATCATTGCCAAAGAAGTTCTACTTGTTCCCGTCTCAACCGTTGCATCGGAGTCCGCTTTCAGCGCTGGAAAGCGTGTCATTTCAGAGAAACGCGCAAGGTTATCACCAGATGCAGTTGAATTTTGTATATGCAACCGTGATTAGGGTCTTGCAGCTTTAAGATTACAAGACAATAAGAGTTCTGATGAGGAAAACCCGATGAGATAGATGCTTAAATCCACTGCTTCCTCATTATTTACTTACTTTGTATTTGATCTGATTTTGCTGTTTAGCACAGATCGTACCTTTTATTTTCCATTTAATTTTATGGAACGTTTTGTTATTAAGTAATGTAAAGCCCGTTCCATGGTATGTAAGTGCTGTTTGGCTTTAAAATTAATAAAAGTTCACGCCGATGATGGTGTTTTACTCTTAAAACAAGTAATTATACAAAATATAAAGATAAGCTTAGAATAACTACTAATCTAGTTCTTCTATTTACTCTGTTGGTACCCAAATTTTTTTTGTTGCTTTATGTACTATTTTCTAAGGTAAGACATTGATGAGCTTAATTTTGTTATCTTTATCTCTAATTTTTTTTGTCATTATTTTATTTATTGTCTTGTAAAGTAAAATCTTGGTAATCATGGTTTGTTTCTTTAGCATGAATAAATAACTTTAGTCCTTAAGGTTTTAATAATTGACTTAATAAAAGTTAAAAAAAAATGGTTTAACTCAAAATCAAATATATCATAGTTTTCAAACTTTCATTATGAGTGTCGCATCAGAAAATCACCTATTCCATTATGTATCTATTTAGGTCCACATCCACCGTATACCCTCGATATCTTATCTTTCAACACTGCTCAGAAAATCATGAAATGATCATCAGAGTTTTAGAAGAAGAGGATATGGATGCACCACATATATGGCATTATCTTCGACTCCGAGTTGAGATCAATTTGGAGGAACCACTTCTTTCAGGTTTTTTCTTCAGGACCTCTGATGGGTTATGAAACTTGGGCCCAATTCCTGTCTGAGAAAATCTATAAGATTTGTAAGAAATGTGGATGAGTAGGCCATTCCCGCCCTTACTGCAGAATGACAGCTTTGAAAGCACGGGCAGCCTATATGGATAGACAATATAGGATGTTGCCAAATGACTATGAGATTTATAGAGAAGATCCTTTATTCTCCACTACTATGGTAGCTTCAGGCCCTCTGGAGAGAAGCCTCATGTACCGTTGGGAGGAAAAATGTCGCCATGTCTCTAAATGTGTACTTCACCTAAAAAAGGAAGCCTTAGAATACAGATCTTCCTCGGACGATGACATTGATTAGGAGATCATTCATATTGTCACTGCACTGGTTAAAAATTAGAGGAACATCCAACCAGATCCAGTTTTGAATAAGATTCCAGTCATGATGGAGGGTGTCATTCAGGATAACAATGGTTGAAACTAGGCAGATTTACTAAACCAAGTAGAAGATGGGATTCTTAACATTGATAATGTAGTGCCATAGATTCTAGTAGGCAATCCATATGAAGAAGCTGAAGGCTTTGACTCTTCCTCGACGGGGCACTCCTCCTATCTTTTCTTTAGCTCGTTAGATAAGTGCATCATTGAACTACTAGATATTCCCATTGACTCCTCTTTGAATCTAGTTATTGTAGTAGAGTTTCTCGGTGTACCAAAAAAATATCCATCACCCTTTTTGGCTTTGCCTCAAGTTAATCTTGTCCTTACTCAAAACTTTGACCATAGTCCTCCCAATCTTCAGAATGGCCAGAAAAAAATTTCTCATGATCTTTAGTTTAAAAGATGACAAATCAGATTGTGGAAGAGTTTGATGGGTGTCACTGATTCCAGAGAACCATCCTTTTTTGCTGTAAATCAGAGCCCACAGCAGAGCAATTTTGGGGAATGACTATCCCCAAGAGGGCCATTCCTAGTTTGCTTTTTCCTGAATTTCTGTGACCCCTAAAGAAGAGGAGCTTTCTCTAATATAGGTCCATTGGAAGAGGTTAGTAGCCCTCCTGCTGTAGTTCTAAAAATGTTGGGGTTGAAAATAGCGTGGAAGAACGAGGCTTCTTTTGATCATGTTCAGGAATTCAAATGAGCTTGTTTTGTCCTAGTGTGCAGGATAAACAATGAGGCTGAGGAGCGCTCGCTGCTTTTGGCTAATAGCCTGATAGAGGAAGATGATTATCTAGCACTTCAACTTGTAGTTTCCTAGCACTTCAACTTCTAGTGTTATTCAATCTCTTTGGCAACTTGACTCACTTGTGGGGGTTTTTTATGGTTGACCCTAATCAACCTCCCAAGCAACCATGATCATTCTCAACTTGAACTGTCATGATGTTGGCTGCAATGCTAAGTTCAGTACATTCACAACCAATTGCGCATTCACTGCCTTGATCTTTTGTTTTTATCGGAGACTAAAGGCAAGGGAGTTGAGGTTACTTGGAAATTCCAGGGTGGGGGTTTTGTAAATATTGCTTTTGTTGATCCTTTGGGATCTAGGAAAGGTTTTTGGGTAGGGTGGAAAGGTCA
This sequence comes from Aquilaria sinensis, assembly GCA_005392925.1. Lineage (NCBI taxonomy): Eukaryota > Viridiplantae > Streptophyta > Magnoliopsida > Malvales > Thymelaeaceae > Aquilaria > Aquilaria sinensis. Next base: position 205,611 of record SMDT01002758.1, on the reverse strand, counting down.
TGTGGTCTATTCGGTGCTTGAGTCTTGCAAGCATCTCATTTTGTTGCATATGGTGGATGAACATTGTCTAGAATGGAACTTAGGGCTCGTATATGGTACTCTGGCTCTACATTTGCGTATGAATTCCTGGAATAGAATAAAACTAGCTTTGACGTGCTACTCTCTCCCTCTCATTTTAATTGGTGATTTCGACCAAGTGTGCTCTTCAGGTGAAAAAAAAAATGGGGCAAGAATAATTTTACTGCTATGGGTGCTGAAATCCTTAACTCATTTATTCCTAATTTAACTATGATGCCCATTCACTACCATAGCCCTTGTGTTCTCACGGCTGAATGGAAGAACAGGCGAGGATCTGGTAATGGAAACTCTTGACAAGGCCTTTGCATCACCCTCACTGTATCAATTATTTTCAGATGCTTCATTCCAGAACTTATCTATTCAATTATCGAACCATGCTCTATTTTTCCTTACAACTATTCTACCTCAAATTTTTTATCACCGTCATTGGAGGTTTGAAGTGTTTTGGATGAGATACCTGAAATGTGCCACCATATTGAAAAAGGTGAGGGATTTGAAAGACTTGGGTTCTAGCACTTACTAACTTTTGTCCATATGTAAGACAACTATAGTAGCCTTATGCAAATGATACAACAATAAGGTGGTAATCTAACACAAAAAATTGACTTAATCCACAAAGAGCTGCATGAGCTTCAGTCTAGGACAGGCATTATTACCATTGCCAATACAATTAATGAGAAGTGGATTCAACTACGACAATTGTTAAAAGATCAAAAGAAAATGTGGACCCAAAAATCAAGCATCAACTGGTTGGCGGTAGGTGATTCGAACACTTCATACTTTCACACAACAATGAAGGTCTGGAGGAACTCCAATAAGATCGGACCGTTAAGGACTTCAACAGTAATCTTTGGCTTGTAGATCAATACTAGATTAGAAGCCACATCCTTGGTAACTTTGCTGCTAGTTTTGATGATCCAACCTAACCAAACTTGTTAACACTCATTTTGGCATTCCTTTAGGTGTCTCAAGTTAAAATTGGCAAACATTTTTTAATTAGTGTCTAGAGATATTTTGGTATTTTTATCTAAAATTGTTATGTCATGTCCTCTTATTTTTAGTGTTTAAATTTTGTTTAGGTCTTAGTTAGGTCATTTTTATTTTTAGTGTCAAATTTGAGTCATTCAGGTAATTTGGGTCAAAATTGTGCTTAGTTGTAAAAGTTTGTCTTTAATTGAGATTTTTAGGAAGATTTAGATTCAGCTGAAAAACTTGCAAAATTCTAGGCTTAATTGACAAATCTAAATTTTTATTGAGCTCAATTGAAAATCTATGTCAATTTTGGCCTCAATTGAAGACTCTAGGATAGCTCAAGCTAAAACAGAAACTAGGAGCAAATTTTGGACTAAAGTTATAAATAATAAATTTATCATTATTTTATCCTAGTCTGATCAAGATTATAGCATCAAATGATTTTCTAGAGCATTAAGCACGTGAATAAATATAAATATGCTTTAAAAATCTCTAAACCTTACATCTCTGATGGCAACACCATCGTCTCCGTCAAACTAAAGCTAGCAAGTGCCCAGCTGCCGCCATTCTCCGGTCTCCGGCTCAACGCTCATCTGGTAGTCGCTCCAACCGACAGCCCATAGTAGAAACCTTAGTAAAGCCGTTATCTGGATCAGAAAAGGAGGAGAAGGCCGTAAATTGCGAGCCCATCTACCTCTCCCCAGCCGTACTTCTCATCTTCCTGGAGCCCGAAATCGCAGCTGATCGCCGCCTTATGGTTGCTGCGTGTTGCTACAGTGACCTAGCAAACCAGCCCGCCACCAGCTTCATTGCGGCTGTCGTTCGCCGAAGGTCAGGACAGGTAGCTAGTGAGGAAGATTCTAAAATATGGGGCCTGTATCCATACAGGCTTCATCTCCACCGTCCATGATGTTAGATGGAGTTTTGGTCTAACTACTTCTACCAACTACATTTTTCTTCTTTTCTCGTTCTGGTCCCAAAAGGCTATTTCCTCTTTATTGTGCCATCAGATTGTGATGAAATAAGAGCGAGTTTGGTGGCAACCCACTTCTACTGGTTACAAGTGGGCTCTCATTCTTCAGATATCGTCTTCTCATTCTCTTACTCAGACCGGTCTCTCTTTTTCTCATCTTCCTCAAATCTCATCCTCTTTTCGTTTCCTCGAATCAATCTTGTTCACATCACTGATTTGTGTGATCCTAGGTTCCATTCTCTCCATCACCGAATCGTTAGTTCAGCGTGGAGCTCTCTTTCCATCTTTTCATCTGTTTGGCAGTTGAGAGAGATAAGAGATAGTGATTTTGTGTTGTTTCGAAAAGAAGACGAGCGAGTATTCTGTTGAAGGAAGTTGTGCAGGGCTTCCTGCATCGACCCAGCCCAAGCATCTCCCCTGCTGGTTGTCCATGGATCATGTGATCCACAAGCTCCGATATCACTTTCTCGCTTGGCTTCACCGATCTCGTTTCGGTACTTGATCGCTCTTCAACTCCACCCTTTTAATTTATCTATGTTTGAAATTATCTTTAAACTGTCCATGAACCACTTTTTGCTTTAGTAGTCGTTGTTAACTAGTTAGGGATTGTTGTTTGGCTACTTCAGTTCATGTGAAAGTCAATATGATTTGTGAGTTTTTGGGGTTGGCGAATTTGTCTTAATTTTTTATGGGTTCCAAAAGATTTTGGTTTAACTTAATTAATTTGTATTAACCTATTATGAAAGTTGTTGGGTATCAAGAAAGCATATATATGAGTAAGCATTCAATATTTTGAGTAGCTCCATGTCGTGATCTATAATAATATGGGCGTATGTTGAAAATTTGGTGGAATAGGATTTAGAGCAATTGGCTGCAAATTCTCAGCGTGAACAAGAACATATGTTATACTGTTGATCTATGTACTTAGAAAATGTGCCATAATTTGTATGTTGTGTTTCTGGTTATGCGAATTTATGTGATGATAGGACTATGTCTCTAGTTTATCCACTATTTTACGGATTTGGATTTGGATTTGGATTTCTGGTTGACTTTATAGAGGTTTTTGACTGAATTGTAGTTTTGCTGAAATTTGTACCAGTAATCCTATCTCTGTGGATTGTTACAAAAACCATGACAAATTAGAGGGTATGCATCTACAGATGAAATTTTGTGTACTGATAACTATGTTGTCTACTTTGTCCTTGATTTCACAGAATGCAATTTAGATGTTTATATGATTTTATATAATTGTTTTAGTGGAGACTAGTCTATCTGGAAATTGGTTCTGTGTTGCCAACTGAAGGGCTTGATTACGAAATTTATGTCAATTTATGTATTTTGATTTTTGGGCTAAAATTTTGCATGAAAGTTCATGTATGTGTCTAGTTTATGTGCATATTTTTATATTATGGATTGGACATCCATGAGTTTTATCAGATTTTATTCTGTTGCCAACTCTATGCTGCCACCAAGCTGCTGCCAATAGGGTGTGAATTTGGAGCACAATTAATCAAGGGTATGTCTTTGTGAAGAAAGACCGTTTCAATGTTTCAAGTGGTGGGTTGGAGTATTACTTTTTGTTTTGCACTAGTATTACATCTTGGTCTCATGCAAGTAATATGTATTCCTTACCTTTTTCAAGCGGCACTTCATCGTACTGTTTCAAATGGTCTTTTTTGGGGAAACATGTCAAGTGGCATCCCTTGTTAATGTGTAGCTTGATGATAATAACTGCCATTGTTTTTTTCAAGTTGAACTTATGTTTGTTACGATGAGATTGGATTGGAAGGAATAAATAAAATACTTTAATCCATTACGGGTATGTTTCCATGTTTGAGTAATATATGATTTTGGTTGGTTTAGATGTTAGAAAGACTTATCCTAGTATTTGGGAAAGAAAAAAATTGTTCATGCTAGGTGGTGTGATTTTAAATGTGCTATCGGCTAAGCACTATGGATATATAATATATGGTTTTTCCGTTTACCCAGCTGATCGTACAAGTTGCAAGTGGTTCTATTACTAGCTAGATTTTGAGTCCTAGATCTAGTTTCGTACAATGACAAATTGAAAACTATCATACCATTTTTTGGGTTATTGTGGCAACCAGCTTTTATTGTTTGATTTGGGTCATCTTTTGTTATTTGATTAGGTTTGGTTTGGTACAGGGTTTAACCTATTTGGCTGGAGTTGTAAGGCTTCTTGCAGTGGCCGTCGCCAAAGGCTGTAGTCGAAGTCACCACTCATATCTTGTTGTACGTTATGTAAAGAGTGTGGAATTGATTCAGGATTTGAGATTCGAGATCGATAAGCAACTCTGTACCCAAATTTATCATTGCAGCAGGTTGGCCTAGTTCTACGTGGTTAGGTTTTTTTTATTGTCTTTGCTAAGCATTTTGAAATTCTAACCTGTTGGTTTCTGCGGAGTTCAAATATATATCCACCCCAAGTAAATGTTTACGAGCTAAGGGGATTCTGTACACAGTTTGATAGGCTTCTTGATGCTAAAATACATTCATTTTGAGTTAACTCTCGCTTTGTTTACGTTTTGTGTGAAGATATAACTTCACTGGTGAATTAAGTAGATTTTGAAGCTAAAATAAGTTATCAAATACATTTGGTTTTAGTACTTCTCTACTGGATTGTGCAGTGTCTAAATTTTTTGTAGGAAGTTGTGGTGAAACAAGGAAGGTTAAATACTTTGAAATTGACTAATGTAAATACTGGAGGATATGTGTTGCAATAGCTGTTTGTTGTCATTTTATAAATATATTTTTATTGCCTAATTTTGAAGTACTGTTCATGTACCACTTCATTTCTTTTTGCTATTTTCTGGACTACATTGACTGTTTTTAAGTTCAATCCCATTTTTTGGAAGTGGATAAAGTCCTGGTGGCATGAATAGTAATTTTCTCAGTTTTTGCTTGCTTCACTTTTTTGTGGTTACATGCGTTTGCAGTCCTACAATTTCTAACCTTTTCCACTTAAGTATCTAATTACAGAGAGTATGACGTTTTGGTCTGGAAACTTAATTATTACTTTATATTCTTTCTATTTGCTTGCTTACTTTCCAAACTTTTTTGTTGTTTTTTTTATATACAATTTTCTGGTGCAAAATAAATTAAACATGCTTTTTCTATTTGCATCATTTGTTTTCATTATTGATAATTGATTATTGTAGCATGAGTTATTTAGTTAACCTGCTTTATAGTTTAATAAAGTGAGTTGATTCATAATTGTTAAAATTATAAAATGAATTTTGGTAACTAAATTTTTCAGCAATATTAAAAATTACAATTTAAATTGAATATAAAATTTTTTGTATCTAATTATTCTTTCACAATACAAAAACATCCATCATATCTTTTTTTTTTCTTTGCTGCTGACATGATCGCTTTTTGTTTTTCAAGTTCGGTTGTCTTCTTTAAACGAAATTGTGTCTTAGGTGCCTATATTGTAATTTTTCTAGTGTCCCTTCTTTCACTTTTGGTTATAGTTACACTGCAATTTAACGCCTAGAATTTTTTTCTTTCCCAATTTGGACACTAAGCTTGACCTATCTTATGTTAGATTGTGAAACTTAATTAATAATAACTACACAAACTATATTCTTTCTATTCCTTCAGTCTTGAATTTTTTGTGTTGGTTTTTTATGTTCTATATTGTAAAGTAAAACACTGGTCACCCACAATTATTAAATTGTAATACCTCAACATTTTCCATTTCATTTCTTAGTCGCTAAATTTTTTTAGACATTGATTTTTTTTAATCGTTAGTAAATGTTTTTTCTGTAATGCTTTATTTAATTCAAAAGTTATATGGTTGAATAAATTAATTTTATACATAAATTTTACAATTTAAAGCAAATTTTTCGTAATACAATTTGCTTGAATAGTAAACCTTTAAATTTGAATTGATAGAATGTGAAATTTTTTTAGTGAATTTTGCTTTACTAACAAAAAAAAATTCATCAATTCAAGGCATCTGCATGTGTTATGTTTTGATCATAACTAATCATTTGAATGGTAAGAACCTGATCTTAAAATTGTCCAACTTCAGTTTTAAATAAATAATAGTTGAATTTATTTGCATAGTTTTGATACTAATATAATATTCATTTATTTCCTGCTGTTATTTATTTGAATTAAAAATTAAAGAAATAAAAATACCTGCTTCAAAGAACGGGTTAAAAAAAAAACTTTGTTGCTAATGCTTTATTAAAGTGTAACCATTATGTTACAATTTACAAAAGACTATTGTGCTAATTTTGGTGTAGTAATAACATTTTCTTATAAAAAATGCTTGTCTGCGATTATTTTTTTCTAGGTGTTCATAATTTATTTCTTCTGTAGGTCTGTTTAATGTTTAATATATGCTTTGTCATTTGAAAATAAAGTTGTGGGTTTTATATTTAGCTACAACTTGCAGTTTGTAAAATGTCTTTAAGGTGTGTCTTTTGGGTAAATCTTGTTCCACTGGTTCACAAACAGTGATGCACTTAAGAAATAATGTGTGTACATATATGTAATTTGGTTTTGTAGGGAACAATGCCAGATGAAGGGGGGTCGGGTAGTAGGAAGGTACCTCGCGGTGATGATGTCGAGAATGTGAAAGCAAACTTGAAGAATGCATATAATAAGTTTATGTAATTTTTTGCTCTCCATATTCTGTTCTGTTCGTTTTTTTGCCTTTACACCATTTTATTCTGATGTTCCTTCCATAATGCAGTAATGGTGAGAAACACCGTTTTTAGGAGAAGAATAACCGTGCCATGACTCGGCGGCTTAATTTGAATGCAATATTTAGTTTGTCTAGTTCATTGATCAGAATTGTTATCCTGTAGGAGTGGGCTGATATGAACAAGAGCTGGAAGATGTTTGACGTCCAGCAAAAGTTATGTTTTGCGGATGAGGGTCCCGACCGGGCGAAAGATAGTGATCCATTTGTTCATCTGTGGGATGTCATTTGTCGGCCTTCATACTTTGCGAAACATGTAAAAGGTTTGACTGCAGAGCAACAAAAATGGGCCCATGAAACCGGCCTTGGATGTTTGTTAGACAACAACGTAACCCACCTGCATGGTGATCTGATTTGTTGGCTTGCCCGGTCTTTCGATATGAGTACACGTAGCCTCATTGTCTATGGACAGAGGTTCTGTCTTGGTCCCTCAGATGTTACATCCATTATGGGATTAGTGGATGGAAGCAACTATCTTTATCTCAAGAAGAAGTCCTCCTTGGTTAGCCGGTATTGCAAGTAAGCAAGTGGACATTTGGTTATTGACCTCAGTGGCATAGTTGAGAAGTTGGCAGATAGTCATGGTAAAGAGTTTAAGAGGTGTTATGTGTTGTTCACTATTGCAACAGTGCTATGTACGTCGACATGGCAATACCTTCATCATCAATGGGTTTCCGTTATTGATAATGTGGATATCTTGAGTGACTGTCAATGGGCGACCCTCACACTTGATCATCTGGTTAGCTCAATCATGAATGTTTTTAAAGAATGTATCTAGAAACTTGGGGGCTGTGCCCTATTTTTGCAAGTAAGAACAAGTTTTTTCTTATTTTCCCTTCACAGTAGAAAATTTGATGGTGTGTTACTTTACTTTTTCATTCCATTTTGCTGACATAATATCATCATTGGTATATTTTAGGTGTACTACTTACGGTACATTCTTTCGGGTGCGTACCCAGTTGGCCAACTCACCCTCCTCATTCAATATTTTACTAAAGATGTGACCTCCAAGTTGCTGAATAAACGTCCATTCCGGGATATTGAGGAGGTATGATTCTGCTGTTAACATATGAAGTAGTGGTATGACATTTATGTTGGTGCTAAATTTTGTATCTTCCACTTGATTCTTGACCCTATCTCTTACGGCTTGCAGGTCTGTCTTCCCCATGACCCAAAAAGTGCAAAGAAGACTTGGGAAACCCCTACCAAATCCCTGTATGATTCACCATCTGCCCTTCTTGGTTTTGGCAATCATGACGTCGGTGCTGATCTCGACCTTGGTGGTTGTATGGATGACGTTGGGAAGGGTAAGGCCAAGGTTGGGGGCAACGCGGACGACTTTGAGGAGGTTAATGGGGGTATAACCTAGTTGGGGACGTTAGTTCAGAAATTAGTGTCGAATGTTGGGGAAATTGAAGAGGAACAACACCGGTAAGGTCGGTTGTTGGAAGATTTGAAAGAAGAGCAACAACGGCAGCGAGCATTGCTTGATGAAGTTAATGCTAATGCTACAACGCTTGTTCAAGCGTTGAAGACGGCCTGGGTGAACGAGGTAAATGAATGTAAGAGGGCTAAACTTGAGGAGACATACGGTTCCAATGCTCCGTTCCATGCCCCACCCCATTTCCCTCATGTAGAACTCGGCCAACGATGTAGTGAAGGACAGCATGGTGGACTGAGATGACCAACAAATCTTAATCTTGAAGATGCTCATGGAGGAAAGGTTATTGGAGGTGATGATGAATTTGACAGCCCTGATAAGGCTGTCATTATCAATACCACCACTTCTCTTGCCTGCCCAATTCCCGTTGAACCGGTGTTAGTACCTTCCGGGGATACACAATTGGACGGTAAGCCAAAACCGAATGTAGTTATTTTCAATTTGGACAAAATAGAATTAGGATTTGTAGATATGTTTGCTGATGCAATGGACGTGTGTCATGTTAGAGGCTAGGTATGTCAAATTGGCAGCTTGGTTTATAAATCCATTACTCTATTTACCTCTGCATTTTTTTATTGATGATAGTGATTTATGTTATTATTGTATGCAGGTCAAACCAAAGAAGAAGAGGCAACCTATCTTGAACCTTCTGGAGCAGCCTATTTCAATCCTAAAGCTCTCGAGGGCACAAACATCACCTTTCACTATGCTTGACATAAAAAAAGTCATGCAGGTCCGCGTTTTGGTGCAGGACTATTTGGTGTGCGGCACCCTATCTCACCAGAAGAGCACCATGTCCTTATGTATGTCTTTTACGGCCCTCGCAATGACAGGTTAATGTTTGTTCTATGAAATTACTAAAATTTTTGTTGTCAGTACCATGTCCTTATGAATGTCTTTTACAGGCTTTGTGATGACAGGTTAGTGTTTGGTATATACAAAACTGTAAAATTGATATTGTGCTTTGGTTTTTCCTTCTGATTACGTTGTTGGTTGTGCGAATGTTTTTATTATTTTTTATTATTTTTTTGTTGGCAGTGACCTGTTAGTTAAACTGGGCGGTCCGTATGATATTCAGGACTTCGATATAAAGATGTTGTTGCCCACTAAGTGGATTAGCAATGTCCTTATCAACACATGGGCTGTCATAATTATGAACCGCGCTCGGGCGAGAGGTTTGCCTATACGAAATTGGTACATGATCCTCGACTTCACTGTATGTGTTCTCTGTCTCATATTATTCATGCCTGCATCACTTAGTTCCCTTACTGCCTAATGTTTCTTCTCCTGAATCTTGAAAACATTTTTCCCTCCTACCTAGTTCCTCAACTTTGTGTACAATATTTGGCTGAATCATACATACAAACCCAATTGTCTTTTCTTTTACTAACCGTTGCTTATATGTTTATTTGCTCTTGCTTCTTCTTTATATACACTACGTATATGTTACCTTTTTATTATTTTTTTATTCTTGCATCAATATAGAAGTCGTGCTGTTATTTGTTATTTTCTCAGTACTTTGTTGCTATTTTACTTCATTCGCATATGTTTTTTTACCAGTACTTTTGTGCTCTATTCATCGTAATGTTATTTTTTTTATTCCATTCTCATATGTTCTTCATTTTTTATTATTCCCTTCTTGCTCTTTTAATAGTAGTTAGGATTTTACAATGGTACTTCTTCTTTCTTTTATCATCAGTTAATTTTTCGATCTGTGTTAAATTTATATTTATTATGTAGATAAACTAGTTGTATAGCACTTATTACTGCTTATTTGCTCTTTTGTTACTACACTTGCTTGTTCCTTTATCAATTCATACTTATTCCATGGATCAACTAGCTATCTCTTATAATATTATTAGCTATTCAGTTTTATTTAGTGATAAAAGAACAACTACACATGAATAAAAGAATAGACAAAATTTGTATAACTTGAATCTAAGAAGTCATCACAAAACAGAGATGATTTTTCAAATAATGTACAAAACTATTTAAAAAAAAAAACAAGAACCGATACAAGTGCATATAAAATTTTGTGCAAACCGGATAAAAAAAATAATATCGTCAATGATAACTAATAAAAGTAGTTAGGTTTTTTTTGAATAAAAGAACAAATATTAATTGCTAAAAGAAGATATAGAAAATAGTTACTCTTGTATAAGTATCTATTTATTTTTCTATAGGAAGTAGTCGTTCTTGTACGAGTAACTGTGTGGGGTTTGTTTGTCTCACTGAAATACCTGTTATTCTCAAGTACAAAAACTAAACAAATTTAAAAAATAACTGCAAAAACTGGATTAAGAAATGGTGCATATAATTTTGAAAAAGCTAAAAGAAAATTTATAAAAACAACCTTTTTATTCCAGCTTCTTATTTTATTAATATAATTTTGTTCTTTTACGTTAATTAGTTTGTTTTCCCGTGAGTAAGTATTTGTTATTTACATTATATGAAATGTATGTTTTCTTTTAGTTGAGTATCTTCAAACTATAAACGTAATTATAAAGTCAGTTGTTGAGAAAATTAATATATAACGTTAGCAAAATTAAATAAATTAGGAAGAATAAGAAATAAACTACACCAGCTCATGCCATAGTCTATTAAAATCTAGAGCAGCCGTTTATATAAGCTTTATTAATTAGTGCACTAGTTCTAAAATTGTTATCTAATGAAATAGTTGTTAGTTTTAATAGTTTGACATTCACTATTAATAAATTATGCGAAACTACCTTAAATCTGCGTGGTGATAGCTTTAATGGGGCCATTCAGTAAATGATAAGAGTTAAAAAAAAAACTATAAAATGCTAACTTTAGCTTTAATGCTTTAATCTTGACTGTTAATTAATTATGCAAATTCTAACAGTAATCATGAAAACTGAAGGCTTTTTTTTAAGATTAAGTAAATGGATTCAACACCGAACTGTTTGTTTACACTTTACAATATTCTAAAGTCAGTCAGGAGCTCAAAGTGAGCTTATGTGCTTTTATCTGCAGAACCTATTATGCAAAACTTGAGTACGAATATCTGATCCGTGATTGAATTATATGTTCAATTTGTTTCCAATTTATGGCATCTAGGCCAGCACAATATCTGCAGAACTTACGTACGAATTAGCAGTTGAGGACTCTACTTATGGATGATATCAGCAACTATGATAAGGTAATTTTCTACCAAATATATGTTATTTGTATGTTGCTGGAGTAAACGTATGGCATACTCGGCAGCTAGTGTGATGTAATATTGGTTTATGTTTATATCTTCCTTCCCATTCATAAACCCGCCCATTTCTTTCTACTCATTGTTGATGTCAATTTGATGACAATTTCCGTGTGGGACACCCTTGGAAAAAGGTATACAATTGATTATTATTCTGAGGTGCTAGATTTACAGGTACGTACTTCACCAATTTGAACTGTCATTTGGATATGCCCCGTAACAGTATTGCATGAAATAACTGGAGTTTTCCTCTTCCTATGCTATCATACTAGTGTGCGACCTTGGATGAAGTGGTTGCTCCAACCAAATTCAAGTTTAGCGAGTTTCAAAAGGTCAAGCCAAAAGAATTCCTAATGCAACCAAATTCCTGTGACTGTGGATTGTTTGTTTGCTATTTCATGGAACATCCAACAAAGGTAATGATGAGTGTGGAGAAATAGGTTCGTCTTTATTTCAGCTGCAGTTTTACATTTATTTTATTAAATAATTTTTTCTATACCGACCTATTTTTTCTGTTGCTTACCAGTGGAACACACATGAGCTTAGATGCCAGTTTGTACTAGATCTTTTGCTGTGCGATGAGAACCTACTCAAGACCCATATTCAATAGACGGCCAGTATCTGGATTGAGTCGCAATGCAAAGATTGCGGGGGCGTTGATGTTAGGAAGGAGCAAATACTATCCGTTGATGAAGTTGCAGTTAAACCAAAGGGCAGAGGGAAGTGTGGGCAGAAATGAAGCTTTGAAGACTATGCTGTCCTTCTAGAATTTGCTGTAGCCTATATAACTGGTCTTTTGTAGTCCTATGGTTGGCCGGTATTTTTTGTTGGCCCGATCATCCCCTGCTAACTTATTTTGTAAATAGGGTAGTCTATAGAGTAGTTGTTGATTTTGGAGAAGGCATCCATAGACATCCTTCAGGACTTAGCTACATCGGCGAGGGGCTGCTGTTACTTAGGTTGGGAATTTTTTGTTCGCAAAGCCAATTTTTTTGGTGTTTCAGTGTATGGACATCTGAGGCATTGTACATTCAGTGACATTACAAATAAGTATTGACTTAATAGAAAATGCAAATGTTTCATAGTGGTTGATGGATACATGAGTTGTTTCCAATATAAATGAGCTTCAATTTCACTTCGAGTACACAGGTGAATTAAGAGCTGAAACCCTGCAAATATGGCATCTACAAAATAAAAGTAGTTCATCCATGGTTTGTTACTGAAATGCTAAATTATAGTAAAGAAACATATGACACATTTTGTTTGACGTACTGTTTCTGTTTGCAGTGTAGAATGCTTATAAAAGTGGTATTTCCATCCCAGTTTTCTCGTAGCCTCAATTATGTGTTTTACAGCTGAACCTGCAATTGATACGATCTTACAATGAGAATATTAATTTCACAGGGTACTAAGTACTAACACGGGAAACAACAAGAGGTACATCAAGACGATGAGATTATCCCTGATCCGATTTCAAGACTCCATAGCACTTATGACAAGTGTGCAATTCAGAACATAACAGTAATAATACATCATTTTACAATGTTTGATAACCATGCTTCCCAAGAACACACGTTCCTTACATATTAATATGAGGTCCGTTGATTCTTCTAAAACATTTGGCCTTCGTTTGATGCATGGCCCATACATTAACCCAAAACAATAGACTGCTTAAATCTGCAAATCGCACTACATGATTCAATTTCAACAACTTGGGTGTTACAAGATGGAGTGACAATGTCAGTTCCCACATTCGATTTGAACTTTAATGTGCATTACCCAATAAAGTAATTTTCAGCATTCTAACCTGAACTTAACCCATCCCCCTGCTGGCCGAGCATCTGAGACTGCAGCATGTATTGGAAAGAACTAGGGTTCAGAGAGAAACCCCATGCTAATGGGTTTACTGGCTATGCCTGCTAGGGGAAACGGAACGCAAAGTTCGCATAAACATTGTAACTCTGAAAAGGCAAACTTGATGATGCTGACTGTGCATAGGAGGTTGTCTGTTTGAGACGGAGACGGTGTTATCATATTGACAATGCTTTCTTCTGTGGTTTGCGGTTCAGATTTGAAAATGGCCATAGCCGGCAGTAAAGGCTCCTTGGCCTCTGAGTTCTTCCTTGAATGCTTTCTTATTTTATCCGTCCTCTTCTTTGATGCATCCAACTTTTTCCCCGTCACCCATATAGGATCCCGTATGATTCTACAATGTTCTCATCCAACATTTTCATCATGTAGCGTACTTTGGTGTTGCTCGAACAACTCGGCTGCTCTGACAGTCAAGGCACCAATCTGTTCCTTCATTTCCAAATATCCATCTTCTGATGTTCGAGAAGCAAAAAAGGCAAGTTTCTTACATATGCCAGCCAATTGTGCTCGTTTCACCAAAATTGTTGATTCTACATTATCGGGAGTGACACGAGAAATGTAAGATGGATCTTTTTTTGCATCCTTTGTCCACCTTGTTAATATACAGGTGTCTGGGATAGTTACTGCATTCTGTAGCTTAAGGACAGCAAAGATATGACTACAAGGAATACCTAAAACAGACATGGTAACATAAGTAACTTCATCTCCATTGCACAACGTTGTAAACAAAAAAAAAATAACGAGTTAGAGTGTATGTGGTACAAACCTGTGTAAGTAAGTAGCTTGCAATTGCAGGCATACACGCCAGTAACAGCATCAAATTTTACGAGTGTCGCTACCATTTCGCTTGCATATTTATGGACCTAAAATAAAAGAGTAACAGCATGTCCATTTTCTCCAACAACAACGAAGTACTTGGCCTCTTCAAGAATTTGCTGGTGGATACGAACCAAGATCTGAAAGGTGTACACCTCGGCTGTATGTCTCTCCAGATGCTTAAGATGGGTAACCACCTGAGGAATTGTATGTTGACTATAGAAGTGCTGCTGGACTTCTGCCTCCCGTAGCCTGTCTAGAGCCACATCAAGACGCAGAACAAAGTCGTACAGCTTCAATTGTGAAGATAAAAATCTCTTCTGGAAAGCGTGCATGCCCTTGGCCCTCTGTGTGCTTGTCATCCCAGCGAAGAATGTATTCTTCAAAAGAGCTATGGCCCAATATTCCCGCTTATCTCAAACATTCTTAACCCACCGATTTTGCTGTAGCCCATGCTCCGTGATTGCTGAATGCCACTTCGCTTCAAGTTCCTTTGGGTCGTCAATATTAAACATCATGTGTGCGAACAAACCAGCAAAGGCAGGTGATTCTTTTACATTTGTCTTGCAATTGCGCATTAGATGCCAAAAACATGTTCAGTGGCAACCTGCAGGTAATTCGAACTGAATCGCTAGTTTGAATCCTTGGGCACCGTCCGTTATAACTGCAGTTGACATCTTACCTCCCATACAGTGAACAAATCGGCTGAGTAACCACTTGAAGCAATCCTCAGACTCATCACGCACAAGAGCGCAACTGAATATGGTTGTCAAAAAATGGTGGTTGACGCCAAGAATGACAACATATGGTAGCTTATATCCATTGCTATTGTAAGTTGCATTGAAGCAAATAACATCTCCAAATACTGCATAATCCCGCCGCATCCCACCATCTGCACAAAACAGATATCGTAATGTATCCTCCCCATCAACCGCGTACCTACAGTAGAAGTCAGGGTCGCACTGTGCTCTAGAAGTAAGATGGGCAATTGATTTCTCACAATCTGTTGGAAGCTCCCTAACCCTGCCGTCCGAGTCAACCCAATTGTATGGGTCCTTACTTTTGAAACCAACATTTTTATAACAACCATTCGTGACAACCATATAGTCCATCACCCATGCTATACTGACTCCAACCCTGCGCATATCCATCTGCACATGTTTAGTAGTAGGAGTAACTAGTCTCCTCGACCGTAGGAAATGTGACTCAAACTCTAATGCAAAGACATGGTTATGGGTAAACTTGAACTCATGAACATGATATTTTTTATTTTCAGAACTAAAATGAACACGAAAAGTAGCTTTGCAGCCACACCGTGAAACATGCCGATGTTCCCTGCCAGCCTAATGAGCTTTATTTTCCCTTACTCTAGCCTTGCCCTCCCTTGCACAAACCCAGCGTTGCCGCTGTGGCACCTTGTACTTAGAGCTCATCCTGAGCTCATCTTTACGCACAGAAAAGCCCATCAAACATGTGTACTTCCGGTAGAAATTTTCAGCATCACATACATTGTCAAACAAAACGTCTTCGACATCATGAAACTGCCACTCCTCAACTGGTTTGTTAATATTCTTGGCAATGACGACCAAATCATAATCATAAGACTCATCAATAAATGCTTCTGCACGTCCATCATCATCCATTTACTGGAAGTCTGAAAAGTTTTCCCAAATGGTTAGGGTAATGGAATAATGGACTGTAACTGTTATCCATACTAAACTTCATCAACCTTATTAAAACTGGTTGTAGCAAGTAATGTGAATGAAGTAGTAATGAACTGGACCTTAGGATAGCGTAATGCAGAACAATGTAAGGAAAAAAAAAATGTGAAAACAAGTAAACAAATAAACCTGAACGTTAACAAGAGTGGTTATCTATTAAGGCAGACATTCTGACGAACAATTGGTGGACATCCCTAAAGCTTAAGGTTGCTGCAAACTGTCATACCATGGCAAGGGCGGTAGAACAACCTAGGAGCAGAAAATCTGGGACATTAGCAACAACTGCAACACGTAGATGGAGCATAAATGGAGGAGGAGTGAACTAGCGTACTTGGCGAAGGCAGCCATAGTTAATGTACAGCAGCAACAGCGTGTTCAAATGCAGCAGCCAGAGCCGGGCAGTTGGCTAATGGAGCGCAACAGCCTGGGCAACTAAGATATGAAGCTTTATGGAATTTCAGTGTTCGCTAAAAGGAATAGATGATGGGTTCCTGGATTTTGAGTTTTGCTTTTCTTAAACAGTACCGCTAATAATTAATTAACTTATTTGGCAGCAGGTCAATGTTTACAACCAAATATTTGTATTGAAATTCTTGTAAGTAAATATAGAAAATGAACAGTAAATTTTGAGTAAACAGGACTCTGCTTTTCTTTAAACATAAACTTTTTGGACAATATTTAAAATACATGCTATTAAATATTTTGGTATAAATAATGAAAATGCAAATGTGTAAATGATATTTTCATTTAACATATCATAATGTTATTATTGTAACCCCAATTTTTTATCTCTCTATGATTTTAAAAACATGTAAAAATATCACATAATTTCTCAAACATTATTCTCTAACCCTAACCCTAAACCCTTGTGTTTTAATTTAAGCCAACTTCTATTTAGCTACCCATATGCGTGTTTTATGAAGAAAATTTTTTTCCCAACATAATATTTTACAATATAATTGTATTTAAGTGTTCGCTCTTGAATATGTACATATTCATTTGGCTATTACTTAGAAATTATAGTGAAATAAATATTATTTCAAATTCTCCATTGATTGTAATATTTGTATCATGATGTTTGTTTAGTTTATATGTTTTTAATGAATTTTTCTACTATTAAACAATAAAAAAATATATATTCAGTGAACTATATTAACATGATAAAAATTATAACAAAAGGTATTTTCATGTTTTATTATGTTGGGCAAATGTACAAGACAAAAGGTAAAAGAACACATAATTTTTGGATCTTTGCTAATTTATCTACTATTTGCGAAGGGTGCTAATAATGTACATATATGGAGTAATATTTATTTCATACAATCCTTTACATTATTCATATCATAAGTTAATAATTATAATGTGTAAGGGTAAAAATATATGGTTTATTGGTTTTAAGATAATTAATTATATATGTGATGATTACATTGAATAAATTTCAATGTAATTGCTTTTTTGCTTGACCCATATGTGAAATTAGGATGATACGGCCACATTTTAATAACAATCGTAATTTATTCGACGAAGTTTTAGGTTGATTTCGGATTAAGCAGATGGTATTTTCGGGATTTTTTCATCACGCTTAATACAAGTCAGCTCAAATTCTAACATAATTTTTTGCCATCAAATTTAGGTAACGTAATTACAGAGACTATTATGGATTCCAAAACAAATAGAATTAAATATAATTAATATTTTTTTTAACTTAAACCATAGAAAAATGGAATGAAAAATAAACTCTAATCCCTTACTCTAATTCATAATCCATAACTCTAAATAAACCTTATTCCTAAACCCTAATCTGAAACCGTAATCCTTAACCCTCACCATAACCTTATTAACATGAATACTATACCATATGAACCTTAATCTGATATCACTTAACATGAATGTAAAATCTGTTTCTTTTTTTATACCATATAACCAGTCTAAAATGATGTAAGAAACATTGACTAGTGGCTACTCCTAAAAAGTACTAATGCAAATGTCTAACTTTTGTAACATTTTAAAAAAAAATTACACTTATCTCCTTCTACTTTTAAAAACAACTTTAAAAATCTTTCAAGAACCCAAACCTTAACATTAATCTTAATCTCTAACACTAGACCCTAACCTTAACCCTAAACCCCTAACTCTAAACGCTAAGCCTAATCCCTAGTCTCTAATGTAAGTCATGAATTGCATAAAATTTTATATTAGTTATCCAATTATTTTAGTTACTTAATATTTTTAAGTACATTATTATTCGTGAATTTAGCTAAGTCCCGAGATAGATTTATTTCATTCAAATCCGATTAGTCTTATAGACCATATAATACATCTACTCAACTTAGGAAAATTGATTGGTTACAATTCTTCTAAACACATTTAACCAAAAAAAGCAAGTACAGTTTACGTATACATCGTATTCTACCTCGAACCAATTTTATTTGAAAGATAATTGTATTTAGGTCAAATAATCCATTGATTGTAAAACTTCTATAATACTAATAATATGTTATAAATTTTTCTTTGTTTACGCATTAAAAAAGATAAATTCATATATATTTAATAACATTATAAAAATTGTATTTTGAATTGATTATCACACCTACATAATATTGGCTTAGTTATGAAATTGGTTCTTGGTGAAAATGATATAAAAATAAAAATTAGTAATTTTAGATTAAGTTAACTTAAGTTAGAACGAATTGGCTTACTCATTTAGATCAAGTGATAATGAATTGACTTGGTAAACTCATATAGTCATAAATTCATCACCTTTTTTGGAATGGAAAAAAAAAGGAAAAAAATGATTATTGGTTTCAACATATTTAATTATATATATAATGAGTACATTTAAAAAATTTAATATCATTAAATTTGAATGTAATAATTAATTACACTTGATATTAACTATATATTCCTACTTATTATGATATTAGAATTATTATTATTATGATTACTGTAAAAAATAATAATAATAACAAATTACCTAAACCCTAAACCCTAAACCTTAATCCGTAACCCTAACCCTAAACCCTAACCATAACCCTATTCCTTAAACCTTAATATCATACCATTTAACCTCAATATCATACCATTTAACCTCAATCCTATACCATAGCCTTAATCTCATACCAGTTAACCTAAATCGCATATCACTTAACCTGAATCTTATACTAAAACAACCTCATTATCATACCACAATAACTTTAATATCATACCATATGAACCTCAATATCATACCAGAAAAACCTAAATCTCATACCATTTAACCTGACATTTATACCAGTTAACCTGAATCTCATATCAGTTAATCTAAATCGCATACCACTTAACCTGAATCCTACACCAAACCAACATAATTATCATACCACAATAACCTGAATCTCATACCATAGGAAACTAAATCTCATACCAGATGAACCTGAATCTCATACTAGATGAACTTGAATCTCATACCACTTAACCTGAATTTTATACCATTAAACCTTAATATCATACCATTTAACCTCAATCTTATACCATAACCTTAATCTCATATTAGTTAACCTGAATCGCATACCACTTAAACTAAATCTTATACCATAACGACCTCATTATCATACCACAATAACTTTAATATCATACCATATGAACCTCAATATCATACCAGAAGAACCTGAATCTCGTACCATTTAACCTGAAACTCATACCAGTTAACTTGAATCTCATACCAGTTAACTTGAGTCGCATACCACTTAACCTGAATCCTATATCACACCAACGTCATTATCATACCACAATAACCTGAATCTCACACCATAGGGAACTAAATCTCATACCAGATGAACCTGAATCTCACACCACTTAACCTGAATCTCATACCATTAAACCTGAATATCATACCATTTAACCTCAATCCTATACCATAACCTTAATCTCATACCAGTGAACCTGAATTGCATACCACTTAACCTAAATCCTATACCAGAACAACCTCATTATCATACGACAACAACCTTAATATCATACCATATGAACCTCAATATCATACCAAATGAACCTGAATCTCATACCAGTTAACATGAATCACATACCAGTTAACTTGAATTGCATACCACTTAACCTGAATCTTATACCACACCAACATAATTATCATACCGCAATAACCTGAATCTCATACCATAGGAAACTAAATCTCATACTAGATGAACCTGAATCTCATACCACTTAACCTAAATCTCATACCATTAAACCTTAATATCATACCATTTAACCTCAATCCCATACCATAACCTTAATCTTATACCAGTTAACTGAATCGCATACCACTTAACCTAAATCATATACCAAAACAACTTCATTATCATACCATATGAACCTCAATATCATACTAGATGAACTTGAATCTCATACCAGTTAACCTGAATCTCATACTAATTAACCTGAATCGCATACCACTTAACCTGAATCTTATACCACACCCACGTAATTATCATACCGCAACAACCTGAATCTCATACCATAGGAAACTAAATCTCGTACCAGATGAACCTGAACCTCATACCACTTAACCTGAATCTCATACTATTTAACTTGAATCCCATACCATTAAACCTTAATATCATACCATATAACCTCAATCCGATATCATAACCTGAATCTCATACCAGTTAACCTGAATCGCGTACCACTTAACCTGAATCCTATATCAGAACAACCTCATTATCATACCACAATAACTTTAATATCATACCATATGAACCTCAATATCATACAAGATGAACCTGAATCTCATACCATATAACCTGAATCTCATACCATTTAACCTGAATCTCGTACCAGTTAACCTAAATCGCATACTACTTAACCTGAATCCTATACCAGAACAACCTCATTATCACACCACAATAACCTTAATATCATACCATATTAACCTCAACATCATACCAGAGGAACCTGAATCTCATACCATTTAACCTGAATCTCATACCAGTTAACCTAAATCGCATACCATTTAACCTAAATCCTATACCACACCAACCTAAATACCATACTAGAATAACCTTAATCTCATACCATGTGAGCCTAAATCTCATGCCAAATGAACCTGATTCTCATACCAAATGAACTTGAATCTCATACCACTTAACCTGAACCACATACCATTAAACCTTAATCCTATACCATAACCTTAATCTCATACCAGTTAACCTGAATCACATACCACTTAACCTAAATCCTATACCATAACAACCTCATTACAATACCACAATAACCTTAATATCATACCACATGAACCTCAATATCATACCAGATGAACTTGAATCTCATACCAATTAACCTAAATCTTATACTAGTTAACCTAAATCACATGCCACTTAACCTGAATCCTATACCACACCAACGTAATTATCATACCGCAATAACCTAAATCTCATACCATAGGAAACTGAATCTTATACCAGATGAACCTGAATCTCATACCACTTAACTTGAATCTCATACCACTTAACTTGAATCTCATACCATTTAACTTGAATCTCATACTATTAAACCTGAATATCACATCATTTAACCTCAATCCGATACCATAACCTGAATCTCATACCAGTTAACCTGAATCGCATACCACTTAACCTGAATCCTATACCAGAACAATCTCATTATCATACCATAATAACCTTAATATTATACCATACGAACCCCAATCTCATACTAGATGAACCTGAATCTCATACCACAAAACCTGAATCTCATACCATTTAACTTGAATCTCATACTAATTAACCTGAATCGCATACCATTTAACCTGAATCCTATACCACACCAACCTAATTATCATACTAGAATAACCTTAATCTCATACCATATAAGACTAAATCTCATACCAAATGAAACTAAATCTCATACCACTTAACCTAAATCTCATACCATTAAACCTTAATATCATACCATTTAACCTCAATCCTATACCATAACCTGAATCTCATACCATTTAAGCTAAATCTCATACCACTTAACCTGAATCGCATACCACTTAACCTGAATCCTATACCACACCAATTCAATTATCATACCACAATAACCTAAATCTCATATCGTAGGAAACTAAATCTCATACCAGATGAACCTGAATCTCATACCACTTAACTTGAATTTCATACCATTTGACCTGAATCTCATACCAGTTAACCTGAATCGCATACCACTAAACCTGAATCCTATATCACACCAACCTAATTATCATACCAGAATAACCTGAATCTCATACCATAGGAAACTAAATCTCATACCAGATGAACCTGAATCTCATACTAGATGAACTTGAATCTCATACCACTTAACCTAAATTTTATACCATTAAACCTTAAAATCATACCATTTAACCTCAATCATATACCATAACCTTAATCCCATACCAGTTAACCTAAATCGCATACCACTTAACCTAAATCCTATACCAGAACAACCTCATTATCATACTATAATAACCTTACTATCATACCATATGAACCTAAATCTCATACCAGATGAACCTGAATCGCATACCACTTAACTTGAATCTCATACTATTTAACCTGAATCTCATACCAGTTAACCTGAATCGCATACCACTAAACCTGAATCCTATATCACACTAACCTAATTATCATACTAGAATAACCTTAATCTCATACCATATGAGATTAAAATCTCATACCACTTAACCTGACTCCCATACGATCAAACCTTAATATCATACCATTTAACCTCAATCCTATATCATAACCTGAATCTCATACCAATTAACCTGAATCTCATACCAATTAACCTGAATCACATACCACTTAACCTTAATCCTATACCAGAACAACCTCATTATCATACTACAATAACCTGAATCTCATACCATAGGAAACTAAATCTCATACCAGATGAACCTGAATCTCATACCACTGAACCTGAATCTCATACCATTTAACTTGAATCTCATACCATTAAACCTTAATATCATACCGTTTAACCTCAATCCTATACCATAACCTGAATCTCATACCATATTAACCTAATTTTTATACCATCTAAATTTTATGTCACATGAACCTAAATCTAATACCATTTAACCTAAATCCATTACCATCTAACCTAATTATTATACCGTTTAGCCTTAATTACATACCGCATAACCTGTAACCTGTTGTTCAGGTTACATTATGATTTTCTTATTTTGTATGCTATTGTAATATTTCTAAACTTGGGTCCTTAACTGATCAGAGAACAAAAGTTTGGGGATGAGCCATGAAAAAGGGGGGTATTGGTACAACCCCCAGTATTTTAGAATGACCCAGCTAGTGAAAACGTGAAACAAATGAATTCAGTCTCTGCAGACAACTTTTTGGTCCAAGCACCACTTTATCCTTGGATTTTATTTTGGTTAGTCATATTACCCATTAAAAGTTCTATTATTTCAGTTAGGTCACTACATTATATGTTTTTAACTAATTCATTCCTGAATTCACATGTTCATGTGTTGATTTCTCTTTATATTTGTTTTATTTTTATTTATATTGTAGGATCCTAATTAATCTTTGACAATAATTTAGAGTCCTATTAGTTGTTTATTCTAATTTTAGTTCTTTTTTCTTTATTTTGCTTTGTCTTTATTTATTTTTATCTAGTAAGTATGATTTTTGTTTTCCTTATAATTATGTTGTTCGTTTGTCTATTTCACTTATTCTAGTTTTCATGCATATTTAATTT
Organism: Aquilaria sinensis; assembly: GCA_005392925.1. Lineage (NCBI taxonomy): Eukaryota > Viridiplantae > Streptophyta > Magnoliopsida > Malvales > Thymelaeaceae > Aquilaria > Aquilaria sinensis. Next base: position 182,079 of record SMDT01002758.1, on the reverse strand, counting down.
AGGAGTTAAATAATTGTTCTTTAAATTAATTTTGGATTTATTTTATTTTCTTTTAATTTACTTTATTTTGTTCCATCTTTTCTTACTCCCGTACTAACATATTTTTTTTTCTTGTTTTCTTTTGAGTCTTGTGTTGGGTTTTTTAGGTACTAGAAAAAACACTAATTGAAAAAATCGTCTACCAATAACCTGAGCAATATCGAGGCAACCTAGACCGTCATCAACATCAAACCTTGCAAAAGAGATGATCCTACTGCTCTTGTTGCAATCACCTCACTGACTATCTAGGTACTCGTCCTAACTAGTTACCTAAACCTACCATTTACACAAGAGGAAACCCAGCTTTGATTTTGCCTCACACTCAGCTACATATGAAGCAATTCAAGCCTAATAACTAAAATCTACCATCTTTCTCTTGTTTGCCACTTAACACATACATGCATTATTTTATTAATAGCGATTGGTTTTCGCTTGTTTTAAGCTTATTTCAGGCAAGTTGGGAACCTAACGCCTTCTGAACTTGCACATGATCCCTAATCTTAAAGTCTCTTTTTTTTTTTTCACAAAATTCACCATTTTCATTACTTTAGAGTCAAATCGGGGTTTACCTTAGTTTTTACCCATTTTTCAGACTAAGATGGCAATTAAATTTTTCCTAAACCTTAGCATGAGGATCCACGTTAGGCTATTTTAATAATTACACTAATGCCTAAAGGGCCACCGAAGTTGAGACTGCTTACAGTGGTGACTCCACTGGGGATTTTTTTCAAAACTAAAAAGAAAAAAAATCAAACTTTAAAACTTGTTTAAAACAAGCATTAAAACCAATTATTTGTGTGTTTCGCATGGTGTTTGCTAAGAATGTTGTTTGATAACACGGTGTTTGACATGCACGTGTTTTGCATCATGGCTATATTGCTTATGCATATGTGTGTACCATTTTAGCACTAAAGACCATGGAGCATAGAACTTTGGTCCTCCAAATGTATTTATGCTCAAGCTCCAACTCCACAGTACCTTAAAAAATGATGGTACCACTTGACCAATTTGGTGTTTCTTATACCTAATATTGGGAGATATATGCACGTAATAGTTGATGAAGGACCTTCGACCCACCTTTCTCACCTTCATGTACATGGTGGCCTTAGAACCAACCCTTAGGTACCTTTTTGCTATCTCAGTGTATTGTTTATCTTGGTGTTTGCCTCACATGTTGTATTACTTCACATGTTCTATTGACATGATTATACATGCATGACACATCCACACACTTCATTTAAACAAACTGTGTGCTTAAAGCTTAAAAGACTTAGACATAGGCTTAAAATTAAGCGCTATAGTCTAGTTACTTTGAGTTTGCTTAGGTTGAGATAGTTCACCCTAATTTAATATCTCTTAGAGCCACCAGACACATGTTAATTGTTGCCTGGGTGGTTGACATTAGAACTTTAGGATGCTTAAATCTCAAGGGTAACACCATCACTCTTTGAAGCTAGCATAACCTAGTACTTTAGCTACTTATTTACCCATACCATTAACCTATACACTAGCATGCTAGTTTACTCATGCATACATGTACATGTCTATTTGTATGTTCATACATATATGCATAATGAGTCCTTTAACATGCTCATGCACATAAGACTTAAACATGATACATATAAATGCATCACATACTTGCACATGGTTTAAAATTAGCTAGAATTAGGATAATAAAATCAAAGGTCATGAGCTCACTTTAAAGGGTTACCGACACCAAGCATGGAGTCTAAATTCATGAAGATGCTAGAGAAACTTCAAGGAAGCATTGACATCCTCAACAAAACCCAAAAAGCACAATCCAAGAGAATAGACACATTGGCTGAACATACTGATTCCATACGTCTTCCTCCTGATGAACTTATAATGAGGCCTAAAAGAAATTAATGTTCAAAACTCCTACTAAGAATACTCTTGTTAATCCAAGCGTGCAAGTGTTCATTGAGTCTACCTCGAACGAATCCCTTAAAGATGAGCCATATACTCAAGTGCATGGTAGTGCAACTCCTATGCTCCCATTACATGAAAAGGTGTTAGCTCTAGAAGAGATGATGAAAAAGATGAAAAAAGACAATGCATCGTTGGATGCCAATGCGTTATCACTCTTTCCTAAGGCTCATGTTCCAAGGAAGTTTAAGATACCCATGCTCAAAAAGTTTATTGGAAGTGGATGCCCTAAAACTTACCTTAAGATGTAAGAGCAATGAATCTACTAGGTGTCGATGCAAACTTCATGGCTCAAACCAACTTGATGCTTAAATGGTTTTTGAATTTAGAACCATCTTGCTCAATGACTTGGAAGGATATATGCATGGAGTTCTGAAGACATTATCAATACAACTTGAAGGTGGATGTCACATGGAGAGATCTCAAGACCACCAAACAATCCCCAAGGGAGACCTTTCTAGCATTTATTGTTATAGCCCTCCTAGCGGAATGCTCAGTGAGCTAGGTAAATTCATAAATCCCTAGTTTAAATGCTTTAGTTAAGGGTGGATTAGCAAGATCAAGTAAGTTATTAAAGGTTTAGTAGGTTCTGAGTGGTTTATGGCACTAACTTTTGCCTGGGGGCAAAATGGCCATTTTGTACCTCGAAAGGTCAGGACGAGTCACGGGAGTAGAAATGATGTTTTTAAAACCCAAAGCCCAAGTTAACAAAGTTTGCCAAACTTTTTAATTACCTAGTTACTATTTGGGGAAGGGGTATTTTTGCAACTTCAAAAAAAGTTTGGGGAGGAATAAGAGATTTTGTGTTTAAAAGACATTTGAGGGCAAAAATTTTGGCACTATTCACCCTATTTGCAGCTCAAATTCACAGCCCTCTCTTTCCCTCTCAATTCCTTGCTAAATCTTCATCCAATCCATGATTCCTTGAAGGAATTCAAAGGCTTTATTGGTACCCATAAGGAGGATGGCTTGTTTTATGCTTGTTTTGTTGTTTTCAAGCTTATTGGGGTGGTTTTGTGCTTCGGCTGCCTTTTGTGCGTGAGGTATGGTTTCAATCTATGATTTTACTTGTTTCTTGAGCTCATTTAAGCTTGGGTCTTGTTGGGTTAGTGTTAATTTGATGCCATATACATTGTTTGTGCCTTGGAACCTAGGAAACTTATAGGAGCCTTTGGAATTAGAAATTCTTGGCTTGTGATGCTTGATGCTTGCTAGTTCTTATGTAATTGAGGTAAGGGATTTATGATTCATGCTTGATTAATGCCATTCATTGATTGCTTGAAGTAGAATTCATGTGAATTAGTGAATGGTATTATTGGTGGATGACATTGGTTATGGTGGACTAGTGGCAATTTAATGAGTTGTATGGTGTTTATGGGCACCATAGGATTGGTTTAAATGGTGCAATGTGGCCTAGTGCATGTGTACATGCAGGTTTAAGGCAAGTGGAGGCATTCCTAAAGTCATTGGGAGGCATTGAAAGGCCCCCAATAGCCTTAGGCACGTAAAAGAAGGTTAAGGCCTCGGGGGCCTGGTGCTACAGTGCCTAGGACCTCATTTGGAGCCCGAAGAGAAATGTCTTCTGGTGCCTAGGTGCCAGCACTTGACAGCATTGACATGCTATAGTATTTTTGCAATAACTTTTCACTTGAGTGTCCGATTAAGACGATTCAAGTTTCCATGTGAAGCTAAGAGAGAGTAATATCATTTCCATGCCTTCCCTAAGATTGAATGTGGATAGGTTTTTATTTATTTATTTTAAAAATGAAGATATTTTTTGCCATATTAGGGCACCATTAATGAGGTGATGGGTTTAGTACCATCAGGAGACTAGTTGGACCATTGGGTTTGAGGTCCCTATGTGAAAACCTTAGTGCACGTAGGTGAGTTCCAAAGAACCTAAGGAATAAGTCCAACCATGGTCATTACCGCTCCACTAACCAAGTAATGGTGGATAAGTATGTGCCTTGAGTGAAGGTTTAGTGCACTTATAGCCTAAGTAAGGTTACTTGAGGTGCAAGTGAAAGCCTAGTTCACTCTTGGTAAGGGTTTAAGGTGGAAGCTTAGTAGACAAGTAACCTAGGTAAGTCTAAGGACTTGAGGTACTATGTGTAGGCTTAGTACACCTAGCGAGTTCCTTAGAACTCAAGCGAGGTGCATCCACCATGTTCACCTGCACAATAATCAAGGGAAGTTTAAAGTTACTACGTCAGTAAGCTAAGGCTTACTAGGAGCGAGTTAGGAGCCAGAACTCACTAGGCATGGAGTGACGCCCATGAGAAGACTAGAAAGAAGAAGAGTCTTAAGGGACTCAAATGTATGTGCATATGTTAGCCCTCAGACTGCAAGTGCACATAGTAGATTTCATATATCATATATATATGTGTCCTCAATATTTTTCTTGCAGGTTGAAGGATCCCTTATTGAGAATCATTGATTCTCACTCCTTTAGTCTTTGTTGTGCAAATATGTTCTGTAAGGCCAGCAACCATTAAGGGTAGTTGAGCTAGGCTCACGAACAGGTCCACAGTTTATTTGAATCTTTAGGATTCTAGCTTGTGGTTTGCTTGTTTGTTGTGTTATAGTACTAAGTATAGTTTTTTTTTGGCCGACAAAGCCTAGTGAAGCATAAAGGAGGGCTTTCAAGGCTTGCCACTGGGAGTTTGCTTTAGGATGAAAGCTTAGTCATGAATCTGAATAGAGTTGTTCAATGTATAGTTTTCATGTACTAGTTTGCCTTCGGTGTTCATGTATGAGTAATGTACTTTAGAGTCTCTCTTGGGTGTGAGCATAGTTTTTTTTGCTTGGATGTTCACACGTGATTGATTATGTGTAGTTAACCATATATAAGCTTTGTATGCTTTGACAGTTTTGATGTTCGATTTTAATGGAATGCCATGGCAATGTTTTATGGTTTTATTACCTATTTAATCATTCAAGTCAAAGCATTTACCCATGCATGATTATATAGTAGGTTAATTAACTAGAAGCATGAAGGTTTTAACTAGTGTGCACGTAATCAATTAGCTAATTGCGACTAATGTGGGACAAGTTCCCATAGGCTTCTTAAGCAGGCCCATGAGGGGTCGTGTCATTTATTACCCGATGGAAAGCCAATGTCTCTTAAATGATCAACTGGCTTATTGAGGAGGAGAAAATTGCAAAAGTGGTTAAGATTCTTTTCCCTGATTTACAACCAACACCTTTTTTGCTTAATATCTTCCAAACTTCAATGCATTGGTGACTACTGGAACATAAATAAAGGATGCTATTAACTCAGGGAAAATAAGAGTAGATGGTGGAACCAAGTTCAAAAAGTCAGCTAACTTTCTGATGTTGAAGGGCATAGAGTTCAATGCCATTAGTACTCAGAAACATGTTCGCTCACCTTGTCAATTCACCCAGTTATATGCACCATTGAGCAAGCTACTACGGTTTGAAAAGAAAGGTTTCTTAAAGCCATTTGTACCTAGTCCTCCTTTGAATCCATTACCGAAGTGCTATAATACTAGTCAACATTGTGCTTTTCACCAAGGAGTTAGGCATCTTACTAATAAGTGTTCCACCATCTGGCATGTAATTCAAGACCTTATTGACAATGGCATGATGAGTCCACTAATAAAGCCGAGTGTGGTCACTAATCCTCTTCCTACACATGAAGTTGGTAGTCAAGTGAATGCCATCATGATTGAAAAATATGGTGACCCGACAAAATGGATTCAAGCACAACAACCCATATAATCATGAAAATTTGTTAAGGCTAAGTCAAAGATAAACAAAAGAAGTCCTTTACCAATTTATTTTTTCTCCCCCTTTCCATTTATCCCTTTTTACACTTGAATGAATAATTAGGACTTTTATGCATTTTAGTACTATAAAATATTCATTACCTAAGGCTACATCAAAGTGCTAGTAGATTATTTGAGAATTTGATCTCTAAACTTGGTAAACAATCAATAACTGTGCTTTAAGTTGTTGGTGCCTCTTTTAATTTTGGATGATCTATACATAAGTGAGTATTTCTAAATAGATGGCCATCTTTCATAGCTTATATTTCCTGTTCATCCTTGTTATGTGCTATCATTTACAAGTCACTTCCAGCCTCAAACACATTGAACCTATTATTTCTTAAATCCATCACCCTAACTTGGGAAAGGGCATATGACTTTTGAGTTTCAAAATCCAACTTCACAATATCTCATTCATCACATGTACTTAAATCCATTGAAGGTATTGATGAACACCGCTCATATTCATAACAAGGCAACCCATGCAAGAAGATGTAGTTTAAATTACCATGCTTTTTCAAGAATGTTGAACTTGAGTGACAAACACGACATTTTCCCACTAGTCACTGAAAAAAAAAAGAAAAAAAGAAAAAAAAAAGAAAAAAAGAAAAATAGAAAAAGAAGAAAAAAAATAAAATGCCCTTCATCAACTTAAGTGAAAAGTGATAAAAGACTCTTCACGAAGACTGAAAACCCATATTGAGTTGAAACTACAATAACGGCTTATGCAAAAGTTGAGGTGGAAAAGAAAAAAAAAAGGTGACTAGTAGGCATTATCTTTCAAATCAATGATGTGTGCTCTAAATGGAATTTGAGTATCTGAACATCAAAGTAAACTTACAAGAAAAAGTGACTCAATAAAGGTTCTTATAATGGGTATTAGTCATTCGAGAAAAATTCTACCGTCTTGATTATGAGTCATTGCAGTAAAAGTCAAGCCTAACAATTGGTCACAACAATTTTTAAGGTCCTTTCAACTATGCCCGAAGAGGTCAATCATGATGACCAAGTGTAATGGAGGCTCATAGTTGAATTCAGTGGCTCATGAGAAGTATACCTTGGGGGCATGTTTGGGTATTTGAGCTTTTCATCTCATTCTTTCTTTACCCTCACTCAAGGCCAAGTTATAACCCTATGAAAATTCCATACTTGAGGGTGGACTTACTTTTGTGTGAATCACCTTAATTAAGATAAACATCAATCGCTTAACTGTTTTAGTTATATTTGGTTACAACACGTTCTCTTATGGTTCATTAGCATCTATGCTTAAGATTGTGAAAATTTTATGGTTCTAAATTACTTAAAAATCCTTATCATTCTAAAACTTTACCCAGTTAAGGAAGACCTTACCACCAACCATCACCCTCATCAAAACACTTTCATCAGAGCTCCTTTAAAATAAGACACCTTCATTAGCTCACCTTCCAACAAGGCACCTTCATTAAGACACCATTGCATAACCATCAACATTTATGTCAAGAAGTTCAACCTCTCAAATTTATAGTCAAGGAATCTTCTGATCAAAAGAGAGCACATCACCATTTTCATTGTGCAAAAGCAAAGGATAGGGCATATAAAAGTGTGCTTATTGAATAAAGTATTCTATAAGGTTATGGTTCACCACAATCTTACACAACAGGGCACAGGAAGCACATTCCTTTCATATTGTGGTAAGTTATCTTCTAAAAGATTGAAGACACTCAAGGGAAATATAGTTCCTTACAAAGCTACAATGACATCTTTAGATGGACACAAGGGGGTAATTCATTCCTCAAGATCAAGCAGCTAAAAAACCTACATGGATTGGGTGCTTGACTTCTAGAATAAAAGAGAGTCTTAAAGTCATGCAATGTCAAATTCATCAAGTCTTGTTTCATTTCTATGGGCATATCATGCATCACGCCATTTCATTAATCTTAAAGTCCTTTTAATAGGCGTTAACCACAAAGCTCTTCTAATAGGCATCCAGCTCTCCTCAAAGCCATATATGTTGGCATTCATTTTTAAGCCTTCTTGCAGGCACCCATCTTTAGGCCCTACCAACTAGGCAACCCATCTTTAAGTCCTGCCAATAAGCACCCCTTCTCAAGCCCTATGCACTAGGTACCTCTCCTCAAGCTCTACACACTGGGTCTATCTTCTTAAGCCTTACTAGTTAGGCACTAAACTCTCTAAGCCCTACAAATAAGGCACCAATCTAGGTATCCTTCTTGAAGCCTTATAATTAGGCACCTAGGAAGCAAAGTCCTCATTGACCTTTTTGTTTGACCTACATGATATGTTATCTCACTTGACTAGTGAGAATCCCTCTTCACTTGACCCACAAGAATCCTTCACTTGACCTATGAGGCTCTATGTTATCTCACTTAACCCATGAGAATCCTTATTGATTGACTCGCAAGAATCCCTAATTTAAGCCATAAAATTACATTTTTCTCACTTGACCCATAGAAACCCTTCTTGCGTGACTTAGAAGAATCCCTAACTTGACCTGTGCAGCTTCTTTTTTTTTTTACTTGACCCATAAGAATTCTTCTTGCTTGGCTTGTAGGAATCCCTCACTTGACCCTTGAGGATTGTAACTTTTCTCACTTGACCGGTGAGAACCCCTCTTGCTTAACCCACAGGAATCCCTCACTTGACCCTTGAAGATTATAACTTTTCTCACTTGACCCGTGAGAACCCTTCACCTGACCCATGAGACTTTTATCTTTTCTCACTTGACCCATGAAAATCCTTCTTGCTTGACTCATAAGAACCCTTCATTTGACCCGTAAGGTTTGCATTTCATCTCACTTGACCCGTGAGAATCTTTCCTATTTGACCCACAAGAACTCCTCACTTGACTCATGAGGTTCACATCTTATCTCACTTGACCGATGAGAATCCTTCTTGCTTGACCCGTAAGAAGTTTGTATCAACTTTTGAGACAAATCAAACCCCTTGTGAAAGCTTCTAAGACAAACCAGACCGTTCTCAGCAACCTTTGAGATAAACTAGATCATTCCCATTAACCTTACAGGATAAACTAGACTATTCTCGTCAATTTTTAAGACAAAATAGACAGCTCTTAAAAGCCTTCGAGACAAATCATACCATTCTCAACAACCTTTTGGACAAACCAAACCATTCCCATAAACCTTATGGGACAAAACATACCATTTTCGTCAACTTTTTAGACAAATTAGACCACTCTTAAAAGCCACCAAGACAAAACAAATCACTCTCTGCAACCTCTGGGATGAATTAGGTGTTGGAATTCTTGGCGCACCAAGATCCTTTTAAGGTAGGATTTGAGCTCATTGAGCTAACTCTAGCTTGAACAGCTATCTAAGGCAACTAGAGGTAGCTCCCTTTAGCTCAAGTTAGCTTATGTCAGCTCACTGCAGCTATAAGTAGCTCAGAGTAGCTGGACTTCATCTCAAGTCAGCTCACTTCAGCTATAAGTAGCTCAGCTTCTCAAGTCAGCTCACTTCAGCTCAAGTAGCTCAAAGCTCAAAGTAGCTGGACTTCAGCTCAAGTTAGCTCAAGTCAGCTCAAGTCAGCTCAAGTCAGCTCACTTCAGCTTTTGGTAGCTGAGTGTAGCTGGACTTCAGTTCACTTCAGCTGAGAGCAGCTAACTCCAGCTCAAGGTCAGCTCTAGGAGCTGGACCTCAGTTCATGGTGCTTGGTTGGAGCTCAAAGGAGCTCAATGGTGCATAAGTAGCATAGTGAGCTAGCTTTGTGCCAGCTCACCTTGCTTTTAGGTCAAAACCACCAAGAGACACATCTTTTGTGTAAAGGTATGTCTCTTCATCAAAAGAGATGACTATTGGCTAAAAGAACATGTCTTTTCATCCAAAGGAAGTGTTCCTTGAGTGAAAAGACATGTATATTCGGCCATGAGGGTGGTTGGGGTGGTTATTGCACCAAGAGTGATGTCCTATGACTTCAAGGGACATGTATATTCGCCCATAAGGTAGTTATGGGGTGGTTATAGGCCAAAGGAAGTGTTCCTTGGCTAAAAGACATGTATTTTCGCCATAAGGTAGTTATGGGGTGGTTATAGGCCAAAGGAAGTGTTCCTTGGCTAAAAGACATGTATTTTCGCCACCATACATGACCCTTAGCCAAAGGAAGTGTTCTTTGGCTTAAAAGACACCTTTCTTGGTGTAAAGGTGTGCCTTTTGGTCATCTATAAATAGCCTTTAGTGGCTGGCCATTTTAAGCACGAATTTGGCACTCCATTTGCTCCATTTTCTTGAGAGAAAATTATTCTCCTCCTATTTCCTTTAGAGGCCAAAATATTAAACACTTTTTGAGAGCATTGTGGGTGGATTTACATAGAGATTGTTCATCTCTATTCAAGCTTCAAGGTGCTCCTCTAAGATCAAGTTCTCCCTCAAGTTTTCGCCAAAGATAACCAAGAAGAAAGGTACACATTCTCTCTTGGTTTAGTAGCATGCTAGGTTTCATTTATTATTTACATGTATGTTCTTAGTAGCATGCTAGGATTTATTTGACACAACATGTATGTAAAATTGATATGTTATATAGCATGTTATATCAAATGCATGAATAATATGTTAAAGAATTAGAATTATGCATACCTATATCCATGTTGAACTCAAATGAACAAATATGCATGTGGCATATACATGAGTAGATAACATAAAAGTATGTTATCATGAGATCCTGAAATCTTCAATTGGTATCAGAGCCTAGGTCATGAAAATGTATATGTTGCATGTAGTAAGCATGATTTAGGATCATACATATGTGTATGATTTTGATAAAGGCTAATGAAGGATATGTGTATGAAGCAATGAAGGCATGTTTATGTATTTCTGATTGAATGCTATATGCATCTCTTTTGCCATATATGAGCATGTTAGAAGTTGTTTCATACACATGTTGCTTTGTTGAGTCTTGTTGTGTAAATTGAACTAAAACATGTGAATTGCATCAATGTAGATGGCTTGTAAGAATATAGTTGCAGAATTAAACCGTGACCTCAAATTGGATGGTGAAAACTATTCAATTTGGCAACAGAAGGTCAAATTCATTTTAACTGAGCAAGATACTCTTGATGTGCTCACTCATGAGATCATGCCTCCTGCTAAGGGAGTGGATAGGACTGCCTATGAGGCATTCTTAAAGAAGAACTCTATGTGTAGAGTCACTCTCCTCTCCACTATGGTGGATGAGATTATGGTGGAATTCTCAATGCTTGAGGGGGCCAAGGCCATATGGGACTCAGTCAAGGCCAAGTATGGAGATGTTTCTGTAGAGAAACAACGCTCAATGATTCTCAAGTTTGAGAATTATGTGACGCGTGCTGATCCTTCTATGAGTGCTCACTTGCGTGAAATGTCACGCATGATCAACCAACTCAAGACAGATGGGCATGTGCTCACTGATGAGCAACATGTAAAAGCAATAATCTGTTCCTTGCCTGATGAGGAATGGCAGTTGATGAAGGTCAACTTATGCCATTACCCTCAAATAATGTCATTTGATGACATTGCTCGTCACCTCCTACTTGAGGCTGAGGTAATGGCCCTCAAGGACCATTCTAGGGCATATGTTGCCTCATCCTCTATCCAGAAGGGATGGAAGAAGAATGGTAGCAAAGGAGGGCCAGGGAAGGGCAAGGGAAAAGTTTCTGCTTCCAAGAAAAAGTTCAAGAAGAAGCCGGACATAAGCAAGCTGAAGTGCTTCAACTGTGGGTATAAAGGACAATTTGCAAAGGATTGCAAGGGTCCACCCAAGGTACATACATACTCTTCTACTTCCATTGTACATGTTGTGTCATGTACATTACTAACTGAGTGCAATTCTTTGTGGATTGTAGACTCGGGAGCAACAGACCACATAGCCCGGGACAAGTCCTGGTTCGTGGCCTACAGGAAGCTCTCAAAAGGAGCTAAGCACGTTTCAATGGGGAATGATGCCAGGCTGGAAGTAGAAGGCATAGGAACATGTAGAATTCCTATAGATATTGGATATTTGTATCTAATAGATGTATTGTATGTACCAAACATTTGTAGAAATTTGATTTCTATAAGTTGTATGTTGAAGTACAATTATTGCTTTAATTTCTTTAATAATAATGTGTCTATTATTAAAGATGATAAGATAGTATGCACTTGCTCGGTTAATAATGGGCTTTATGAGTTGAAGCCAACTGACCATTCTGTTGCAAGTCCTAGTTGCTATGTGACAGAGGTCACAAATGAAATGAGATGGCATGAAAGGTTGGGTCACATTGGTCAAGATAGAATGGACAAGCTAGCCAAGAGTGGCTTGCTAGGTTCTTTGACCAAGGTAGTCCTTCCAAGTTGCCAATCATGCCTAGAGGGCAAAGCCACAAGAAAGCCTTTTGGCAAAGCAACTAGGAGAGGTGAGGCACTAAGTTTAGTTCACTCTGACCTATGTGGGCCCATGAGGGTTGAATCTAGAAATGGATTCAAGTACTTCATCACATTCACTGATGATTATACTCGATTCACCCACATCTACCTACTAAGAAACAAGGCAGAGGCCTTGGCATGCTTTGAGAAGTATGTACACTTGGTTGAGAACCAAGTAGGTAAGAAGGTTAAGTCCTTGAGGACAGATAGGGGTGGAGAGTATACATCAAATGCATTCAAGGCATTTTGTGACTTGAAGGGTATTGAGAGGGAGTTCACTCTTCCTTGGACACCCCAACAGAATGGAGTGTCTGAGAGGAAGAATAGAACTCTTATGGACATGGTACGTTCCATGATGGCAAAGGCCAACTTAGACATCACTTATTGGAGTGATGCACTGCTGTGTGCAGTTCATGTCCTTAATAGAGTACCCACCAAGAATGTGAACTCTTCTCCATATGAGTTATGGAAGAAGAAAACTCCTAATCTAAGCTATTTACGCCCTTGGGGTTGTTTAGCTTATGTTCACATAACGGACCATCCTTTGGGAAAGTTGGGTCCAAGAGGGAGGAGGTGTGCCTTCCTTGGTTATGCTGAACAATCTAGGGGTTATGTGTTCTTGGATATAAGTCACAAAACTGGGAACATCTTTGATGCAAGGAATGCTAACTTTGTGGAGGATGAGTTCCCCAAAGTTGGTGAGCGTGGTGACTTAACCTCATTAAGCCAGATCCTAGATGAGGATCAACCAAGTGTCATAAGGACACCTGGGACACATGCACCTACTCTAGAGGGAGTACCTCAACCACATGGAGCAATGGCTCCAGAAATGCCTGTTGTTGTGGACCAACATGAGCAAGACCTCCAAGAGGAAGGTTTTGTTCAAGAGGGAGTTGAGGATACTCAAGAGCAAAATGTTGAGCCTCAAGAGATGGAGCATGAGTTGCCTCCATCTCAGCCTACATTGAGAAGATCAATGAGGAAATTTGGACCACCTAAAGAATGGTGGATCTTGGATAGTGAGGCAAATTTGGTTGCATCTGAGATAGATGAGCCAAGTAACATTAAGGAGGCTCTTGAGGGTGCACAGAGGGAAGAGTGGCTAAATGCAATGAAGGATGAGTTGCATTCAATGCATCTCAATGGGGTTTGGGAGCTAAGTGATCTTCCTCCAGGCCGTAAGGCAATTGGGAACAAGTGGGTTCTCAAGATCAAGGTGAACTCTGATGGAAGTATCGAAAGATACAAGGCCCGTTTGGTGGCCAAGGGTTTTACACAGAAGGAGGGTGTTGATTTCAAAGACACCTTCTCTCCTGTTGTAAAATTCACTTCCATCAGGATATTACTTGCCATCGTGGCAAATCTAGACCTAGAGTTACATCAAATGGATGTAAAGACCGCCTTTCTCAATGGTGATTTGAGTGAGGAGATATATATGAGACAACCTGAGGGGTTTGTCCAAAAGGGTCAAGAGGACAAGGTATGTAGACTGAAGAAGTCTATCTATGTGATAGCCAAACGCTATCGCCTCTATCTGGCCGAACTCCCTGCCACAAGAATGGCCAGAAGAAGCTGGCGCTACCCGAGAAAAGGTGTGATCATGCACCTCGGGAGATAGCCGAAGAGCTCCGAGCCCGGCACGCCAGGAAAACCCGAGGACACTACTTGCCCCCCCAAGGTTGTGAACAGATCGCCTTCGGAAAAGCGGCACCAGACATAGCGAGCCGAACATGATATCCCCGAAGGCGGAACTCCCTGAAGCTGGGAACCCCCGAACTGAGGGCTTGTTTCCCGAAGAGGCTCTGTCCGTACCAAAGGACGACCTCACCCAGGGACCTCGGGAGTACGGCAGGAGCATTTAAGGAAGCATTTAAGGAAGCCTCTGACACATCCATTCACAGACGTCACAAGCCGCCTCAAAAGGCGCTCTGCCACGCTGACGCCATCAAAATCACATCATGGCCCATCTCAGCACAAGGCTCAAGGCAACCTACTACCAGCTATCTGTCCCCTACGCCCAGAAACTCAGGAACATCCGACCGAACACGTGTCGCGATCTGAACGGGCTAGGCACTCCTATAAATACCAGGAAATTAATACTTGGCAGGAGGCGGGTTGGCAAAAAGTGGTCTGACTCCCAGACTCTGAGAAAACCACCAGGCGAGACTCTTCAGCCCTTTGTGCTATTTCCTCTGCCTTTTCTCAGCCACCACTGACTTGGGCGTCGGAGGCTCCCCCCCGGAAACACATTCCGGGGGCCTCCTAACCCTTTGTTTCTGGACTTTCAGGCACACTCCCTTGGGCGAACCATCCTCCAGGCGTTCTTCCTCCTAGAAGTCTCTCCACCAGTCATCATGACTCTAAACGTTGAGGCCCCCGGCCATCATTTGGCGCCGTCTGTGGGAACCCGCTCTGAGATCGCCGTCGTTGAAACTCGGCGTTCTAAGGACAAGGGGCTCCCAAAGTCCCCGTCCGCGCCTGAGACACAACCGGCTGCTGAGCAAACACTCCCAGAGATTTCTGTGCCCGAGGAAGATCGCCCTCTAGTAATCACTATGAGCTTCCTGAAAGACTTTCAGCATTCGGTCGTGTCTGAAATGACACAGCAGATCGACCGAAGGTGGCCACAGCAAGCACAGGCCCAGAGACCTCCCTCACCAGGACGCCCTCGGGAGAAAAGCCCAAAGTCTACTCATTGCAGTTTGGGAAGCGGAGATCCGCGCGAAGAATCGTCCACAGAAAATACTCCCCTCGGGAAACAGCCTGTGGGGCAGAAGAGGTCTGAGCGACCGAGGGTCTTGCAGCAAAGAAGTTCGCTGCCTGAGGCGAGGTCCCTGTCCCCTCAGTGCCGAACTCGCTCCCCGAAGAGGCATCGGAAATCTCTCTTCCCTGAAGTAGGGCCTAGTGCCACAGTGCTTATGGAGAGGATATTAGCACGGCTAGATAGGGTGGAGAAACAAATGGCCAGAAAACCCGTTTGGGCAGACTCTCGGGAACATTCTGCGAAGATGTCTCCCCATTCATTCAGGCCGTTGTTGAGGCAGCTATGCCAGGTGACTTCAGAGTACCTTGGTTGGAGATTTATGATGGTCGTACTGATCCAGTGGCCCATCTGACGAAGTACAGACGCAGCATGATAATGCACGGTGCTGACGACGCTACTATGTGCAAGTGCTTCGAAGTCACCCTCACAGGGCCAGCAACTGCTTCGTACAATTCACTGCCCTCAGGGACCATTACTGAGTTCCATGAGTTGTCCAAGGCCTTCACACAGCAATTCATTGGGAGTCGACCTACTGCGAAGATGCCTGTCCAGATGTTCGACATAGAGCAGAGGAAGGGAGAAACCATCCGAGACTATGTCGAAAGATTCAATAGGGAAGCTCTGAGCATCCCAGACTTCCGGCCCGAAATCCGCATTCTTGCCATGACACGGGGCCTTCGGCGAGACTCACAGCTATTCTACGAGTTCTCAAAGGACCCCCCGGAGACCCTCAGAGAATTTTACCGAAGGGCAGAACAGCACATGACCGCCGAGGAACTAAGAATGGCAGGGCCGAAGCCCGATCACCACCGCGCCGATGGGTCCAATCAGCAAGCTCGGCATCCGACCGAACAAGCAGGACGACCTCGGAGGATGCGGGGAAGGAAACCCCAAAGTTTCACACCATTGAGCACTACACGGAGCAACATTCTCATGGCGCTGGAAAGGCAAGGGACGCAGATTCGGCGACCAAGGGCCATGACCGCCGATAATAAGAAGAATGCAAAAAAGTTCTGCCAGTTTCATCGCGACCACGGTCATGAGACCGAAGATTGCTTCCAGCTGAAGAAGTACATAGAGTCGCTGATAAAGCAGGGCCAACTTCGGAAATACCTGCGGATGCCATCCCCGAAAGGCAGAAAAGTGGAGGAAGAAAGGGCCGAAGATGAGGACTATGACTCCGACAGGCGGAGAAACCGAAGTCCAAAAAGGCGCCCTCCACCTCCGGCAGGGGTTATCCAAACAATCACCACTGGGCTCCCATCCTCGGAAAGAAAGCGGAAGGCCAGAGAAATTGCAGTCATGGAGTATCAAAGTCCATCAAAGAAGCTGGCTCGCAAAGATGGCTCCACCGTCGTCTTCCCCCACGACGATCCGCTGCTGATCATGGCGAGGATAGGGAACTGGGACGTCAAAAGGGTGTTGCTTGATGATGGCTCAAATGCTGACGTCCTATTCTCGCACCTACTGCCGAGCTTGGGCATCTCCAGCAGCGAACTTAAGCCTGTCACCTCGCCCACCTTCGGGGTCGGACCATCCGAACTGCCCATTCTCGGATGGATCGACCTCCCACTGATGATGAGAGGGACTTCGGTAGACGGAGCAGCTGAGTTGTACGCCTCCACAATGGCGAGGTTCATCGTCATGGACGTCCCGTCCTCGTACAACGCCATCCTTGGAAGGCAGACACAGGGAAACCTGCACATTCGCCCTGATGTGAAGTACTTGACTGTCACATTCGCCACCAAGGATGGAGATGCAGAGATCTTCATAGACCAGGCCGAGGTAAGAAAGGTGTTTGTGAAAGCACGAAAGGCTCCGGCAAACAACTCTACACAAACGGTGGAGGCAAAGGCGCAGGAGAAAGGCAAAGGAGAAGATCTCGCAAAAGCAGAAACGGAAGCAGTAGATCTTGTCCCAGGACAATCTACCCGAATAGGGAAGAGCTTGGCCGAAGGTGAGAAGGAAAATCTTGTATCCTTTCTGCTGAAAAATAAAGATCTGTTTGCCTACTCGCCGAAAGATATGCCAGGGGTAAACCCTGGCATAATACAGCACAGCCTCAAAGTAAGCCCGGAAGCAAGGCCTGTCCGGCAAAAGAAACGAAGCATCTCAGCCCACAAAAGCAACTTTGTCAAAACCGAAGTCCAGCGTCTCCTAGATGCTGAAGTTATCAGGGAGGTGAAGTACCCCGAATGGTTAAGCAACGTGGTCATTGCCACAAAAGAAGGTAGCAGCAAACTCCGGATGTGCATCGATTTCAGAAATTTGAACGATGCTTGCCCGAAAGACTCATACCCTCTGCCGCCAATAGATCAACTGGTAGATTCAACTGCTGAGTATGGGCTCCTTAGTTTCCTAGACGCCTTCAGTGGCTACCATCAAATAAGGATGGACCCCGAAGATGAAGAAGAAACCGCCTTCATCACCGAGGGAGGAACATACTGCTATGTCAGAATGCCCTTCGGGCTAAAAAATGCAAGGAGCCACCTACCAAAGGTTGATGAACAAGGTCTTTAAAGACCAAATGGGGAGAAACATGGAGGTGTATGTTGATGATATGATAGTCAAGAGCAAGCTGCCTGGCTACCACGTTGCAGATCTAGAGGAAACCTTCCAAAAGCTCAGAGCCTTCGGGATTCGGCTCAATCCTGAAAAGTGCATCTTCGGGGTAACCTCGGGAAAATTCCTTGGGTACATGGTATCCGAAAGAGGCATCGACGCTAACCCCGAGAAGATTAAGGCGTTGCTTGAGTTCCGAACTCCTGCCACAGTCAAAGACGTGCAGAGGCTCACCGGAAGAATAACCTCTCTGAGCAGGTTTATTTCCAGGTACGGAGATAGGTGTCGACCTTTCTTCAAAGTCCTCACAAAGGCAGCAAAAATGGAAGGCAACCTCGGAAGGAATGATCATCCTTGGGACGAAGATTGCCAAAAGGCCTGGGAAGAACTCAAAGTCTACCTGGCCAGCCTGCCGACTCTGCGACAACCTCGGGAGGGAGAGCCCCTCGTACTGTACCTCGCCGTCACAGAAAAAGCTGTGAGCTCGGTCCTCGTGAAAGAAGAAGGGCCAAAGCAATGGCCAGTCTACTACGTCAGCAAGTCCCTGCATGGCGCCGAAGTCAGGTACCCTTTGCTTCAAAAAGCTATATACGCCTTGGTGCTTGCAGGGAGAAGGCTGCGACCATACTTTCAGGCTCACCCCATCATCGTCCGAAGTAGTCTACCACTACGGGATGTTATGAAGAGAGTTGATCATTCGGGAAGGCTCTCCAAGTGGTGCATAGAGCTTGGCGAACACGAAATCACGTATGAGCCTCGGAAGGCCATAAAAGCCCAAGCACTGGCAGATTTTATCGCCGAAATACCCACCACTGAGGAGCCATTTGCCAGTGGACCTTGCAGTTGACGGAGCCTCGGGATCCGAACACCAGGGAGCTGGAGTAATTATCAGAGGACCCATCGCCGAAATACCCACCACTAAGGAAAGGTCCAAATGGAGGTGAGCCAGAATGGACCTTGCATGTTGACGGAGCCTCGGGGTCCGAACACCAGGGAGCTGGAGTAATTATCAGAGGACCCGAAGGCCTGGAGGTAATGAAGGCTATCAAGTTCAGCTTCAGCGTCACTAACAATGTGGCTGAGTATGAAGCCCTCATAGCGGGATTACGCTTGGCCAGAAAGGATTGGCGTGAGAAACTTAAAGGCTCACAGCGATTCCCAGCTGGTAGTTCGGCAGACGGCAGGAGATTATGGGGCGAAGGACCCAACCTTGGCAAAATACCACGAGCTGGTAGCAAAGCTCATCCAAGAGTTTGACGCCGTACGGATCGAAAATGTACCACGGCGGAATAACACTGAGGCAGATTGCTTGGCGAAGTCTAAAACATACACCGAGGTGCTAGATCACTCGAGCATCTCAGTGCTGAGCATAGCGACCTCGGGAAAAGGATGGGAAGATCCCATAAAGAGATACCTCGCAGAAAATATGCTCCCCGAAGACCCCGGCGACGCTGCGAGATTGCGAAGACGCTCCGGCCGATTCTTCCTGATTGGTGAAGAGTTATACCGGCAGGGATATGCAAACCCGCTGCAGAGATGCGTGGCTGAAGAGGATACTGAAATGATCCTTGAAGAGGTCCACGAAGGCATGTGTGGCTCACATATCGGAACTGATGCCCTTGCAGCGGTGATACTTCGCCAAGGATACTTCTGGCCTACCCTGAGAAAGGACACAAGACAGTTCGTCCGTAAATGTGGTAGCTGCCAGAGACACGCGAACATCCAGAGGGCACCCTCGGAAACGGTAAGTTCGGTTGACTATCCTTGGCCGTTCGCAGTCTGGGGTATAGACTTTATTGGGCCGCTCCCCACAGCACCCGGAGGCGTGAAATTCTGCGTTGTAGCAGTGGACTATTTCTCTAAATGGGTCGAGGCAGAACCGCTGGCAACTATCTCGGCAAAAGAAGTGCAGAAGTTCGTATGGAAGAACATTGTATGCAGACTTGGCATACCGAGGGTACTAGTAGCTGATAATGGATCCCAATTCATAGACAAAGGATTCCAAGAATTTATCAGCGACCTCGGAATAAAGATGCACTTCGCCCCAGTAGCTCACCCCCAAAGTAACGGGCAGGTGGAAGTATCGAACAGGACCATAAAAGATGGCCTGAAAAAGAGACTGGGAGAAGCAAAAGGGAAATGGCCAGGAGAACTCCAAAGCGTATTGTGGAGCTACCGAACGACGCCCCGAAGGGCCACAGGGGAAACTCCCTTTTCACTAGTCTTCGGGACAGAGGCCATTATCCCAGTCGAGATAGTCAGACCATCAGTACGGGTGCAAATATTTGATGAAGGTGGAAACGACCTCGGCCTCAGAACCAAGCTCGACCTCGTCGGCGAACACAGAGAAATAGCCGAGCTGAGAAGAAAAGCTTTTCAGCAAAGAGTGGCCGCGGCCGTAAACTTACGGGCCAGGCCAAAAGAAATCAAGAAGGGAGACCTCGTTCTCCGAAAGGCTGACTTTGCACCCCGAAGGCCGTCCCACGGAGTACTTCGCGCAAACTGGGAAGGACCTTATCTGGTTCTCGCCGAAGTACGAAAAGGCGTGTACAAACTTGGCGACGCCGAAGGCGTAGAATTGAAAAATACTTGGCACTCAGACGCCTTGAAAAAATTCTACGCCTAAGATGAAGCGGAGGAATTGTAAGTACAGAATGCTCTTAAGGAAAGTTCTTAAGTATCCAAAATTGTGCAAAGTAGAATTCCGTGAAGATGCTCGCCGTAATAAAGCGCAGATTAACCTCCCAGAGTCCCTTGAGCCATCATGCTCTGGAAAAGATGGAGAAATCTCGCAGAGGCAGTTTCCCGAAGTCCCTTGAGCCATCATGCTCGGGAATATGGGAAACAAGAACGTCGCAGAAGTACTCGCCGAAATAAGCGCAGAGACAGTTTTCCGAAGTCCTTTAAGCCATCACGCTCGGAAAAAATGGAAAACAACTCTCGAAAGATTTCCTAAGTCTCTTGAGCAAACATGCTCGGGACAATAGGAAAAGAAGGAAAATTTTTTGACTAAGGAATTTCCAAAGTCCCTCGAGCGAACATGTTCGAGACAAAATGGAAATGCAAAAGCCTGCAAAAAGAAACTTAGTCAAATTTTTCAGACTTTCCAAAAAGCCTCTGGAGCGAACAGGCTCGGCCAAGGGAAGGTAAAAAAGTTTCTTTGATTGCAGGTTTTCCGAAGTCTCTTGAGCAAATGCGTTCGGGGCAATGGAAATGAAGAAACTTGCAAGAAAAGACTTAGCCAAAAAAATCTTCATTAAGAGCAAAGCTGCTTTACAGTAAAGAAGTGCCCGAAGAAGGAATACAAAATAGAAGGGAAGGAAAAGGGGCCCTAAAATAGCCTAAGGGTTCGCGGCGTCCCGAGAGCCACTCGCTTGCCCGCCCTTTTCCACCACCTTTGGCGCTGGAATTGAAGGAGGAAGGTTCAAATGTTCGACCTTGGACCATTCCCACCGAGGTCCCCCAGGAATGTTTAGAGCCTCCTGAAAAGAGAGGTCCAGATCTGGGAACCTCTGGAGGACCTGGTGACGAGCAAGGCAGAAGTCGTCCTGAAAGGCAACCTTGGCCATTTGATCAGACTCGTTCTTATCAAGCTCGAGGTCGTCAAGGTCGTCCTTCAGTTCAGCAATCTCCTCCTTCAGCGCCTTTATCTCCAACGCCCCTTGGACCCCTTCTTCAAAGACTCGACCTCAGCCCGAAGAGTGTTATTCTCACTCGTCAACGACACTATAAGGCTGTCAGAAGCAGCCTTGTGCTTGAGAAGATCTTCGTTGGCGGTGAGCATCCCCTTTATTTGATCACCGAGGTCAGCAATCTTCTGGGAGGAATCCTTTTGAAGTTCTTCTTTTTCCTTCCGGAACTCCTCCCGAAGTGCAGTCACTTCTTTCTCAGCAGCCTCTTTCAGCTGCTGGTTTTTGGCGGCCGACTCCGCGAGTGCGATCCTCGCCTCATTCATGGTCTAAGTGGCCGAAGTTCGGAAGGCAACCTCCCTGGCCACCCGAACTCGGAGAAAGCCGGCGTACCCCAGCAGCTGCAAAAAGATAAAACGCAAGGTCAGTAAGAGCCAAAAACTTAGGAAAAAATTGAAGGGAAAGAGCTGTGAAGGATATACCTGAGCAGCATGCTCGGTGATCTTTGCGGCGAGAGTGTTATCCCCCGGATGGGCCGCCGCTATAGCCTTGAAGGAGGCCTCAATAAGCACCCCCTTCGAAATTTCCTTCGCCATTTGAGGACAGTCCTCGGCGTACAAATTCATGTCCTCCGTGAACGTCCAGAAAGGCTCCTTTGGTATCTTCCCTTGTGGGATTTTGGCGTCCCGAAGAGCTCGCTTCCGAGCATGTTCGGCCGCCCAGTCAGGGGTAGTCAACTCCACTGCGTGGCAAGAATGAGAAGGAGATTAAAGACAAAGAAGGCAATCCAGAAAAAACAAAGGAAGTACACTTTGTCTGGAAACAAACCTGGTGGAACCTCGACAGCGACGTCCTCGTAGTCCTCGGCCTCCTCGGCCGAAATGCCCTTGCCCTTCCGCCTGCGCCGCTCCTCGGCAGAAGGTACTTCTACCACTACATCAAGGAGGGCCTGCGACGCAGTAGGACTTTGGGGAGGGACGTCGGTTGGGGACCTCGGGACGTCGGCGTCCCAGGCTCCTCAGCAGTCTCCTCGGGAAGCAGGGACCTCGGCCGAATCATCAGGCGGCGAAGTGACAGCAACCTCGGCGTCCTCGTTTCCCTCCCCAATACTTTCCAAAGGGGAGGAAATAACAGTCTTCTTCGCCCGTTTAGACGAGGGACCAGCACCAACGGACTTCCGCCTTCGGGAAGCCGCCTTCTTTGTCTGCTCCCCCTTCTCCACTTGGCCGGAGAAAAGGGACTTGTAATAGGCGGCAGTCCCGTCGCCCATCTCTGAAAAAGGAGAGAAACATCAGCGTAAGTCCGAGGAAAAAACAGCAAAGGAGTAGAAGATGACTCACTTTCGACAAGCGTTTCGAAAGAAATTTCCTCCTTAAGAAGCTTGACCAACCAGGAATCCTTCCCGGCGATGGCAGGAGCTGGCATCTCGAGGTCAGTCTCGTGCTCCTTTACCACCTTTAGTTCCCGAAGGACCTCTTCGGTCATCAACTTCCAGTTGATTGGAAAAGGGTAAAGGGCGCGCGGAGCGACCTCGGGATCCCAGTCAGAGACAGCCCGAATGCGGGCGTCGAAATCCGCGAACACGGGAGCCAACTCTGGGGTCAGCAGCATCCTCGGATCAACAACGTCCACATCCAGTGTTCCCTGAGCCCATTTGGTCGGAACGTACGACCAGGCCTCGTCCATCTTCAGGAAGAAGAACTTCTGTTGCCACCCCCGCCAGCTATCCTTAGTGGCGAAG
Source organism: Aquilaria sinensis (assembly GCA_005392925.1). Taxonomy (NCBI): domain Eukaryota; kingdom Viridiplantae; phylum Streptophyta; class Magnoliopsida; order Malvales; family Thymelaeaceae; genus Aquilaria; species Aquilaria sinensis. The sequence continues at coordinate 159,217 of SMDT01002758.1, read as the reverse complement.
GTGAACATGAATTTCTTGCTCCCGGATCCCCGAGGTAGCATGAAATAGAAGCCACCCTTCGGGACCACAGAGAGCTTGTAGTACTGCATAAAGATTATGAAATGGGGTTCTATCCCGAAGACGCCACACATGCAGAGGTAGGCGTTAAAATAGCAGAACGAGTTCGGGGGAAGCTGGTTCACAGCAATGCCATGAAATTTGCAGAACTCGCACACCATCTTCGGGGGAGGATACCGAAGACCGGCCTTCAGCTGGGCTCGGAAAACGGTAACCTCCTTACTATGGTTTGAAAAAGCATAATGGCTAGAACGAGGCAGCCTAGTAATGGCGTAAGAGGGAAGAAAGAATTTTTTCTTCCACCTCTCTAACTTTGCAGGGGTGGTGCAACAAGGATGGGCTAAAAGAGGCTGCCAGCTCTCAGGAATGGGCATTTTCGACATGAAAACGAGTTTGAAAACGGAAGAAAACAGTTTCCAGAGAAAAACTCAAAAGAACAGAGGGATCAAAACACTCTGGAAAACAAAAACCCACCGAAAGATTTGCCAAAATCTGAGGACGCCGTCGTGAAAGTTGGCTGGAAAAAAGCTCTGATTAAGGTAGCTCCGCCACAGAAAGCAAGAAAGTGCAAGAACAGGGGCAAAGCAGAGAAAAGAGCAGAAGAAAAAGCAAAGGGAACTTATGATGGAATGGGCTATTTATAAAGCCAGAGGTGGGTAACCGAAACATCGTCATAAGTACCCTTTGGAGGCGAACCGTCGCCGTAACTGCTCTCTGCACCTGAAAAGGCGCGCCCTCTGTAACCGACGTGACTCTCCTCCAATGGCAAAGCGCCATGTGTCAACCGCTGCGCAAAAATGGGGGACACGTCCTCCAAACGTCCCTTGAAAACTGGGACACGTCTTCTGACATCCCTGGAAAACTGGGACGCGCCGCTCAGACTGACACGCTTGGCCAAACAGACCTGCAGAAACAAAGAGCAGTCCAACTCGAGGACGCCAAGAGACAGGCTATGGCCGAACAGCCCATGACCTTTCGGGCAAGAGGTGTATCTTCGGCACAGGCTCCGCCTCGAAGACACCAAAGAGCAGGCCAAGGCCGAAGAGCCCATGATCTTCGGGCAAAAGGCGCATCCTCGGAACAGGTTAAGCTTCCAAAGAGACTCCCATAAACAACCTCGGAAAGAGATGCAAAACCGAAGTCTTCACTTCGGCTTTCCAAAGGGGGGCATGTGATAGCCAAACGCTATCGCCTCTATCTGGCCGAACTCCCTGCCACAAGAATGGCCAGAAGAAGCTGGCGCTACCCGAGAAAAGGTGTGATCATGCACCTCGGGAGATAGCCGAAGAGCTCCGAGCCCGGCACGCCAGGAAAACCCGAGGACACTACTTGCCCCCCCAAGGTTGTGAACAGATCGCCTTCGGAAAAGAGGCACCAGACATAGCGAGCCGAACATGATATCCCCGAAGGCGGAACTCCCTGAAACTGGGAACCCCCGAACTGAGGGCTTGTTTCCCGAAGAGGCTCTGTCCGTACCAAAGGACGACCTCACCCAGGGACCTCGGGAGTACGGCAGGAGCATTTATGGAAGCATTTAAGGAAGCCTCTGACACGTCCTTTCACAGACGTCACAAGCCGCCTCAAAAGGCGCTCTGACACACTAACGCCATCAGAATCACATCATGGCCCATCTCAGCACAAGGCTCAAGGCAACCTGCTACCAGCTATCTGTCCCCTACGCCCAGAAATTCAGGAAACATCCGACCGAACACGTGTCGCGATCTGAACGGGCTAGGCACTCCTATAAATACCAGGAAATTAAATACTTGGCAGGAGGTTGGTTGGCAGAGATCTCACTCCCACATTCTGAGAAAATTACCAGGCGAGACTCTTCAGCCTTGTGTGCTATTACCTTTGCCTTTTTCTCAGCCAACCACTGACTTGGGCGTCGGAGGCTCCCCCCCGGAAAAACACTCCGGGGGCCTCTTAACCCTTTGTTTCTGAGTTTTCAGGCACACTCCCTTGGGCGATCCATCCTCCAGGCGTTCTTCCTCCCAGAAGTCTTTCCACCAGTCATCATGACTATAAACGATGAGGCCCCTAGCCATCACTATGGTCTTAAGCAAGCTTCAAGGCAGTGGTACTTGAAGTTTCACCATGCAATCACAAGCTATGGCTTTGTGATGATGCATGAAGACCATTGTGTATACTTGTACTCTTCTGGGTCTAGTTTTGCAGTATTGACTCTATATGTAGATGATATACTGATTGCAAGTAATGGGCTTGCGTTGTTAAGTACCATCAAGAGATGGTTATCTTCCACCTTTGACATGAAGGACATGGGGGAGGCTGCCTTTATCCTAGGGGTTAAAATCCTGAGGGATAGAAAGGCAAGGCTGTTGGCCCTTTCTCAAGAACCTTATATTGATAAGATTCTTGCAAGGTTCAACTTAACAAACGCAAAGCCCATGAGTACACCTCTTGCATATGGTTGCAAGATTGGAGAGGACTTGTGTCCTAAGACTCCAAAGGAGAAGGAAGAGATGGCTCAGGTCCCCTACCTAAGTGCCATTGGTAGCTTGATGTATGCCATGTTATGTACAAGGCCAGACATCAGCCAAGCGGTTGGACTTCTAGCAAGATATTCTTGCTAAGTCTACATCTGGAGCATTGGAAGAGCGTCAAGAGGATCCTAAGGTACCTCAAGGGTACTAAGGATTATTGGCTTTGTTACCAAGGTAAAGACCTTGGTTTACGTGGCTATTCTGATGCTGATTGGGGAGGAGATAGAGACTCCAGCAAGTCTACATCTGGTTATATTTTCATGCTAAATGGTGGGGCTACTACTTGGTGTAGTAAGAAGCAAACTTGTACAGCATTGTCCACAATGGAGGCTGAATTTGTTTCATGTGCCTCAGCTGTACAAGAAGCCCTTTGGCTAGGTTATTTCCTTAAAAATTTGGAGTCCAGGGTTTCTATTGAGAAACCTATTACTATCTACAGTGATAGTATGGTAGCCATGGCTTATACCAAGGACCCCAAATACCATGGAAAGACCTAGCACATTAGCACGAAATATAATTTTGTGCGGGATGCAATTGAAGAGGGTGAAGTTAGGATTGAGTACATTTCTACAGACCTGATGGTGGCAGATCCTCTCACTAAGCCATTGCCACCACTTGTATTTGCTCGACATGTTAGAGCAATGGGTCTTAGAAGAATGTAAATGTTGGATGTACTTCACCTCTTTGGTGTCACACATGTTATGTATTTCTTTGAAATAATACAGATTATTTTATGAAATACTCAGTTCAATTTTATGAATCACAACGAACAAATGAACATGTCAAACATAGGCAGAGGATGACTTTCTCACACAAGTCATCCGCCCTTGATCTTTGTGTAAGATTAAGGATGAGACTGGCTAAAGACTTAAATGAAACTTAAGTGAATGATACATTTAAGTGGGAGTCATGCTCCAACACATGACACTTTAGCTTTTATGGTCGCCTTGATTATGAGTAATCAAGATTCAATGCTTTGGTGCATTCAGTTTGTATGACCATTCATACATCCTAGCCTATGTTAGATGTAAGCTAAGGCTTACATGGAGAAATTTCATGGTTATTGACATGTCCTCCTTTTATGTGTTAAGAGGAGTACACTTCATGGTGTTTTAAGAGGGAGAAATGACACACTCCTCAATTGGAATGGAGATCACTCCAAGTGGGAGTGACATGAGTAAAACACCTTAGAAGTGTATTATGGAACTTTAATGGATGTGTTTCCAAGTGTTCCATGACCATGAAATACGACCAGAGAAGAATTTAAGCAAGTTGTCTCTATTCTTGCTTAGTGTGAGATTCTTCGAATCAGACTCTTAGTGACTATGGCTTGCTATTAGGAAGTTGAGTTAATTATGATTACTTTGATTGGTTGTCGAAGGTCTTAGAGAAATGAGACTGGAGTATCCTCCTTTTGGGTAATCATGTTAACTCATTGACCTAAGTAGTTGAAGCTAAAAGGAAAGACATTAAGATGATACACGTTCACTAAATTCAATCTTGGGCCCACATATTACTGTGAGTAGTATGCTAGATTGAATGACAAGTGATTGAAATGAGTACTCAATGCTTAATACAATCATGGATTTCAAGGAGTTGAAATTCTAAGAAAGAGACTGATTGTGATTAAGAAGTGTATCATATGTCTGGGGTCTGAAAGGCATAACTTGATGTGTTCAAGCAAGCTTGATGTGTTTAAGCAACACACTTGAATTTGATGTGTTCAAAGGAAAGTTTGAAGAAGTTCAAACTATGAGGAGAGGACAATCTTCTATTGAGAGTCTAACAACCTCAATAGAAGAGACTTAGTGTGTGTGCCTGAGGTCGCACCCACAACTCTATATATGTAGAAGTGTTTGGATTATTTCGGCTATTAGGATTAAGGAGTTTGTTTTGAGTGGGAGCTGGAACTTTAAAAGCATCTTAGTGCGAGTGGGAGTTTGTTGGAATTCTTGGCGCACCAAGATCCTTTTAAGGTAGGATTTGAGCTCATTGAGCTAACTCTAGCTTGAACAGCTATCTAAGGCAGCTAGAAGTAGCTCCCTTTAGCTCAAGTTAGCTTATGTCAGCTCACTGCAGCTATAAGTAGCTCAGAGTAGCTGGACTTCAGCTCAAGTCAGCTCACTTCAGCTATAAGTAGCTCAAAGTAGCTGGACTTCAGCTCAAGTTAGCTCAAGTCAGCTCAAGTCAGCTCACTTCAGCTATAAGTAGCTCAAAGTAGCTGGACTTCAGCTCAAGTTAGCTCAAGTCAGCTCAAGTCAGCTCACTTCAGCTTTTGGTAGCTGAATGTAGCTGGACTTCAGTTCACTTCAGCTGAGAGCAGCTAACTCCAGCTCAAGGTCAGCTCTAGGAGCTGGACCTCAGTTCATGGTGCTTGGTTGGAGCTCAAAGGAGCTCAATGGTGCATAAGTAGCATAGTGAGCTAGCTTTGTGCCAGCTCACCTTGCTTTTAGCTCAAAACCACCAAGAGACACATCTTTTGTGTAAAGGTATGTCTCTTCATCAAAAGAGATGACTATTGGCTAAAAGAACATGTCCTTTCATCCAAAGGAAGTGTTCCTTGAGTGAATAGACATGTATATTCTCCCATGAGGTGGTTGGGGTGGTTATTGCACCAAGAATGATGTCTTTTGACATCAAGAGACATGTATATTCGGCCATAAGGTAGTTATGGGGTGGTTATAGGCCAAAGGAAGTGTTCCTTGGCTAAAAGACATGTATTTTCGCCACCATACATGACCCTTAGCCAAAGGAAGTGTTCTTTGGCTTAAAAGACACCTTTCTTGGTGTAAAGGTGTGCCTTTTGGTCATCTATAAATAGCCTTTAGTGGCTGGCCATTTTAAGCACGAATTTGGCACTCCATTTGCTCCATTTTCTTGAGAGAAAATTATTCTCCTCCTATTTCCTTTAGAGGCCGAAATATTAAACACTTTTTGAGAGCATTGTGGGTGGATTTACATAGAGATTGTTCATCTCTATTTCAAGCTTCAAGGTGCTCCTCTAAGATCAAGTTCTCCCTCAAGTTTTCACCAAAGATAACCAAGAAGAAAGGTGCACATTCTCTCTTGGTTTAGTAGCATGCTAGGTTTGAATTATTTACATGAATGTTCTTAGTAGCATGCTAGGATTTATTTAACACAACATGTATGTAAAATTGATATGTTATATAGCATGTTATATCAAATGCATGAATAATATGTTAAGAATTAGTATTATGTATATCTATATCCATATTGAAATCAAATGAACAAATATGCATGTGGCATATATATGAGTAGATAACATAAAAGTATGTTATCATAAGATCCTGAAAATCTTCATTAGGCTATTCTAAACTTATCAAACAAACTAGATTGTTCCCGTCAACCTCTGAGACAATCAGAGCGCTCTCGGTGACCTTTAAGACAATCAGACTACTCTTGAAAACTTTAGGGACAATTAGACTAGTCCCGTTAACCTCTGAGACAATTAGACAGCTCTTTGTGACCTTCGAGATAATCAGACCGCTCTTGAAAACTTTAAGGTAATTAAACTATTCTAGATAACCTTCAAGATAATCAAACTGCTCTTGGTGACCTTTGAAACAATTAGACTGCTCTAAAAAACCTTAGGCACAATTAAACTGTTACCACCTCAACGGAAAATTACAGTATGAAGGCATAGTGGTTATAAACCATTATATAGCATAATTTTCACTATAGTGAATGAAATGTGAGGGGTAAAGTGAATAATCTACACCTCCCTACAAGATTACAATGGTTACTTGGTACTAAAGGAAGCCCTAGAGGATTGCTTGTTTTACAAGTGATCTATGGGTCTTATTGCAAGATTTCAAGACTTGGGAACTCAATTGTACAAGTCTAAAAGAGAGATTTGGAAGGATTTGAATCGTATGGAAGTAATTTTTGGAGGCTAAATTGCATAAAGGAAAGAAAAGCCATTATTCAAGAACCTAGGACAACTAGATGTACAATTGTTCACAAAAATAACTTAAGGATGGGATGATTTTTGACAAGAGTCAAAGGTGGTCATTTCTAGCATTATCCCAGCCTTTTATTTCTAGGTTCTAAGGTCAAAAATGTGGGCTAAATATTAGCCAACAAGTCTTTGCTTAAGATATACTTATAGTGACTTAAGTGAGGGTTAAGGTTAAACTAATCAAGTCAAGTAAAATATCTTGATTTCTAACCATTTCTTGCCCATCATTGTCCCCCACTAGGCACAACCTATTCCTTAGCTCCTCCATAAGCTTCCATAGCCACTATAGCTCAATCTCCCAAGAAATCACAAAGGAAGGCAATCGGATGCAACAAGAAAGAGAAAAACCCTAGTTTTCGGGTTTATTGTGCATCTCTTGAAGATTTCAGCCTTCAAAGCTTAGGTAAGGGTTCTATCTTCATGTTTCATGATTGTTTACTATCCTAAGATGATAATCAAGCATTCATGAAGCTAAGAAGATGCTTGAAAGAGAGCAAAAAGCTCAAGGAACCAAGTATAGGTTAAGGGGGAGTGCATGAACAAGGTTCCAGCCTTACTATTTCTCATGCACTAATATGGCAGTATTTACAGGGGTTTCTAGAGCCCAAGTTAGTACTAAATAAGACCAATTAACCTTCTAATACCAAGTATTAGCTTGAGCAAGGCTGCCATAGTGATTACATATTATTTATTTGATTGTTATGGACTAACCCTAATGATGTATTGCTGCCAGCATTGCATTTGATTGTGTTATGTTTGTTTGTGCATTTGGATGGCTATATTTTTGTATATGTGCTTTTTTTTGTGTCTTTATGTCTTTGGGTTTCAGGTATGTTGCTGGAAATTCAAGTTTCTAATGATAAGCCCTTACTAAGTTTCTTCAAATAGACTTACCCCATTTTTGTCCATTTCAGGAGCACCTGAAAAAGAGCATTCAAAATAATAGTAGTCCTATGAATTTCTCTATGAAATTTTATTTATATTAAATCCCATATGTTTAGTTGTAAAATAGAAAGTTTCATGATTTTTTGAGCACATTAGTTATTTTTAGTAATGATACTTTTTGCCTTATGCAGCAGCTGGTCCCTACAAGTTTCTGGAGTGCTTAGTGCTTTTGAAGTTCTCCAAGAAACTTAGTGTACATATTAACTAATTTATTGCCATGTATGTGGTGCATCAATGCATTTAAATGATCTGGGTATGTTGTATGTGTAGTGTGAGAAGGATATATGGATCAATGGAGTGTGGTTTGAAGTGTGTATACAATGCTGTCCATATGGTGTTTATGGGCTATTTTGATGGCATTTTTATGAATGATGGTTAGAAGGACTTTAAATTCATGGGAATGGTTTTACCATGTGTGTAAGACATATATGGACACTACCAAGTGGGTTTTGCACCTGGAAATGAAGTGTATGAATATTATGAAATTTTGTATGGGCATAATGGTCAATAGTGGCTAAAATTTGGTACCCTATACTCCAGCTGCCATAACTTTCTGTACATAAAGAATTTGGCCATGAAATTTTGACCACACTTAGAAAACTTCAAGAGGAATATCTTGGATTTTGAATCAATGGATTTGGTACCCTGTAACCGGAGTTATGGGCTGTCAAAATTGGCTGATTTTGCTGAGCACTGTTCATATGGTCATTTTTACCCGGTTAAGTGTGAGATCCATAATTGTAAACTTAGATGGGTTTAATGTCTCAAACCTGTTTCCCTATGAAGTTTTAAGGGTATTAAAGGGTTTAAAACCTTTAGGGCATAGGAGAACATGGGTATAATTTAAGTTGGACACGGTGTGAAAGTTTGAAAAAAAAAGATGCGCACCAATAGCATCATAGCATCATGTGTGCATATGATTGTACATGCATTTAGGGATTTTACTCAAATTTCATATTAGCCAGGAATAAAGAATTTCATTGTCATCATCACTTCTAGATGAAATTGTATGTGAATATGTGTGTGATGGTTGGACCAATATACACATCTTTGCATAATGACCAAAAAGAACACTTGGGTAAACATAGTGCATATGCTCTGCTTGGCCTACAAGACATGGACTGCCTGGGGCTTGAGCTCACTAAAATTAATCACTGTATTTAAATACTCAGAGTGGTAACACAAACCGCTTCCGTAAACCTCTGAGACAATCAAACCACTCTTTGTGATCTTCAAGACAATCAAACCCGTTCTTGACAACCTTTGGGACAATCAGACCGCTCCTTTGAGGAAACCTAACTGCCTTTACCACACGATAGCTAGCGTGGCAAACTGATTGCCCCGTCTACCTTACCACTTCTCCAGCCATTTTCAAATCAATCTAATTGCTTTCAACTCTTCATTCCACTTTTTTTGCTGTCAGGGTAAAATTAGTATTTCCAGCATTAGCCAACTTTATCCAACAAAATTGAGTCGATGGTGGGCAAACTGTTAACAGTCATTTTGACATTCCTTTAGGTGTCTTAAGCTAGATTAGGCAAAATTTTGTTAATTAGTGTTTAAGGGCATTTTGGCCTTTTTTATCTAAAATTGTTATGTTGTGTCCCAAAATGTGTTTTTTTTATTCTTTAAATTTTGCTTAGGTCTTGTTAATTTATTTTTATTTTTATTGTCAAATTTGAGGCATTCGGCTAATTTTGGCTAAAATTGTGCTTAATTGTAAAAGTTTGGGCTTTAATAGAGATTTTTAGGAAGTCTTGGGATTTAATGAAATTCCTGTAAAATTCTAGGCTTAATTGAAAAATCTAAATTTTTATTGAGCTCAATTGAAAATCTATGACAATTCTGGCGTCAATTAAAGACTTTAGGATAGTTCAGGCTAAAATAGAAACTAGGAGCAAATTTTGTACTAAATTTGCAAATAGTGGATTTTTCAAGAATTTGTCTTAGTTTGATCGAGATTCTAGCATTAAACGATTTTCTAGGGCTTTAAAGACTAGAATACATATAACTACGCTTTAAAAATCTAAGAACTTTAGTCTGAATTTGAAACCTAGAAAGAAAAAAATCGAAGTTAAGGATGCTAGACTAGAAAAAGAGAAAACGCCACAACAACCCCTTACTTTTTGCTCCTCATCATTCAGAAACCAATCCTTGCACCTCTGACAGCAACGCTACCGTATCTATCAATCTGCAACTGGCAAGCTCCTAGTGCCGCCGTTCTCTACTCTCCAGCTCAACACTCCGACTGGCCGCTGCTCCAACTTGCAACCCATAGCAGCCACCTTAGCATCACCGTTATCCAAATCAAAAGAGGAGGAAGCTGCTACTCGCGAGCCTATCCTCCTCTTCCCCACTGTCCTTCTTGTCTTCCTGGAGCCCCGGAACCACTGCTGATCGCCACCTAATGGTCACCACATGTTGCTACAGCGACCTAGCAAACCATCCCACCACCAGGTCCATTGTGCCTCCCCCGTCCGCTGAAGGTCAGGTGAGTCAGCCAGTGAAGACGCGAAATAGACGAATTCAGCGTTACAGATCACTTTTTGGTCCAAGCACCATGTTATCCCTGGATTTCATTTATTTATTCATATTAGCCATTAACAATTCTGTTATTTCATTTAGGTCGCTGCATTATATGTTTTTAACTAAGTCATTCCCGAATTCGTATTTTCATGCGTTGATTGCTCTTTATATTTATTTTATTTATATTGTAGCATCCTAATTAATCTTTGACAATAATGTAGAGTCCTATTAGTGTTTGTTCTAATTTTAGTTCTTTTTCTTTATTTTGATTTATCTTTATTTATTTTTATCTAGTAAGTATGATTTTGTTTTTCTTATAATTATGATGTTCATTTGTCTATTTCGCTTATTCCAGTTTTCATGCATATTCAAGTTAGGAGTTAAATAATTGTTCTTTAAATTAATTTTGGATTTATATTGTTTTCTTTTAATTTACTTTATTTTGTTCCTTCTTTTCTTATTCCCCCACTAGTAAGTATGATTTTGTTTTTCTTATAATTATGATGTTCATTTGTCTATTTCGCTTATTCCAGTTTTCATGCATATTCAAGTTAGGAGTTAAATAATTGTTCTTAAAATTAATTTTGGATTTATATTGTTTTCTTTTAATTTACTTTATTTTGTTCCTTCTTTTCTTATTCCCCCACTAACATGTTTTTTTTTTTTTGGGTTTCTTGTTTTCTTTTGAGTCTTGTGTTGGGTTTTTTAGATACTAGAAAGAACGTTACTTGAGAAAATCATCCACCAATAATCTAACCAACATCAAGGCAACCATGACCATCTTGAACATCAAATTTTGCAATTAAAACGAGATTACTACTCTTGTTGCAACCACTTCTCTGACCTTTTAGGAATAAGTCCTAACTAGTCACCTAAACCTCCCATTCACATAGAAGTGAACAATGTTGGCTTTGATCTCGCCTGAAGCTTGAGAGTTAAACCCAATTCCAAGCCTATTAACTGAAATTGACCATCTTTTTCTTGTTTGCTATTTAACGTATACCTGTATTATTTTATTATTGACGATTTGTTTTTGCTTGTTTTAGCTTGTTTTAGGTGAATTGGGTGCCTAACACCTTCCCAACTCATACACGTTCCTTGATACTAAAATCTCCAATTATTTTCAAAAAATTCACTTTTTTCATTGCTTTGGAGTCAAAACAAGTTTTCCCTTAGTTTTTACCTATTTTTCAAACTAGGGTGGTAACTCTCTTTTTCCTAAACCCTAGTGTGAGGATCTGTGTTAGTCCATACCAATAATTGCAGCCGTGCTTGATGGTTTACTAAGGTTAAGGCCACTCACAAAACCAGGATTTGAAGTGTAGTTTCTGTAGTCATATCCACCTAAGTTTTGACCAATAGTAAAGCTTATTAGAGTCTTTTCAAATGGGAAAATTCAGGCTATTTTAGCTAGGGAGCTTTAGAGCCCCGATGTTGGATGGGATTCAACCAATATTCTTTAAGAAATATTGGTCATTCATAAGTCAATCAATTCTGAATACGGTACATGCTTGTGCTAAAGGGAGATTTCTTTTGAAAAAAAAAATGAACGGAACTTACATTGCCCTCATTCCTAAAAGTCAACTTCTTAACTCAATTTGTTATTCCCACCCAATTAGCTTATGTAAGATGGTACAAGATAGTGGCCAAAGTGTTAGCAAATTGGGTAAGACCTCTCCTAAGGGAGTTTGATCTTGGAGCACCAAAATGCCTTTGTTCCAGGTAGATCTATCTAGGATAACATTATCATTGCCCAAGAGTTATTTTAGGCCATTAAATGCACTAATAAAAAGACTAGGAAGAGAGGTTTTAAGGCAGCCTTGAAACTTGATATTCGAAAAGCTTACAATAGGTTGTAATGGAGCTTTATCAAAACAATTTTGGAAACAATATAGTTTCCTAAGCACTAGTTAGTTCTTATTTTGTAATAGCACTATTTCTTACTTCATCTTAGTCAATGGAAGTCTAACAACTTGGGTTTCATCTAAACTAGGTATCAAGTAAGGTGACCCTTTGTTCGTATACCTCTTTATTTTATGCAGTGAGGCTGCCTTCAATTACCTGTTAGATCTCCAACAATCACGTTTTCTTTAGGGGCTGAAAGGTAGCATACTGGGGCCTGAAATTAATCATTTGTTTTTCACAGATGATTGCTTGATCTTTTTTTTTTTTTACCTGTTGTTTTTAATCCATAACCTAAAAGTTGCCCTGGATCTCTATAGGAAGTAACAGGCCAGGAAATGAATTATCATAAATTGTAATGGTCCTTCAGTAAGAATGTTCCTTATTAGTTTGTTCTCATGTTTTGTAAAGTACTCAATTTCCTAGTGAATGACTTTATCACTTAATACTTGGGGATCCCTTTTGATTATGATATAACTAAAATGACCTTTTTTAATTTCTTTGGTGAGAAGGTTGAATTGAAACTAGCTGTTGGGAAATAGAAACTCTTGAATCCTACTAGGCCTTTAGCTCTTATTTAGGCCTCATTCTCATTTGTCCTTATTTATATTTTGTTGTTATTCCGTGTCCTTATGATGGTCAATGATAAGATTACCAAATCTATGATTCAGTTTTGGTGGAAAGGTAGTGGATAGCGGAAAAACATTCATTTCATAGAAAGATTTCACCTAACTCTCCTAAAAAGGGTGGGAGGCCTGGGGATTCATGATTTGAGCCTTTTTAATCAAGCTCTTTTAGCAAGAACATTTTGGTATATAATGCATAAAAGCCCTAATTCCTTGTTCTTAAAAGTATTCTGATGGGATGAAGCTATTAAAACCCCATCTACGTTGGTTAATTAGCAAGGGGAAAATTGTGAATATTTTGAATGATTTCTAGGGTAAAATCCAAATTTAGTCCCTTAACTTTAAGGGTCGTCCTAATGTGGTCCTTTAACTCTAAAAGTGACTATTAAAGTTCTCTAATTTAACTCGCGTGTCCTATTTTGGTTTCTATCATTAGTTTAGTGGTTACTTTAGACGAAAATTGCTTACGTTACGTGGCACGCCAACTGCCATGTGGCATCCTCTTTTATGAGAATAAGTGATAAGATTAAAAAAAATGAAAATTTAGGATAAAACTGATACAAACAAATAATTCTAAGGACCTAAAATATACATTAACCCAACGTAGGCCATTTTATCCAATGGCAAATGTGGTCCTGCAATTTGGCGGCGGTGGCGTCCTAATTCCATGGACCCATTTTAGGATTTCGGATCTCGACATGTCCAAGTACCTCTCCAGTGAAGAACTCGACAAAGAGGTCCGCCATAATGGGCTAGGGAGGGACTAGCTAGTTTGGCATAGCTCAGTTGATAGCATTTATTCTTCAAAAAGAGGATATGTTTTGAATCAAAGAATGGTGCTCCTTGTTTGGGTAATGAAACAACTGACCAGTTGAAGTTCAAATTCAGGAAACATGTAAAGGCAATAAATTTTCTACAAAACTTGAAAACCATTCTTTGGAAATGTTGGTTTGATGCTCCTTTACTAATAAAAAGCTTTTTAAGACAAATTTGGCTGACTTTCCTTATTGTCCTAGATGTAATCTGAAGATTTATCCTATCGTTTTCTCTAATGCTTGAATTCCTTAAACATTTGGGCCCAAACTTTAGAATTTGATATAGTCATTTCAAAATCTGACATTTATGCATGGATCTTTAATGCAACTAAATTTAATTATGGGTCATCTTTAGAGGGTGGATTGGATATTTTGATTTCCATTTTATAGAGTATCTGGCCAAGCCAAAACTCATTGGTGTTTGACAATGAAAAAAAATCTAACTACTAGATTATCTTGTCCAGAGATTTATTGTGTCAAGACCTCCAATCAGCTAGGAAGCAAAAACAATTTTTTTGTAGTGTCTATCAATCTTCACCACCACCCTAGGTTAAAGTATGGGGTCATCTGATAGTTTCAAATCATTTGGTAGTTTTCAATGTAGACAGCACGAGGCAGAAGTCCTCTAAATTAGGTGCAATGGTATGAACTTGTAGCATTTTGGGAAGGTATCTCACATTGAGCAGACCCATCTCGAAACTTGTCCCTCCTTTTAGTCTCTTTGTTGAAGACTAGGCAATCTTAGAGGCCATGAGGTTTGTGTTGGTCAACATGATTAGATGTTGCATGATCTTGAGTGACTATCTTCAGGGTTTCCCCTAGATTATCGACTATACCCCTCTATTTTTATAAATATAGTAGCTAATCGTGGCCATCAGAGAATTAATGAGCTTGTTTGATAGAGTTACTCTTCTGAAAGTCAACCATGAGATTGTTAGGGAAGCATATAACCTAGCTTCTTCTTGTTTCTGTTTTTGTGTCTTTTCTTAGTTTATCCTTTTTTTGCCTACCAAAAACAAAAAGAACCTAAAAAGATAGGCTTGAGCTGTAATTGAAATGCACCTAAACAAAATCTAACATTGAATTTGATGACCGTTAACTTTAAAAATCCCCCAATTCAGATTGGCAATGTCATAAATGAATATGTAGAAAGAGAATTTTTTTTCTTTTTCATTTAACACCTTTATCCAACCATCAATTAAAAAGGAATTTAAAATTAATACTAAATTTATCTTTTTTGTAATTGGTAACTCCTTACATGACCCAAAAATTTGTAAATATTTTTAAATAAAATTTTCTTATAATTATTTCCTATTAACATAGAATATTTTTTTTTCCATATGCTTCATTAACTATGTTAGAAATTAGAAGAGGGAAAATGTAAATTTGACCAAGTATTTGTAAGTATTTCTTCTTATTCTTACATCATAAAAATGTTTGAAAATTCGTGAATATCAAAATAAAAAATTTAAACCAAATATTGATTTCATCAATGACACAAAAATTAATGATTTTGCAATAAAAAATTTTAAATACTGTAGTATAAGATAGGTTAAAAAATATGAAATATACCACCCATAAACCAAGGATAAGTTAGGTTAAGTCATTAAGTCTACCAATTCTCTTTTGGATGTTTCATGTCATGTTGATGCAGTGATTTCTATCATGCTGCCCTCAGGTTAAAACAATTTAATTATCTTATTATAACTATACACACACATGTCCTATAGTAGAGCAAAGCACCATCTATTCATTTTTTTCCTAGTATTATTTGGAGATAAATAGAAAAAGAACTTTATGACACACACCAAATCAGCACACACACACTGACATGGCTTAGAGACCACTACCGGCCATTATTTTTGGGATTAATGCCTAACAGCTATAAAACAATAAGTAAAAGCTAATAAGTACTTCAGAGTAAAAGTTAAATGGCTATGGCTAATTACAAGAGTAAAACTTAATTACTTTTTTCTTGAAATAGAAATCTCCAACAATTCCCTTTCTATTTCAATAAAAAAAAATCAAATAATATATAGACTACAAGAGAAATGGGAAATAGTTACTGAAAATGGCGATTGAACTTCAGTTGCTTTTCAAACTAGTCACTACTCAGTCATTTTTTGTAAGGCTCATGAAAAAGTGACTAAATAGTGATTGAAATGGTTCAGTCACCCCTATAACAGTCATTCCTCAATCACAAATAAGTTATAAATTTTGAAGTTTAGTCATTATGCAGTCGTTGTTTTTAAATCAGTCACCTTTCAGTTGCTCTTAAAACATAAAACACACCACTCCCCTTTCCTCATTCTCTGATTGCCAAGTTTTTTCTACTATATCTTCGCCCTTCTTCTCCTTATTCTGCTATTCTGCTGCAATTTATTGAAAGATAGTTTTCTTGGGATATAGAGGTAAATTTTATTTGAGTTAATTTTTTTGTTGTAAATAATATTATAGGCTTGAAAGAAAATGAAGTTCATGTTCATCTACATATAGGTAAACCATAGAGTGCCTATCAATAATTTTCAATATTTGAGAAATAGTATGTGATATGCTCATATTTAATCATGCTTTCTATAAGTTTTTTCCTTGTATTTGCCTTTCTTTTGATGTAATTAGTTCATATTTTGTTTAGGTCATATTTCAACTTCATGTGAGTTAAGAAGGATTTCTGCAAAGTTTTGGAGCATAATTACAAGTTTTGGCAAAGTTTTAGAGCTTACATGCCTTTGTATATGCCCATGTTCCAAACCATATTGAAATAAGCGAGATTTTAATATCCAAAGGGGTAACATGGTTTCTTGTACGACCGTGTATTAACCCATATTTGCTTAAATTTTAGGATTTCTCGGATTATTTAAAAAAAAAAACAGAACATGAACAGGCAGAGTTGGAAATAAAAAGTTTTTCATGGAAGAAGGCTGTCAGAGACAATTTTGATAATCAACACCATTTTATGAGCGCTGGATCAAAGATTTCTTGGTGAAAAAGAAATTTAGCCACTAATTATTCTTTTCTTAACTTTCTTTTGATTCTTTGGTGTTTATTTTATGGCACTATGAGCTAAATTTTTCCTACTCATGCTTAGAGCAGATGAACCTTAAGATGATTTTGTGATTGTGATTATTTCTAGTTTAATATGATTTTGTGTTTTTCTTATGGCACGATGAACATGCATCATATAGTATCTAGTATGTTTTGTTGTGGATCATCATTTGGGTAAAAGGGATATTATCATAACTGAGAGTAATATGTACAATATAATACCTCTAGACTATGGTGAAACCTAGTAGTAGATCGTAGGACTTGCAATGCGTTCTTAGGAAGTGCGGTAAACCCAGATACCCTATTAGTGACTTAAGAATAGGATTAATATAATAAGAATAATAGAGAGCTAAGCTACATTAGGTAGTGCTCATCAATCTAAGTTAATCACAATCCTGTTAAACCAGAGTAAAAGCAATACAAAATAAGTTTTACGAGGATTCGATTCTAATTATGAGGTTTCTAATCATTGATTGTTTTGATTGTTTTGTACTGCTTGCTGATAGTTAATAGTTTATAGTACTGCATTAGTTTAGTTTAGTTAATTCATAGTAATTAGTTAAACAAATCCTCTTAATTGCCGGTTAGATGATAGAGATATGTTGAGTAATGTAGACAATTTCTGTTCCTAGGGAATAATGATCTTGGTACTTACTATTGTTATACTTAATGATAGGTGTACTTGCTTGTAAGTTCACATGTTTATTTAAATATAGAGAGATTTGATGCATCCACACTGTTTACTAGTGTGGTAGAAAAAGTTTATTATGAACTACGAACACACCAGCATATATACTGAGTAACTGTAAAGATATGCAGTTATTTTATTTCCATAATAAGTCTTGTTAGAAAATTTTGAGTTATCCAAGTTGGACAGTTTAAAAATGAATTAAACTGACTATACTATTTGTGATTTTATCTTAATGATGAATAAATTTTAATTGTGTTAAATAGCCTTCCTTGGATACCATATATGAGATTTGTGTCTTAAAGAAATAGTGCATGCTGGGGGACTAAGGTGAGATGCAACCAAAATTTGTTCATACCATTAAGATAAATGATAATGTAATAATACAATGTTGATTTTTCATTTTTGAATAGGCTAAGGTCATCCCTTGTAGATATTGTTTAAGGTTTAGTTAGACAATCATCTGTTGATGAAAATTTTTGTAATGGCCTTTTAAATGCTGTTGAGTTGTAATGTTAATTTTTTGTAATTGAAAATATGTAAGTTTTAATTGTAGGAAATAAAAGAATGGTAGCGGGATATAAATGGATGTACTAATGGTTAATGATGGATATATACATGAACCCAGGTTTCATATCATGTGCAGAAAATTTTATAGAAACTATTTGTAATAGTGGTATTAAATTGAAAAAATGTTCATGTCATTGATATCAAAATAAATGTTATTGAGATAAAAATGAAGTTGAAATGCATTTGTATCAATATAGATTTGTTAGAAAACTATATGTTTGGTATTATCATGACGAGCATTTTGATATATAATTTTGCAATTTCCATATAGGTGAGACATCAAATTTGTCATCATCAAGAATAATTTCTGATAAAGATGACAACTATAACAGTGGATCAAGGTATGAACAAATGGTTATTGATTCGATGGCTCTGAGTTTACACCATAATGAAAGAATTAAAATCGATGAAAATGATGATGATAATCAGAAAACAAA
Organism: Aquilaria sinensis; assembly: GCA_005392925.1. NCBI lineage: Eukaryota > Viridiplantae > Streptophyta > Magnoliopsida > Malvales > Thymelaeaceae > Aquilaria > Aquilaria sinensis. Next base: position 141,123 of record SMDT01002758.1, on the reverse strand, counting down.
TATTAAAGTGGATAATGAGGTCTAAGATAAATTAAATGATAATGATATGGCAATGTGTTTAATTTCACAAAAATGGATAATGAATTTTCAAAACTGGACATGGAGAAATTTTACAAATTACTTGTTGATGCATTAACAACACCAAACACATAAAATTGTAAGTGATATCTTAGTTGTTAAGTGAGAAATATAAGCATAATATGACAGATACTTGTTTTAATGACATGCTATCACTAGTGAAGGAATTAGCTCCAAATGTCAATTGATTGCCAAAAACACTATATGAGTCTCAGCAAATGATAAATGGTTTAAGGCTCATTTATGTGAAAATAGATGTGTGCACAAAGAATTATATGTTATTTGATGGTGAGAATTTAATGTTAAGGTATTACACTGTTTGTGGAAAGTACAAATATAAAGAAAAGACAATCAATAGAGGTAAGAAAAATTGATTCCAAAAAAAGTATTAAGTTACGTGCCAATCACTAATCGAGTAAGGCATTTATTCATGTTTACCCGTACAGTTGAACATATGACATGACATACAAGTAATCAACATACTTAGAACAGTACTATGGGCCATTCATGCCAAACAATGGCATAGGAGCATGTAGATTCATGTTTGTCCGACTTTTCTGGTAAAATCCAAAATGTATGACTTGGGTTTTGTATAGATGGGTGTATACCAAATTCTGTAACGAGAAAGATGTATTCTATCTTGGCAATTTTCATAGCTGTGTATAATTTGCCACTTGAAATGTGTATGGAAGAAGTATACATATTTTTGTCACTGTTAATTTCGAGTCCAAGATCTTCGGGATGAAATATTGATATATTTTTAAGGCTATTTATTGATAATTTGAAGGCATTGTAGGTAGATGAAATCGAAACCTTGGATGGATATCGACATAAAAAATTTAGGATGCTAGCTTTTTTATTATGGACAATTGGTGATTATCCAACATATGAGATGCTATCAAGTTGGAGCACACATTGGTGATTGATATGTCCATATTGTATGGGGAATATTGAATTTTTCCAACTGAAGCATGGAAGGAAACACTATTGGTGGGACTGTTATATGAAGTTTTTACCCAGGAATCATGCGTTCATGGGAATATTAATGCATTTTAATTAGGATTAATGATAGAGTATAGCTATGCTCCTAATGTTTGGTAAGGATATTAGTCAAGTTCTAGATCAAATGAAATTTCTACCTTTTACCTCAATGTGGGATAACCTCTATGCTAGTGGATCTAGTGCCACCTATAATTGGGTGAAATGATCTATTTTTTGGGAATTTCCTTATTGGAAGCATCTTATCATATGGCACAACCTTGATGTCATGCATATAGAGAAAAATTTCTTTGAAAACTCTTTTTATACATTGATAGACATTAAGGGTAAGACAAAAGATGACCCTATCGCCTAATTAGCTTTGAAAGAATTGGACATGTAGTTTGAGCTCCACCTGGTAAACAATGGTAATACCAAAATCAAACTGAATGTGACATACACTTTAGATCAAAACTAGGTATGACAAACATGTGTATGGCTGAAGGGTTTGAATTTGTAGATATAGAGCATGACGATGATAACAAACATCAAATGATGGGAGGTTGTGATCATTAGGAGCGTCGGGTTCAACATATATATTCCTCTACCTATCAACAAAGTTCACAACTGAGGCAGAAGGAGCTGGAGGTAGTATATCTACATTGATGCCACTGGCCAGTAGAAGGGTGGTAATTATAACATCTTCCAATTTCTCGACAGCCCCATGCATAGTTCCCAATTAGGCACCTCTAAGTTTGGTTCAGAGGCCTTAACACTTGGCTCAACATCCTAGCACCACACAGCAGCATGTTTCTGCAAACCATCAAGCCTCACCCTAAAAGCCATAGTCGTTACATGCTTCAAACTAGCGACAGGTCATTGTGCCTGATTTGTAAGTGGGATTAATATTTGGTTTTTAGTATATTTGATAAATATTGACCTAATTGAATCATTTCTAAGTACTCCTATTTTGATTGTAGCTTTGTCTGCTATATTGAGTTGTAGAGTATGGTTTCTCACACCGGCAAGCCCTTTGTCAAGGGCGAGGCACTCGAGTGGATGGATATTTGGACTGCGAGGAGGGAGGATTATTTTACACAACTACAAGTTCTGAGCTGATCTCCTTAATTCTTGTATTAATTTTAATTTCATTGCAGTTTAGGTAATTTTACAAAGTTTTTACTCTAATTGTCTCTTTCATTTCAGAAAAAAAATATCGCTGGGCTCTCATGAATAAGGATAGTATTAAAAGGGAAAACTTCTTGTTGTTGGGCACCTGCTACAAGCACAGGCTTAACAACATAAGGGATAAGCTCATTAAGAAGTATTATGGTTAGGTACTGCCAAATAGGGAATACAACCTCATTTGTTCTTTTCGACCAGATTATATTTTGCCAGAGCCCTGGGATATTTTTTGCAACCGTTGGAACTCATAAAATTCCAAAACATTAGTCAAATAATAAGCAAAAGCTAGGAAAATTTGCATTTAGTCCACTTGAATTTGTTGTTCAATAACTTGCCTACATCATTTATGTACTTTACTCACAATTTTTTTTATCTTGTAGCTAGGGAAGGGTGCACCTAAGGGTGTAGAGGCACCCAAGCATTCTCTTGGTAGTTAGACGAAGCAGGTAGTATATGATAAGGTGGAGGATCAAATGAATGGGGATCTTATCTAGTGCCGTTAGGATTCTACGCCCCTTATTTTGGACCAAACCCGGGGATGCCAGGATCACATATCTCAATCCTTTCTAGATCTTATCCATGGATGATGAGATTGCAGCTACAGCCTCATACCACATTTTGATCAGTAATGTCCACTGGCACAAATAACAAGTTTTTAGCAATAGTCAAATGCTTATGTTCTCGAGGTGCCCTGGAAAGTCTCAATAGGCTCATAGGACTCAACAGACTGAATTCAAGAATCGAGTGCCTAAGACAAAAGGTACCCAGGGCGGACTTTGCATTGAAGGTAAGTAATAGGCCTAAGATCGTGCATTCAACTAGCTTTAAGATCTCGATCATGATGATAACTAGTTATTTAATTTGACTCATTTAGGCTTGTAGAGTTTATGGACTTTATTTGTATTATTTTGACTACTATATTAATTCTAATTTAATTTGATTTCAATTTTTATCTTCACTAATTTATAAATCAATATCAAATAATTACAATAATAAATTTAAAGTTAAATTTAGTAATAACAATAATTTTTAAAAAAACATTAAAGTGACAAGAGACTAACATTCTGTTGCTTTCAGTTGCTCTTTTTCAAGCTATTTCCTCAAATAAGCGACTGACTCGTTTAGTTGCTCTTTAGTCAGTTTTGTGGAATGACTAGGAAAAGAGTGACTAAATGTTTTAGTTCCTTTTTACTCACTTTAGGAGACAAACTGCAATTGGTTTGTCAGGCACCTTTTATGATTTCTCTTGCAGTAATATTTGGGTAAAGATAGTTTATTATGTATAATAAAGGTGGTGATACCTTGAACTATGGTGTTTTGCGGGTATAAGGTCACCTAACACGCATAATAAATTAGGTGTCTGTTGAGCTTATAAGCCTGTACTATTGATGACCATGTGTATATTATGTCTTTTCATGAGGGTAAAATCTAAATTTGGTCCCTTAACTATTCGACTTGTCCTAAAGTGGTCCCTCAGCTCTAAAAGTGACTATTGACGTCCCTTAACTCAAGTGGCGTGTCCAATTTCAGTCAATTCCGTTAGTTGAGGCGTTATTTTGGATGGATTTGCCCACGTGGCACCCATAATGCCACGTGGCACTCATAATGCCATGTGGCATTCTCTTTCAAGACAATAAGTGATAAAACTGGCAGAAAAATAACTATTAGGCTAGAATTGACAAAACATATAATTCTAGGGACTTAAATGGTTCATTAACCCAATATTCCCCAACCATCTCTCCTTAACGAGCTGCCGCCGCCTCTCCACCTCCGCCGCCCTCTTGCCCTCTCGACCTCCACGGCCCTCTTGATTCTTGGATTCTTCGATCCCCATCAAACAACTCCTAATAGAAACAATTCCAATTGCTGTAGAAAATGGTAAACAATTCCAATTCGGGTCCCCGATTGACCTTAGCATGTACTGCTTCCTCCCAGCAGACTCGTTGGGGACGATACACGCTTGCAGCTGAGCCAACTCGTTCTCGCCTCGCCTCACTCGGACCAGAATCGACGTCTCCTTGCTCTTGAAATACCCGTGCAGAATCTTCTGCATCCCACTGCGGCCGTTCTTAAACGGAGCCCTGAATGTGTCCTCAGACCCGGACCCGATCTTGATCTCCTCCACGATGTCCCTTGTCTGGAGCATGTCGCCGGTCCACTCGTCGGCCTTTGAGCTCCCTTTGAGGCACTCAATCGAGAGGACGATCGGCGACTTTGAGGAGGGACTGTCGGGCTGTTGGGTTCAATCCATTCTCATCTTTCTTCGTTGGGGTACAAAGCAGAAGAGAGTTTTCGATTATATGAAGGTGGAAAGTTACCCATGGAATAAGTCAATGATTAAAGGGGTTGTTGTGGATGGTACGGAAGGCCACAGGTCAATCGGGGAGCCGAAAACGGTAAACGAAGTGGCGAGCAGATGTGCCGGCGTGAGGTCCCAGAGACGGAGCTCACCGTCCCAGGAGCCAGACAACGCGAATTGGGAGTCGGACGAGAGGACGACGTCCTGGACGAAATTGGTAAAGCCTTTTTTAAGTCATACGCATTTTACATCCTAGCGAGTGGGTATCAAGGCGGATTTCCGGTTGGCAGCGGGTAGGCCGGAGGGAGTCGGCGACGGCGAGCTCGAATCCAAGAAGATTTGGGGAAGATAGAAATTAAGGATTAATGTCACTTAAAGTCCTTAGAATTATGTGTTTCATCAATTTTAGCCTATTATTTATTGTTCTTTTATTCTAGCCACTTATTGTTATGACATAGGATGCCACGTGGCAAAGTAAGTGCCATGTAGGCAATTTCCATCCAACATAACGGCAGAACTGACAGTAGGGACCAAAATAGGACATGTTAGTTGAGTTAGGGGACTTTAATAGCCACTTTTAGAGATAAGGGACCACATTATGACAACCCTTAAAGTTAGGGGACTAAATATGGATTTTACCCCTTTTCATGAGCAATTTTAAGAATAGCCTATAGTGCAACCTCTCTTTAATGCTTATATAGGTGAAAATTCATTAATGGTGCTCTTGTCACCTTAACACCTCACTCAATAAAAAGCTATAGATTCTCAGTAAGAGCATATGTTAAACTCTTAATCATTACATGATAGATGCATTTATACCATAGAGATAATGATGAGAAATAGATCTCTAAAATGATTCATCTTTCAATGATTTTTTTATGATTCATTTTTCCCATTTAAAACAATGCCTCAAGATTTTTGGTTTTTTGGTTGGTACCCTCATATGAAACTCTGTTTAATTTATGATGAACTTATCCTTCTCGGTGTAACCTTTTTAACCTTTATCATAAATTGAAAATTTTACAAAATATAAGCAACAAAGATTAGGATGAACTGACCACATTACCACAAGTTGCTAGCATTGATGTTTATGTTTGTAGATCGTGGTGAACGTTGCGTTCAAACTTCATGTTTCATTATTTTTATTTTCAACAAACCCACATCAAGCTGCCAAATAAACTTGTCATATATTTAAATTTGTGTTTCCCATGTCATGAATTTTTAACTATGGTTCAATGATGGTGCACAAATTCATAATTCGCATCTTATGGATATTGTTTCGTTTTAAATAATACTATAAGAGACCAAGAGTAGTGTCACTGTAATCCTGTGAAAAGGAGAGGAGATGCGGCCGGGAGAAACCGTCTGCGTCACCGGTGCCAGCGGCTGCATCGGTTCATGGCTCGTCAAGTTCCTCCTCGCTCATGGCTACTCCGTCCACGCCGCCGTCAAGAATCTCAGTTACTTCCTCCCTCTGCAATTATCCTTTTCTCGCCTCTTCTACTTCTGCTAATTGCTAAAATTAGTTTCTTGTTGATTTAATTTCTGCCTGTCTGCAGATGATGAGAAGGAGACGAAGCATCTGGAATCAATGGAAGGAGCAAAGGATCGACTACGCCTCTTCCAAATCGAGCTTCTCGATTACAACTCTCTCGTCGCCGCCATCAGCGGTTGCGCCGGAGTCTTCCACCTCGCCTCTCCCTGCATCGTCGATCGAGTTCAAGATCCTCAGGTGAAGTTGACTACATTTTAACGAGTAACTTCTCCAATTTTTGTCTTTCGGCTGATTAAGCTCAGATGTTCGTATTCGTCGCTCGCAGAAAGAGCTTTTGGATCCTGCTATCAAAGGGACGGTTAATGTGCTCGGAGCTGCTAAAGAGGCCGGCGTTAAGCGCGTGGTGGTCACGTCTTCCATCTCCGCCATAACGCCCAGCCCAAACTGGCCGGCCGACATGGTTAAGGCGGAGGATTGCTGGACGGATGTCGAGTATTGCAAGCAAGAAGAAGTGAGTGTGAGTTTATCTGTCTATTTCTGCTCTGATCATTTGAGTGATAAGTCTTCATTGTTGTTTGTCCGTTGAGCTAGTTATGGTATCCGCTTTCGAAGACACTGGCAGAGAAGGCGGCATGGGAGTTCTCAAAGGAGAACGGGTTGGATGTGGTGGTGGTGAATCCTGGAACAGTCATGGGTCCTGTCATTCCGCCAACTCTAAATGCTAGCATGGTGATGCTTGTGCGCCTTCTTCAGGGTAAGATTGTTTGCAATCGAAGTGCATTATGATTCATGCTTCTGATGTTGCATTGATGCAATTTTCTGAGTAACATTTGTTCGTGCGTTCCATAGGCTACTTTGTAGTTGTAGAGCAGCGTATTTTATTTTTGGACGTATTCTTTTATCTTGGTGTGAATTTGTGTTGCTGGTTGAATTCCATCTTTAGATTGAATACAGGGATTTAATTAGATTAGGAGGGAAGTTCTTCTCAGACAAGATTTTCAATTTTCAAGCCAGTTATATCATTTGGGCACTGCTGTTGTTTCTGTGAATCAAGTTGAATCTCTGTTGATTATGGTTAGGGAATTCATGGAACAAGCAGCCGGCACTTCTTCCTTGCATCATTTCACATGTTGAGTTGGTTTATAACCATATATAGTCCCAGCCATTGCGACCCTAGCAATATGAATTAATTTTACTGGTCGACTTAGTTACATATTAAAGTGGCTTAGCTCTTTGATCATATGCCTGTCATTCAAATGATGAAAGTCATCAGTAGGTGAGATATGCTCAATTTCTCAATACTATTTGGTACAAACATGGTTAGGAATCACTTGGGAACTTTAAGACTGGCATTACAAATGGTTTCCTTTTTCCTTTTCTTTCAGCTTCTCACTGAATTTAGCATATGCCATTTTGTTTCGTATTCCTTTTAAGGCCAATGTCTTGGATAGCTTTTCTAAGAATTTGTTCTGGAATTCAAATTTCCTTGATTTGGCGCCTGAAATTTCACCTCTTTTGTTTCTTGCTTCAGGCTGCACTGAGACATATCAAGACTTCTTCATGGGATCTGTGCATTTCAAAGACGTTGCACTGGCACATATTTTAGTTTATGAGAACAAATCAGCAACTGGAAGGCACTTGTGTGTTGAAGCTATATCTCATTATGGTGATTTTGTAGCCAAGGTGGCTGAACTTTACCCTGAATATAATCTGCCCAGGTTAGTTCCAAAGTCAATCTCCTTCCATAACTGTACTCTGATGTTATTGCTTGCTCACAGCTACAGAATTCGTATTGGCATAGCATGGTCATAATTTTGCATCTATTACAGACTCCATTCATGTGATTAAACTCTTGTTAGATGCAATTCATTTTTGCTTAAGACAGGACTGCAAAATGATCAAATCTGGTTTATTTGCTTCCAAATAACCGGTAACTTTATTGTCTTCCCGATTATTTGGTGGAATGTTCCATCTTGCGCTGCTACTGTGAATCCTGCCCTCATAGTTGTACTGGCATGCAGTCTATTTAGTGAACATTTTGTTTTCGTGACCATGACAACCCAAATGCTATCTACAGGTTCTTTCTTATTTCTTCTTTTCTTGTCCAGCCTCATGTATTTGACGTTACTTTTTGCTCCTGTTTGCAGTTTGCCAAGGGACACTCAACCGGGGCTGCTGAGGGTGAAGAACGGAGCAAAAAAGCTGATGGACTTGGGTTTAGAATTCATTCCGATGGAGCAAATCATCAGGGATGCTGTTGAGAGTTTGAAGAGCAGTGGTCATCTATCTTGAGAATTGGTCCTCTACAACTGTGTTGTATGTCTAACGCGAGCCACAAGAGTTGCCATGGATGCTTGTGGTTAAATCACTAGTAGTAGTTAAGGGATTAGATGCAATGGATGCTTGTGGTTAAATAACTGTGTTATATGTCTAACCTGAGAAATCAGACATGCCATGTTTGCTTGCCTGTTATGAAATGCTGTTCTTGGAATGAAAAATACAAACCTTGGTTCCTGATTATGGTTATGGACACTACTTGAGACTTTCATCTGATACATCGTGGCTCCAGACATTTTCTGCTAATATATACAGATAGCCTTATGAATTTATCAACCATACATTCTATTTCTTTTTAAATGTTTTTCTCGAACTCATTGGGATATTCTGACAGGCCTTCCTTTTATCTCATGAATTTTGTTAACTCAGACCTTTTATCTCATAAACTTTAACTTAAGTTCATTCGCTGCTTGAAGTTTGGAGATTAGTACATTTTATCCTCTCGGTCCACTTAATTTACTGTGTAAGTTATATGGCGATTGAAACGAAGATAAAACAAACGATAAAGGGTTAGCTAATCATTTGACTTGGATTTTATATTATTGTGATTATCTGCTTTAATCTTCTTGATTTGAGCAATTCAGGGAATCAGTGACTGGTATAATATATATGATCTAGCCAGCATTCTGCACGGAAATATGGTTAATTTAATTTTAGTATCCAACTCGATCACAAAGCTTGAGGTTTATGTGGGAAAAATGACTATTTAGCCATTTATCTTCCGTTTTAATTTTCTTTTAGTCCTCATATAAGTTAGACGGTCATTTAAGTGAGCTGAGACAGTAAAAGGTATCAATTTCTAAAATTTAATAGGTGAGTGAGCTCGATTCAAAATTTAAAGGGGGAAAAATTCAAGTTTTCAATGTTCAGAGGGGTTTTAGGTCTGTGTCTGGGTTTTAGGCTTACTATGTAACAGAGTGTAAGCAACAAAAAGGTCTGGTTTTGTGTACTTATGTCATTTTCATGCGTCAAAATATTTACTTAGAAATTTGATTGTAATTGTACCCATGAAAAAGAAATTAGTCCCGGGAATAAATAGAACATTCATATAGTTAATTTGGCAAGTTTGGTACCCAAAACAAAGGTAAGTCAAATATGCTCTCACACCCTTATATCTATATATATTTACATGCAGTACTAATGGGTTTGGCCCAATGGCTAAAGCATTAGGGAGTATTATGAGGAGGTCTAAGGTTTGAACTTTATCTCCTCGTCCTCTCTAAAATACCACACAAAACTGATTCGGTTGCTCTCTAGGCCCTAAAAATGTTATATATGTATGTATGTATGTAAGTGTGTGTGTGTGTGTGTGTGTGTACTTGTAAGCATGCTTTTGAATACCAATATTATTCTTTATAGCATAAAATAAGGTTAACACATTAAATCTCATATCCCCTCAAAATTGATAATATGTACAAGTCAGATACTTGATATGTATAAACTTGATATACAAAAGAAATGAGAGATCTATATAAATAATGTGATATATGTACACATAAGATCACACATATTTTACCAATAAATTCAATCGTAAAAAAAAAATGTGTAAATATGTCAAATCTCACTTTCCCATTAAAATTTGAGATTATGGATGACAAAATTTGACTCGACCTGTCCTAATGATTTGGACCAACCTACTCAAACCCAAACCTGATTTGACCCAGTTTGACTAGAAAAGTTAATGATTTGAATTAGATTGTGTCTAACCTAACCTGAATCCAAACATGATTGAAGTCAAACCCAAGAAAATCCAAACCTAAATGATTCAAACTCGAAATATCTGAACTTGGATTGACTTGAACCCAAAATGACTTCAACGTGGAATGACCCAAACTCGAGATTGACCAGACCTGAACCCAAAATGACCCGATGACTAGACTTAACATAACTCGATTTTAACTTAAATCAATATAATTATATTGTCCGCAGAGATATAAAAAATTGTGATTTTTTTATATTGCTTATTTATCTAAATTACATATCAATTATGATCATACAGTTTAAGAAACTTTAGAATAATATAAAATATTTTTTATTTAGATGTATTTGAAGAATAAATTAATAAAATAATGTCTTACATAAGGGTCTTCTGGAATTTAATAATTTAAGGATTTACTTATATGTTGTTTTGAAACATGTAACTGACACATTAGATCTCATTTGATTGTTAAATTATATGTCGGCTAATCTAGATTGAGTAGTAGTAGAACCATTTAAGAAAAACCTTTTTATTTTTTTTGCTCATCTGCCAAAGAAAATAACCAAATCTTGTCCTAGGAAATAGCTGAATAAATTTTATGATCTAACAAATACTAGCTTGTGAGGAAGTAAAAGTTAAAGCAGAAATTAGATTTCGGACGTGGCTATGGAAATGTGTCACACATCCTAATTAGCATAAATAGAATGTAAACACAAAAATCTAAAATCATCATATTCTAACAAAATCCCACCCTACCCTGTATTAATAATATTCTTGTCTTGTATTAGTAAGAATGATAAATATAGGATTAGTCTTTAATTATTTGTCTTTGAATTTGAATTTAATTTACAATAGTAAATATTTTATTTGATTTCTTTTATATCTCCATTGTATTCTAATTACCAACAAATGTAAACCCTAAACCTTAAATTTAGTCCCTAAACCCTAAACCTTAAACTTACTCAAAGCTTAATTTAAACTATAAACCATAAATCCTAAACTTAGACCCAAAATCCTAACACTTACCCTAACCTAAACCATATGATCTCAATCTAGCCGTAAACACTACACCTAAACGTAAACCCTAAACCCTAATTCTAATTGAAATCTTAACCTCTATCATAAATCTAAATCTTAAGATTAACCATAAGCCTCCAACCCTAACCCTAAACCCCTGAATCCTAACCTTAAAACCCTAAACCCTAAATCTCAACACTTAATCTTATTCTTAACCCTTATTCTAAACCTTAACACTTAATTAGCCTTTAGCCTAAACCTTAACTTTCCTCTTTTATTACCTTTCATATTTAATAAATCTCATATTTGGTGGCTTCCATATTTAATAACTTTATATTTTTAGAAACATCCATATTTAGTAAGGTTCATGCTCAAAGACTTCATATTTAATAATTTCCATATTTGGGTTCTTCTAAAGTAGGTAACTTTATATTTAGTAAATTTGATGATCTTGGTACTCAAATGTCAAATTACAACATTGGTCCCTAAAATTTTAAGTATAGTGTAACAAGATACCAAAAATTTGAAAATTTTCATTTTACTCACCATAATAATTACATGGGTCCCTAAAATTTTTAAATCTTCACATTTTCACCCAAAATTTTAAAAATTTTATAGTTTAGTCACTAATAGTGAGCTAGAGTTATATTTCATAGCAATTTTGCAACAAAAGTTGGATATAGTAACATAATTAAAAAAAAAATTATGAATTTTTTAATTGAACATAGTAAGAAAAGAAAAATTTACATAAATTAATTGCGTTAAAATTTAAATTATTTAATTTAAATGAAGTGCCAGCAAAAATAACTGTTGCCAAGGCATGATCATTCATTTCATGGTACATTGTATGCTGATAAAGCCTTCAAGGATAGCTTGGAAAATAGGTTGAACAAAAAGAAAGGTAGACTGATGATGGAGCTGTCAAGGATATTGCGGGCATATAAAACCATGTCTTAAAAATCAACTTAGAAAACCCCATTTTCCATTGTGTACAATATAGTATATGACCTACTATATTAATAATGTCGAAAGACAAAAAAATCAACTTAGAAAACCCCATTTTCCCAGTTTCCACATTATTAATTTTTCACTAAAATTTTTCCCTATCAGTTTTCCTTGTGCACAATATTGTGGTATTAATTTTTCCCTTGTGTACAAAATAGGCTTGCACATAGTGTGTCAAACTAATAAGCTCACCTAGATTACTAAGATACTAAGCCTTACATATTTAACCAATTAAGGATGCACTAAGCTTTCACTTATGCCTCAAGTCACAACTTGGCTAAGCCATAAGTGCACTAAGCCTTCATCCATAGTGCTCCACTATCCACCATTACTTGGTTCACCCTATTATGGTAAGATTTAATATGGATGGACTAAAATCTTTAGGTTCAAAAGAAATCAAGATGTACACTAGGGTTCCTCATTGGTGTCTCAAGCCTTAAGGCTTCAACTAGACTACCAATGGTGCTAAACCCTCTTAACCTACCTAATGGCCTTTGTTGTGGTGCTTTAAACCCTGTTTGGAATATATTCCTTCATGCTTTATTTGTACCCAAGAAAATGTGATTAATAACCTAGTGTCTTAAAGAGCCATGAGGGGGCACTAAGGTATAATTAGGCACCTTCCACCCCAAGTTTCTTTAGGCAGTCTTAGGCCCCTCCCTTTGGAACAAAATGCTAAAAAACCTAGGCAAATTCAAGCTTGAATGAAAAGCATGAAATTTTTTTTTCTCTTAACTTTGTGTGGGTTTTTGAATCACCTCAATTGGACATCTAGGTGAAAAGTTATGGTGAAAATATTACAGCATGTCAATGTTGTCAAGCCTTAGTGACATGGTGCCAGGAAATGGTGACGTAATGCCATAGGCAATAACTCTTGGATTTTTGGAGCTCTAAACTCCATAGCATGTTTGAGGGCATCCCAAGTTGCCCAAACCTTTATACCACACCTTAAGCCCTAAACCATGAAAACTACTACAATATGCCAAAAACATGCTAACCTAACCAAGCATCAAGTGTCCAAATGTTCTACACAAGTGCTTGATCCTTATTAGTCCATCACAAGCTATATCTCACCATAACAATGTATATCTCTAAATCTTATTCAAATCAAAAGCAAGCAAGCTAAAATATGCATCTAATGAGTATGAAAACTAAATCCCTTATCTCAATTGACACAAAGTTAGCAAGATCAAGCATCAACACCAAGCATAATGGGCTCCACTAGAGTATCCTATGGTTCCACAAGGCACCAAATTAAGCTTAACCAAGCTAGAGTCAAGCTCATACAACCTCAAGAAACTAAGAACAACTCATAAACAAAGAGGGCAAAATATACGTAAGCTCACCAAGCATGAAAAATGCCATCCAAAGCTCACCATACCAAAACCATGCAAGAGGAAGCTTTTTCATGCTTGTATACATCTTGGGGCTTTGATTTCCATAAATAATTGAAGGAAAATTAGAGATTTGGCCACAGATTTTGTGGGGAACGGGAGAGCTTTGAGTTTGAAAGGTTAAAAACATTGAATAGTACCCCTCCAACCCTCCAAAATGGTTTAAAAAGGCCAACCCTTTAGCAATTTCTCCCAACTTTTATATTTTTTACAATAAGATCCCATGCTCAAATTGTTAGTGTTGTGCCTGAAAGCCAATCATGAGATAATTGTATTTTCCAGATTGAGTCATAATATTTAATTGAGGTATTATTCTAGTAATTGTGTTTGTTGTTTTGTTTCTATGTGACATAATCAAACATAATTATAACCTTATAATAATAATATTCTTAAACGTCCCTAGTATAGTATTATTATGGAATGAGTTACAATAATACATAAAGACTAGCATGTATGAAGAGTAATATGAGATATGTGGTTTACATATGGGTGCACATTGGAGAACTTGTGTGCTAGACTGACCCACCATGAGAACACTAATAAGTGATTTTCATAGTGAACATGGTATATGTAGCCCTTTAACCTAAGGTCATCAAGACTCTCTACATGTAACTTACATACTTTGATATTTCCCTTTGTTGCTTGTAACTAAGTGAACATGAAGGTGGTCATTGGGCATGTCACATATCATGAGAAGGGTTTTGTATAATTAAGGTTAGATTTGTCCCTCTTATATAATAGGAGTGATATCTTCGGGCCCATTGATTGAGTGAGATTGAGAAAATGCAAGGCCATACTTGGATGAGTTGATATGGGATATCAATGTCATATGTTTTAATCAATCTATGTGGTAATCAAGGAACCTTAGATTGGGCTGTACGAGAGTGACATATTCCATATCTCATGCTCGGTCTTGATATCTTGGGTAAAAGAACAATGATATATACGAATAGTGATCATAGTGATTTAGTCAAATTACCGACTATCTTGTCACTTGGGTAGTAATAATGTGTTGCTAAACACAGCTCATTGTTTATTATTATAATTGTGATTTATGATCATTGACAATGTAAAAAGAGCCTATTCGGTTACACACCTAGAGAAAATTAGATGATTTGAGTGCATGGGCCAAATTATTTAGTTTTGATTTCATGATAATTTCATATTAATAATTGGCCCAAAGGTTGAGCCATTATGAAGCTCGAAATTAGTCCTAATTGGATTAGGGTTTTAAAATCTATTAGGCCTGAGAATTAAGTCTCATTCTATATACATCATATAGTAATGATTTTGAGCCCTAGCCTCCCTATGGATGAAATCAGAAAGGTTCTAAAAGTTCCAGTCGTACTCTTTTCTTGTTTTTCCTTAGAGGACATAAGCTAGCACGATGGGCGCAAGAGGAACACACTTTCCAGAATGTGGTGGAGGCATGCTAATCTGAGTGGTTTATGTGGATACCGTAGAGAGTTTGAATACGTCAACTATTCAAGTTTGTGATTCAACTAATAGTTGGGAGAAAGATCCTGGTTGAGTAGGTGTAAAAAATTTTTTGAACACCTGATTTACTCTGTTTCACTTGGATCCTAGAGGGTTTTGGTTAGTTTCCATTGCGCTTGTTTTGCTCCTGACACCCTATAGTGGTATCAGAGCTACTAGTGAGAACCTAAATTAGGAATAAGTATCAAATTGCATAATTTGCTGTATGTTATATTGTTTTCAATCATGATTAATTAGATTGATTCATGATATATGAGACGGAACTCATAATATATATGTGATATATAAAGAAATGACACAAATGGGTTAATGGGATTAGCCCTAGATTGATGGATATAAGATATTTATCTAAATTAGGATTGTTGCAATAGTTGCTACAACCCTAGCAGATGTCGACCATGTGTTGTTCGGGTACCCTGAGTAGGATACTTTTGGTTGCTCAGACAAGGGTGGTCTCGGGTTCTTTATTACTCAAAATAGGTGATCTTGGGCAACATAATCATAACACAATTTTTTGCATCGGGGAATGCTGCACGCTTTTCAACCCCCTGCAATGGTGGCTCCCCTTGACTCCCCCTGCTAACCGGCTAATAGGACCGCCGTTTCAGTTTGTGAAGTGCCACATTAATAAATTGGTTAACAAACCCCGCGTCAATTGGCATGCATTTTATTGTTCAATGAGATTTAACATAATATGCTATTTGTTAGTTGAAGCATGGTGCACGGTTATAGCCTTGGTTGGTTGTAATTGTAAATATAGCCTGCATATCATGCTTCTTCTTTACTACTATTTACTACTCTCTTTGTACCTACTCTTCTCACCTTACTCCCCTTGAATGTAACTCGAGGTTTCTATCATTGTTGTAATTGTACATTTTGGGATCATATGAGGTGGTGTGTCCAATGAGGTGAATACAAGGAGGTAACCAAGCAAGGAGCGTAGGGAGCTTGTGAAGACCTTTTCTTTTCTTAGGCTTTTATGATATTCTCATTGACTTGAGAATATCACATAGTTTGGGCTATAACCATGTTACATTTAATTAGTTGTTAGCATGAGATGCATGTTTCATATTTGTATGTGATGCCTGTATAAAACAACCAAATATAATAATTGGTAATATCAAAGGAAAATCCCTCAACTAAAATATTAAGTCATTAAATATGATGCCTTCCAAATGTTGGCACTTGTCAAGACTTTGATCAACATTGGGTAGGTTTACCAAAGCAAAGCACCTATGTTCATCTTGGTAAGGCACGATAAGATAAGAGTGATATCTAAATTGCTAACTTTGGGACCAACTTAACTAAGTCCTCCTAATAGGATTAGGGACTTAGAGGCATAGAGTTGGGCTTAACTTCATGAGATAAGATTGGACATGTGTTGTTCACCCAACTATCCAAAAGTTGCATGAGATGCAATTGGTAAAGAGTTGTCTACCTAAATAGCTATGACTTGAGAGGAAAGCCAAAACTGACTTAAGTTATGGTGAAATATGGATCTTGGCCCATTAAAATACCTTAGCACCAAGATGTTCCAAAATAATATCGAGGGTTATTATTTTGAGTAAAATAGTGGGAGCATTATTTAATAAAAGTCCTTATTAAATGAATTAAAACACATGATTTTTACATTGCATATTTATTGTTATAGATTACCATGGCATAAAACACATTAACACTTTTATTGCGATTGATCCTTGAGAAGGAAAAGCTAAAAGGGACCAACTTTCTTAAATGCTATCGAAATTTGTAGATAGTCCTCAAGCAAGAAAGAAAGGTTTATGTCCTAGAGCAACCCATTTTGAATAAGCCTACTACCAATACACTAACAGCTAAAAAGGATGCTTATAAGAAGCATTCTGATGATACTTTCGATGTTGCTTGTCTCATGCTGATTACCATGAAATCTAAGCTTGAGAAGGAACATAAGAACATGGGGGCATTCGATATGATCGAACATCTCAAAATGCTCTTCTAAGAGCAAGCTCGGTATGAGAGGGTTAAGAAATCTAAAGCATTATTTCAGTGCAATATGTCTGAGGGAAGTCTTGTGGGTCCTTATGTGCTCAAGATGATTAGGTACATTGAGAATTTGAGAGTTTAGGATTTTGCTCTTCAGAAAAAATTAGCTGTTTATATAGTCCTGCAATCATTGCTTGAAAACTACAGTTAGTTCATCATGAACTACAATATGAACGATCTTGACAAGTCCCTGCTTGAATTGCTCAACATGTTGAGAACTACTGAGTAAAACCTTAAGAAGGCTAAGCCCATTATGATGGTTCTGAAGGGCAAGGGGAAAAGAAAGACCAACAATAAGAAGAATAAAGCTAAGGGAAAGTCCAATGCTAATTCTTCTTCAAGGGCACTGAAACCATTCAATGGTGTGGGTAAGGAAGGGGAATGCTTCCATTGTAAGAAACTTGGACATTGGAAGTACAATTGCAAGATCTATCTTGAAGAACTTGAGAAGAGGAAGGGAAGTAAGACTTCCACTTCAGGTATTTTTGTTATAAAGCCTAACATTTCTTCTTCCTCATCTTGGGTATTGGATGTTGGATGTAGATATCACATTTGTGCAAATGTGCAGGATCTAAATAGGAGTAGAAGATTGGCACGAGGTGAAGTGGGCCTATATATGAGAAATGGAGCAAGAGTTGTTGCATTAGTCGTATGGATTTATGTTCTCACTTTGCTCAGTGGATTGGTTTTAGAATTAGACAATTTCTATTATGTGCCTACTATCAATCAAAATTTGATTTTTGTTTCTTGCTTAGACAAGAAAGGTTTTTTATTTATAAAAAAGGAAAAATGTTGTTCTATTTATTTGAATGAAATCTTTTATGTTAGTGCTCAACTTAGCAATGATTTGTAAGTTTTAAAATTTGAAAATCCAATTTATAATGTGAATTCCAAGAAGGTTAGATTGAATTATTTGAACTCGACTTAACTCTGGCATTGTCATTTAGGCCATATAAATGAGACCCAAATATCCAAGCTCCAAAAAGATGGACTTTTAGACTCATTTAATTTTCAATCATATGAGACATGAGAGTCATGTTTATTAGGCAAGATGACCAAAACTCCTTTCACTAGGTAAAGTGAAAGAGCCAATGTCTTACTATAACTCATACATAGTGATGAATGTGGGCCTATTTCTGCACAAGCTAAAGGAGGCTATCAATACTTCATTACTTTTACTGATGACTTAAGTAGATATGGCTATGTGTATCTCATGAAACAAAAGTCAGAATCCTTTGAAAAGTTTAAAGAATTCAAGGATGAAGTACAGAATCAACTCGGGAAGAGTATCAAAATACTTCAATTAGATCGGGCTGGAGAATACTTGGACAAAAAATTCCTTGACTATCTAAAGGAGTGTGGTATAGTATTATAACTCACTCCACCTGGTACACCGCAAATGGAATGGTGTATCTGAAAAAAGAAATCAAACTCTGTTAAACATGGTTCGATCTATGATGAGTTAAGCTGACCTTCCAAACTCCTCTTGGGGACACGTTTTAGAAACCACCATTTTTACACTAAACCGAGTTCCATATAAATCAGTTCAAAAGACACCATATGAGATATGGGGTAGGAGGTGTCCCAGTCTATTTTTTATGAAGATTTGGGGCCATGAGGCTTACGTAAAACATCAATCTTGTGGCATACTAGGGCTTAAATCTTATAAATGTCTTTTTGTTGGGTATCCCAAAAAAACAGAGGGTTACTGTTTTTACAATCTACTTGAGCAGAAAATGTTTGTTGCTCAAATTGGTGTTTTTCTAGAGAAAGAGTTTATCTCAAAAGGAACTGGTGGAAAGAAAGTAGAACTTGAAGAAATTCAGGAACAGCAAGGGGACCTTGAACTTGAAATGAAACCCGAGTAGACATCACGAGATGTTGTGGTTCAGGAGTTTGTTCCTATAGCATAAACCCCACGTAGGTTTGATAGGATTCGATGTGAGCCCTAGAGATATGGATTTCTCGTGACTCACACTGGTGATGTGATGCTCATGGATCAGGATGAGCCCACAACGTATCAACAAGCTATATCAAAGCCAGATTCTGAGAAGTGGCTAGAGGCCATAAAGTCTGAGATGGAATCCACGTATGAAAATCAAGTATGGGCTTTGGTTAATCCACCTGAAGGGGTAAAACCCATAGGGTGTAAATGGGTTTTCAAGAAGAAAATTGACATAGATGTTAATGTGATTACCTTTAAAGGACGATTGGTTGCAAAAGGTTTCAAGCAAATTCATGGTATTGACTATGATGAGACTTTTTCACCAGTTGCCATGCTTAAATCCATCCAAATTTTATTGGCTATTGGTGCACACTATGATTTTTAGATATGCTGAATGGATGTCAAAATTGCCTTCCTTAATGGAAAGTTACTTGAGGATGTGTACATGACACAACTTGTAGGTTTTGGCATTCTAGGGAATGCCAATAAAGTGTGCAAGTTGCAGAGGTCCATTTATGGATTGAAACAAGCTTTTCAAAGTTGCAATCTTCATTTTGAAGAAGCAATCAAAGAGTTTGGTTTTATAAAAAATGCAAATGAACCTTGTGTTTACAAGAACATTAGTGAGAGTGCTATTGTCTTCCTGGTGTTATATGTAGATGACATACTACTTATTAGGAATGACGGTCTTAAGGTATAGTTTATGAAGACTTGTCTGAGGAAAAGTTTCTCTATGAAGGACTTGGGTGAAGCAGTCTATGTGTTAGGCATTAGGATTTCTAAAGATAGATCTAGAAAGTTGCTTGTCCTAAGTCACAGTACATACATTGGCAAGGTGCTAAAGAGGTTTAGCATGCAAGACTCCAAGAAGGGTTCTTGCCGATGTCACATTATCTAATTCAGCAATTGGATTTATCATGTGTACCATGATATGTACTCATCCTGATGTTTCATATACTTTGAGTATGATGAGAAAGTACCAATCAAACCTCGTTGAGAGTCACTAGACAGCTATTATGAATAACCTTAAGTATTTGAGAAGGACTAAGGATTCATTCTTGGTTTATGGAGGTGAAGATAAGATCACTGTAAGAGGTTACACTGATGCTAGCTTCTAATCTGATAAGGATGATTTCAGATCACAATCTAGTTATGTGTTTTACATTGGTGGTGATACTGTGAGTTGGAAAAGTTCAAAGCAAGAGACAGTAGCCGACTCTATAACGGAATCTGAATACATTGCCAACTTTGATGCTACGAAAGAGGTAGTTTAAATCAAGAAATTCATTATAGAACTTGGAGTGTTTCCAAGCATTTCTAACCCGATAGAGCCCTATTGTGACAACAATGGAGCAATTGCATAGGCAAAGGAACCTTGATCTCACCAGTGATCTAAGTACATACTTCAATGCTATCATCTCATTAGGGAGATCATTGAAATGGGTGATGTGAGGATATGCAAGACTTCGACAGACAGCAACATTGCTAATCCACTGACAAAACCCCTCACACGGTAGAAGCATGATAATCATTTTAGATCTGTTAGTATTAGATACATGGATGGTTGGCTTTAGTGTAAGTGGGAGATTGTTAGTGTTATGCCCAAAAGCCAATCATGAGATGATTGTGTTTTGCACATTGAGCCATGATATTTTATTGAGGCATCATTCCAGTAATTGTGTTTGTTATTTTGTTTCTATGCAATATAATCAAACATAATTATAACCTTAGTATAATAGTATTCTTAAACATCTCTGGTTTAGTATTATTGTGGATTGGGTTGCAATAATACATAAAGACTAGCATGTGTGGAGACTAATATGAGATACGTAGTCTACATATGGGTACAAGTTGGAGAACTTGTGTACTGGACTAAGCCAATATGAGAACACTACATGGATCATTATATGAGTCTCATAAGTGATTTTTATAGCGATTATGGTATATGTAGTCCTTTGACCTAAGGTCATCAAGGTTCCCTACATGTGAGTCACATACTTTGATACTTTTCTTTATTGCTTATAACTAAGTAAACATGAAGGTGGTAATTGGGTATGCCACGTATCATGAGGAGAGTTTTGTATGATCAAGATAAGATTTATCCCTCTTTATGTAACAGGAGTGATATATTTAGGCCCCTTGATTGAGTGAGACTAAGGAAATGTATAGCCATGCTCGGATAAGTTGATATAGGATATCAATGTCATCTATTTTAGTTAGTCTACTCGATAATCAATAAACCTTAGATTGGCATGTACGAGAGTGACACATTCCATGTCTCGTGCTTGGTCTTAAAGCCTTGGACAAAGAGGCAATGACATATACGACTAATGATTATAGAGGTTTAGTCGAATCACTGACTATCTTGTCACTTAGGTAGTAATGATGTGTTGCTGGGCACCATTCATTGTTTATGGTCATAAATGTGATTTATGATCATTACCAATGTGATAGGAGCCTATTAGGTAGAACACTTAGAGCCAATTAGATTATTTGACTGCATGGGCCAAATTATTTTGGTTTTGGTTTCATAACAATTTCAGTTTAATAATTGGCCCAAAGGTTGATCTATTATGAAGTCCAAAATTAGGCATAATTAGATTAGGGTTTTGAAACCTATTAGGCATGAGAGTTAAGCTTCACTATATATATATATATATATATCATATAGTAAGGATTTTTGAGCCCTAGTCTCCCTAAAGATGAAATCAGAAGGGTTTTGAAAAGTTCTAGCCGCACTCTCCTCTTGCTTTTCCTTGGAGGACGTAAGCTAGTACTACAAGTGCAAGAAGAACGCACCTACCAGATCTAAGTGGTTTGTGTAGATACCATAGAGAGCTTAAATACGTCAACTATTTGAGTTTGTGTTTCAACTCGATAGTTGGTTGAAATATCCCAGTTGACTAGATATAAAAAAATTTTGAACACTCAATTTACTCCATTTCACTTAGATCTTAGAAGGTTTTGATTAGTTTTTACTGCACTTGTTTGGCTCCTGAAACCCTACACAAATAGTGCCACTAACTTAGGCAATTTTGTCTCACTCTTTGATTTCTTGTCACTTAGGTCCAAAAGAACAATTTTTGAGCTTGAAATTTGAACTTATTATCTCAGGGTGCAAAATGACAGTTTTGCCCTTAGTGACACTTAGGTGCCAAAATGAACTAGGAACCATCTAACCATTTCTAAACACTTACTTGACTTGTTGATCCAAATTAATTAAGACATTTAACTAGGAATTTTGATTTAATTAGATGTTTTACCTAGCCGTTGTAAGCCCAATGCCCAAAGGATGATAACAAGCTAGGACCTACAACTTTCGGTAGTTTGCTGATTCAGAAGAGCCATAAAGTATAGTGGAGCATGAAGCAGAGTATGCCTTAGTGTGCCAGTGATGTATATGGCTAGGCCATAGGACACTAATGACACACTTAGATAGGACACTAGTGACACACTTAGTCTAGTGATTGTAAGGAGTTGTCGAGTACCAAACCTATAGTGAGGAACTATCTGTGTGAGGGTTAATGGATGAGTCGTATACTTGTTAAGTTAGCTTGCACTAAGAGGTCTGGTATAGGGACATTAGGTGCCTAACCTAGGGCAAGACTTTTCAAGTGTGACTATTAACAGACGAGTTTAACATGTTAAGTTAGCTTACACTAGTGGGTTCAAGCATATGAGAAAAAATGAGGGAAGTTGCCTAGTTTTGGGCTTTGAGTAAGTAAATATCAGTGTGAGGTTAGTGGACAAGTTTTCAAAACTTGTTAAGCTATCTTGCACTAGAAGGCTCGGGCACAGAGATTGGTATTGATGAGTTATAACTATTGGATTCACTAGGATAGCTTTGAGTAGTCAGAGATCCTTTAGCAGTACCTATAAGTTAAAGGTAATGAAGGACCATACCATAGTCTTCAAGAGCGAGGTTACACTAAGGTGTTTCAGACCGATTAAGGCCAGGCTAAGGTGATGAGAATAGTGAATAGTAATTAGAATACCTTTGGTGTGAGCACAAAGAATGGCATTGGCCAAAGTACTTATATGAGACAAGGCATGACTAAAGTGCCCGGAGAACACTAGATGATTGAATCTGGTAATTTGGCACCAAGTGAATTGTTGTGTAACTGACACCCCTTAGTAGGTTTGCTTAAGATACATTGGCACTGTATCCTAGGATAGTGTCTTAAGGTAGGGAGATTGAATTTGGAGGACCAATTTCTCCAAGGTGGAGAGAATGCTATAACCCTCTTAGTGGAATACTTGGTGAGTGAGGTAAGTTCATAAATCTCTCGTTGAAAAACCTAATTAATGGTGAATTAGCAAAATCAATCAAGTTATTTTAAGGTTAGTTGGTTCCACATGGATTATGGAACTATGTTTGCCCAGGGACAAAATGGTCATTTTGTGCCTTAAAGGGTTAGGACAAGTCCCGAGAGTAAAAATGATGTTTTTAAAACTCAAAACCCAAGTTAGTATTTTTGACCAGGTGTTTAAATACCTTAGTTGCTAGTTAGGGAAGGGGTAAATTTATAGATTTTCAAAAATTTTGAAGGGGAGGGGCTTGGTTATATAAAACTTGTGGGGGAGAGGGTTGATTTTAACATTATTCCCTCATCCTCTTGTCACCATTTTTAGAGCCCTCTCTTTCCCTCTCCATTTTTCACTCAATTCATTTCAAAATCATGGTTTCCTAAAGAAATTGAAAGGCTTTCATGGTGCCCAATAAAGAAAAGCCCTGTTTTATATGCATTTTCATGGTTTTAAAGTATTTGGAGGTGATTTCTAGCTTGGGCAAGCTTGTGTGCATGAGGTGCCCTTTGCCCCTTGGAATTTCCATGTTTAATGAGTTGATTTGAGCTTGGGTTTTGTTAGGTTTGAGTTAATTTGGTGCCATGAACCTTTGTTTGTATGTTGGAACCTAGGAACCTAGTGGAACCATTTGAAGCTTATGGTTTATGCTTTGTGGTGCTTATTGTTGCTAGTTAAAGGTTAATTAAGGTAGGATATTTATGATTCATACTTATTTAATGTCATTCATAGATTGCTTATGGTAGAATCCGTGTGATTTTATGAATGGTGTTAACTAGTGGAAGTGAAGGTCAAGGTGGACTCGTGTGATTCCATTGTTTTATATGGTGTTTATGGATACCGTAGATTTGGTTCCAATGGCACATTGTGGCCTAGGGAGTGTGTACATGCAAGTTTGGGTCACGGGGAAAAGTCCCTATTATGCCTATGAAGCATGGAGGGCTTGTACATATG
This sequence comes from Aquilaria sinensis, assembly GCA_005392925.1. Classification (NCBI taxonomy): domain Eukaryota; kingdom Viridiplantae; phylum Streptophyta; class Magnoliopsida; order Malvales; family Thymelaeaceae; genus Aquilaria; species Aquilaria sinensis. The sequence goes on along the minus strand of SMDT01002758.1, from coordinate 116,913 downwards.
CTAGAGCACTTGAAACCAACATCTTACTCAGGCATAGCTAGAGACGCATCTCTGGCAACTAAAGAAGTAGCTTTAGGATCATAAAAACTAGCAAATTTCTAGGTGCCTAAGTAAAAACACATCCTTGGGAGTGAGGGATGTAACATTAAGCCCACTGGGACTCAATGATGTGTCTTTAGCCCTTGAGGATGCAACTTTGGGCTTTTTAGCACCAACCCCCTTCTAAACTTAAGCCAGAGACACAGCCTTGCATTCTGAGCAGTTAGCTTTGATACATAAATTGACTATGTTCTTCTTAAGTCAATTAGGAGGTTATTTGGGAACTATGGTTATACCTTAAAAGACTATAAAGTGAAAGGTATGGAGAACAACCCCAGTACACCGAGAATCTCACAAGGTGCTAAAAATTACATCAAAGCTTGGGGTGTGTGTTGGGTTTTGGTGTTGGTGAAATATTTAACGATAGTAAGTGCTAGGAAATGAATGAATGGATTAGTGACCATTAGTGGCCTAGTTAAGTATTTAGACTTAAGGTGCTAATGTGAAACTTTAATGCAGTCAAAAGGCTTCCATGGAACCTAGAAATTATGAGCCCAACCATGACATTTGCTACACCATTAGTGTGAACCAAGTAATAAAGGATAGGTATATGCCTTGAGTGAAGGTTTAGTGCACTTGCAGTCTAAGCAAGGTGACTTGAGGTGCGAGTGAGAACCTAGTGCACTATTTGTAACGTTTTGAGGTAGAAGCTTAGTACACAAGTGGCCTTAGCAAGCTCAATAGCTTCGGGCACCATAAGGAGGCATAGTCCACCTAGTCAGTTCCATGGAACTCAAGCAAGGTGCTTCCACCATGTTCACTTGTACAACAATAAAGGGAATGTTAAACTTACGATGTTAGTAAGCTAAGGCTTACTAGGAGTGAGTTAGAGGCCAGAACTCACTAGGCACGGAGTGATGCCTGTGAGAGGACTAGGAAGAGGTGGGGCTCCAAGGGACTCGAATATATGTGCATATGTTAACTTTTAGACTTTAAGCGCATGTAGTAGACTTCATATATTATGTAAATATATGTGTTCTCAGGATTTTGCTTACATGTTGAAAGATCCCTTTTTGAGAATAATTGATTTTCACTCCCTTAGTAATTGTTATGCAGATTTTGTATTCATGGAGCTAGGCTCATGAGCAAGTAATATGTTTGTTTCAATCCTTGTGATTGTATTTCTGTGGTTTACTTGTTAGTTAACTTATGCTGCCAATTACAATTTTTTATTTGGCCGATAGAGGCTAATAAAGCATAGAGGAGGGCTTTGGAGCTTGCCACTGGGAGTTGCTCTAAGGTGGGAGCTTAGTTATGGATCTAAGTAGTGTAGTTCAATGTATAGTTTTCATACACTAGTTTGCCTATGATGTTCATGAATGAGTAGTGAACTCAAGAGTTACTTTTGGATATGAGTATAGTCTTCTTATACTTGGATGTTCACATGTAGTTGATTATGCGTAATTAACCATATAAATGCTTTATATGCTTTGACGGTTTTGATGTTCAATTTTAATGCAATGCCATGGCGATGTTTTAAGTTTTATCTCCTTACTTTTTGCATTAACTCAAAGCATCTATTCATGCATGATTGCATAGTAGGATTAATTAACTAGAAGCATGAAAGTTTGAACTAGTGTGCACATAATCAATTAGGTAATTGTGACTAGTGTGGGAGATGTTCTATAGGTTTCCTGGGAAGGGCTACAAGAGCCCATGTCAAAGAGGGCTCACCTTTAGTAAGCATTAAATGACCCATTTGGGGGGCCTAGATTTTGATAATCTTTTCTTCTATCTTGAAAGTAAGGCCTCCTTTGCCCTCATCCCCGTTTTGGGTCCGTTCATCATCATCATGCCTATGGGGCTTGACCTTTTTTTCAAGGGAAATGGTATGGCAATGTAACCATGTAATTTTCCTTCCCGAATGAGCTCCTTTACGAAGTCATAAAGGTCTTGGCATTCCTTGATATCATGCCCCTTACCATGGTGATAGTGATTACTTCTTCTGGCTTTATGTCACCCTCAAATATAGTAGCGAGGGCCACTTGGTTACCATTTACTTCCTTTTCAATGAATATAAAATGTTTGCCTAGGACTTCTGTAGAGGCTATATAAGGCCTTTTGTTATTGAGGTCTATTTTTTTAGGATGAACCCCTATCCTTTGCTCTGACTTGGTCTTTATGCTACCCTCCCTTTAGTGGTTCCAGCTTCTTCAATTCTTTGGCATCCATGTACTGTGTGGCCCTATCCAAGAACTTTTCAATGCTGTATATTAGGTTCTGATGTAGGTCACAGGCCAACATCAAATCTTGCAACAGCCTTCACATAATGGCTAGCAGGTGTACTTCAGAGGAGAGGTCACAGAGCAACACAACATCAACATTAACCTTCTTAATGTAAATCCGTAAGGACTCATTATTATTATGTCAAATCATAAAAAGATGGGAAGCCATATTTGGAATAGTACGACTCCCTAAGTAGTGCTTGACAAAGGTATGAGATAGCTCCTGGAATAAACAAAATTGGCAGCTATTATTGGTTCTAAACTAGCTCACTGTAGCCTTCATCAGGTTTGAGCTAAAAGTCCTATACATAATGGCATCAGTAGCTTTTTATAATCTTATTGAAGTAACAGACCTTTGAAGGTGATTCATAGGATCCTTGAGGCTGCCATAAAGGTCAATCCGAGGTATCATAACTCTTTTGAGAATAGGGACGTTGATGATCTCTTCAAATAATGGTTGAATCTAGAAGTAGCTAATATCCGTGCTAGCAAGTAAAGGCCGTTCTAGGCTAGGGGCCGCTACCCTAATGCACTACTTTATTTAGTCTAGCCTATGCAAGACTGTGTTACATCACTAGCCTCAACTGAAATAAAATAGACATAGAACACCTAGAGTGAATCATTGTGGAACACCCTTTTACCTTCTATTATGGGGTTACTTTCCAATGCATTACCCTTCAGGATCACGTGCCTCACCTCCAGCTTGATAGTGGCCCAAAGTCTTTCAAATAGGTCATGTTTGAGTTCCTAACGTCACTCATCAATAAGTAATGTAGGAGTTTTTCTCCTCATAGGATCCCATGGAGGCAAGAAGGGTTTTCCATTTGCAGCCTTTTGTTCTAACCCTTGTTAACGGTCTTCCCCTATGAGCTTTGGTTGGGGGATTTTCCCTGCCATCAAGAACATCATTGTTATCAAAAAGTTTCTGGACTACCCTAAATCACCTTGTATTGACCATCATTCCCCACATAATATGCCGAATTAACAGTTGAACTACCAGCAAAGGTTGGTCAAACCAGTTATCAAGCGAATCGTGCTGAACCAAAACCTAGACCTACAAACGAAGGCAATCGTTAAGGCCCTAGAGAGTTTCTCAAGAAGAAACCATTTGATGGTTAAGTTAGTACCTCTATGGTAAAGTAGAGTTACCTAGGTTTCTAGTAGAGAGAATAACATATCTTGGCAGGTTATGGGGATCCCCTTTTACACACAATGGGTACCTCTGTCATGCCCTTATAAGTGTGTCATTAATGCGGGCATTCATTATGTGATTATTATACTATAGACATATGCCTAATTAGTCATACTAATACATCCTTAATTCCCTTATATATAAGCCATAACCCAAAACCCAGTAAAAAATTTGACTAATTTACCCTTAGACCAAAACTCACCCTCACCCGTTAAAACCCTACCACGCCATTGTGGCCACTTTTGCCACTACTGTGCCACCACCACCTCCTCCGACGAACAGTCATCCCCTCCAGCTCTTGTTGTCATCATCTACCTCTAGATCTTGCAGCCGCTCACCTCTAGACCTTGGCATTGCTTGCCAACCCTTGCTTCCAGATCACGTTACTGCTTGCATCTGATCTCACACCGTCCTTCACCTCCAGATCTCAACATTGTCACTTGCTAGATTGGGTAGCTTGTTGGCTCCGGGTCACGTAGCTTGTTGCTTCTGATTCACATTAGTCATCACTGCCTAAAGCCGTTGCTAGGCCGGTCTTCCCTTACCTTCTTCATCGAACTATTCATAGAAATAACCTACAAAACTGTCAATGACAAATAAGAAGAAATGTCTGACACAATGCACAAAGGTGTCTATAATAAAATGTAAATGTGTCTATTATAATATATGGAAGTGTCTGCAAAGTAATATAAAAAAAATTTATTATAATGAGAAATTAAAAGTGCCTAAAGCAATAAGAGTAAATGTCTAATTGAATATTAAGAAATGTCTAATGAGATATGTAAAAGTGTTTGAACCAACTTATGAACAATTTGTTATCTTTAGAATATAACTAATTGAAATAATAAAAAAATTTCTGAATAAATATGTAAAAGTTTTTAAACAAAAATGTAAAAGAATTTGAAACAATATGCAGATAAATAAAGCTATATGAATTAATCAATAAAGAAGTGTCTAAATAAATATCTAAAATTGTATAAAGTGAAATATAAAAATGTCTTAAACAATTTGTTATCTTTAGAAAATAATCATTTGAAATAATAGAAAAAAAAGGTCTTACTAAATATGTAAAAGTGTTCAAACAAAAATGTAAATGTGTCTGAATCAATATACAGATAAATAAAAGTGTATGATTTAATGAATGAAGAAGTGTCTAAATAAATATTTAAAAATGTATAAAGTGAATTACAAAAGTGTCTTAACAATAACTAATGAATAAAAATTATTTTTTTGGGAAAACAAATCACAAATAGTCATTTACGCCTTCTTTATCTCTCTTTTATTGGCCAATCTCTCCTTTTCTCATTGACTTCATCTTTCCAAGGCCCATGCTTACCTACCAGCGAGCCACATCATCCATGCCAAGACTAGATCCGAGATCCGAAGCCCATTTCATCGCCATCATTCATCCGATTGTCCACCTATCACTCATCATTCGATCATTGCCAATCGCCCTTCTGTCGCTCATCGTCCAATCATCTATCCTCCTCCTATCATCGATCATTCTCCCTCATCTCACCACTGTTCGTCCTTTGCCAAATGTCTTGAAGGAGACCTTTTGGAGGTAGTCGATGGAGGTATCTGATAGCACGACACCATAAAAAGACCAAACTAAGTGGCCAACTCCAAGGATAGCGGCGTAGCTGTAGTGGCGATCTCCTTAACTCGGTCAAGAAAAAAGAACAACACAACAAAAGAAGCATTAGAGAAAGACATATGATTTAGGGTAAGGGGTAAATCTGTGAAATCACCTTCTATGTCTAATTAGACATATGTTCACCATATCCCTGGTATTGCCTTTGATTGTAGAAATCCTACCTCTAGCTCATTGTCATTCCTTCCTAAAGTGAATTTTGCCTGGACCGGTCAATTCCTTGATCCGGGCACATCTTTTTTTTTATATTAGGTCATTTTCGCTTTGGTATCAATCACAATTATAGTTTTTTTTTTTACAAAAATCTCAAATATACTACTAATGTTTTGGGTTCGAGACTAAATCTACTACTAAAGCTTTTTTTGCCCAAAATTCCCTCTAATGTTTTGAAATGGCTCAAATTACCCCCTAGTGCCTAAAACTAGTCAGATTGCTCACTAACTATTAAAAGGCTAACAGAAAAAAGGGGCAAGTAGTAGATTTTGAAATCTTAATGTGATAATGTAACTTTTAATAAACTTTGAGGATCTTAGGCAATTTCTTTATTCTTTCTTATGCGCTAATTAAAGAAAAAATAAAATATGAAATTTTGAGAAAATAATTGGAAAACCAAAAGATAAATGGAGAAAACATAAAATTATTGTTTTCCTTTTCAAGTATAATAGTTAAAGAAATTTTTCATACATTTAAGTTTTATAATTTTTCGGTAAAATTTCAGCGTAGATAAATAATCTTTAACTTTTCATATTTTATTTTTTTTTCTCAATTGGCATATAAGAAAAAATATATAAATAGCCTAAAGTCACCAAATCTTGTTAAAAGTTACATTTAAGCCTACAATTTCAAAATCTACTACTTTTCCATCTTTTTCGTTAGTCTTTCAATCGCCAGTTGCTAATCTGAGCAAATTTTAAATCCTTTGTGGCTAATTTGAGCCACTTGAAAATATTAATAGGAATTTGGGACAAAAAAAAATTTAGTGGCATATTTGGTCATAACCCAAAACATTAGTGGTATATTTAAGATGTTTGCTTTTTAAGTTGGGTTTTCGTTTGTCTTCATGTTGGACAACGAGGAAAAGGGGCAGGAAAAAAAGTTACTTTTAATTTTTCTTCAATTCCACGTTTAGCCATGATTTCGCATCTGTGGAAGACGTTTCATTAAGTTCAGATTTTATACAATTAAGTTCACGGTTGTGAGGTTCACATGGTGCCACCTCATATCCAACAAAAAAGCTAATGTTAGTTCAGTGCCACGTAGTAATTTCGGTTAGCCATGTGTCAGGACATGAATGGTAGATTTGCAAGTTCTAGGATTGAATTAGTAAAATCTGAAAAATTATAGGACTGAATATGTTCTTATCTCATCCGAGAAAAGCTCATCTATATTGCTATTGCCACCAGACAAGTCGCTAGCGTCCATCATAAGTGACCAGAGCTGTATTTGTGCGTAAAGCAGAAGAAGATAAGCGATGTCGGCGCCAGAGGGAGAAGTCGTCTGCGTCACCGGAGCTAGTGGCTGCATTGGCTCATGGGTCGTCAAGCTCCTCCTCGCCCGCGGCTACTTCGTTCACGCCGCCGTCAAGAATCTTAGTTACTATTTCCCTAAACTGTCTCCTCTTTATCCCCTTCTATTAACTTCTGCTACTAGCTAGGACTCTGTTTTCTCGGGTTTTAATTTTCTTAATCATTCTGGAGACGATGAGAAGGAGACAAAGCATCTGGAATCAATGGAAGGAGCGAAGGATCGGTTACGCCTCTTCCAAATCGAGCTTCTTGACTACGACTCTCTCGTCGCCGCCATCACAGGCTGCGCCGGCGCCTTCCACCTCGCCTCTCCCTGCACCCTCGATCGAGTTAAAAATCCTCAGGTGTTTACTTGTCCAGTCTTTTACTGTACTTCTTTCTGTTCTTTTGTTTCGGCCCGGATAAGTTCAAGTGTTGGAATCTGTGGCTGCCAGAAAGAACTTCTGGATCCTGCTATTAAAGGGACGGTTAATGTGCTCAGAGCTGCTAAAGAGGCCAGCCTGAAGCGCGTGGTCGTCACGTCTTCCAGCTGCTCCATAATGCCCAGCCCCAACTGGCCGGCCGATATGGCCAAGACGGAGGATTGCTGGACGGATATCGAGTATTGCGAGCAACAAGAAGTGAGTATGAGCTCTTTCCCCCCCTCTCTCCAATCATGTGTCCAAGAGTAACGCTAGGTGTACTAAGAATCTCACACTAGTCCCAGCTGCTTGGAGGAGTGGCAAAGGGTACACTAAGATTAGTGTTCAACTCCTGCATCATCCACTTTCTCTGCAAGGCATTTACGCTCACTCGATTGTCGTTCGCTTCCGAACAAGTCGGTATTCCCCTCCCCCATTACATATGCTACCTCCTAACCCTGTACTCTTGTATAATAATTCTGTTTACTAAAAAAATTAAAATCTTACACTAAACTACAATGTTTCTACAAAAATAAGTGAGAACTAGTTAATTTTTTGGCATTTAATCAAATATATTAACACCTTGAATTTAGTACATTAATTTAGTGCGTTTCAATTCAACATGTATTTTTCTACCTCATACGTTGTTGGTTGCGCTAGCTATGGTACCCGCTTTCAAAGACGCTGGCAGAGAAGGCGGCATGGGATTTCTCAAAGGAGAATGGTTTGGACGTGGTGGTGGTGAATCCTGGAGCCGTGATGGGTCCTGTTATTCCCCCAACTCTGAATTCAAGTATGATGCTACTTCTCCGCCTTATTCAGGGTGAGATATTCTTAGTAAATTTAATAATACATGGCATTTAGTTTTGTGACCCAGTTAAGGCCAATGCTTTAGATGGCTGTTTCTCTTCTAAAATTCAAATGCCACATGCCCCTCATTGTTAGCCCAAGTAGTAACACGATGAGGGATATAGGCTTTTTCACATCGTTCCTAATCCGAGCTTGAGCCTTCTCTTCTCCCTTTCCCCTAACCCTTAACTCTTAACCTCTTGTAATATTTGATTTTGTGTATGAAAAATGAAAAATAGAAATTCAAATGGCACCCGAAATTCCACTCCTTTTATTTCTTGCTTCAGGCTGCACTGAGACATACCAAGACTTTTACATGGGATGTGCACATTTCGAAGATGTTGCACTGGCACATGTTTTAGTGTATGAGAACAAGTCAGCAAGTGGAAGGCACTTGTGTGTTGAAGCTATATCCCACTTTGGTGATTTTGTGGCTAGGGTGGCTGAGCTTTACCCTGAATATTCTTTGCCCAGGTTGGTCATCAAGCTGATCTCCTTCCATTCGACTTTATCCTGATATGGTATGAGTAAAATTATTGCTTGCCCACAATTGCGTAATTGGTATTGGCATTGCTCATAATTTTGCAATCAAGGCAGACTCAATTAGGGGCCTGAGACAAGAGAATCCTTATTATACTCCTTATAGTGACTAAATACATTTTGGGTTTTTCTTAAAATTGGTGTAATTCTTTTTCAGAGCCACGAGTATAATGTTCATAATCTCACAAGTGATGAAAATCACACACCCAACCCTTAACGCTTAAGCTCATAAATTCAACTCATAAAAAGGGCACTCGGAGATAGCCAAATTTATTGGCTCACAAGATATACATCCTGAAAATCACACAGCTAAAAATTAAGTCATAAGCCCACAAATTCAACTCATAAATAGGGCACCAGATATGTAGGATATTTAGGCATTCTTAAGAACATATCTCACCTTTAACTAAAGCTTCACTCACTTAACTATCTAGACTAAACACCTGAGATTGTAGCAAAATATAATTATTAAATATTAAATCTAAAAGGATCCATTGGAGTGGCAATTTTGAACATCTGTAGAAGTCCAACTTAGATGCTCTGCATCACTCTCTAGAAACTAAAGAAATTAGAAAGCGATATAAAGAAATACTTTGAGATATTGTATTTCCTCCCTTCGATATCCTTACAACTGAGACATGCTTGCTTTATACAGTGGAGGAAGTGAACAAGGAACAAAATAAGATACATCATCCATGATGTCACTATTAGTGAAAGAGGCCACATACCATTTAACTTTACAAACGAAAAAGGAGGAAAGTATAGTTTACGCCTCAAAACTTCTAAATTTTTGCCAAACCACTCCTAAAACTAATCAATTTTCCACACAAGTCATAAAACTTATAACCGTTAACTTTGTTAGTCTGAAAAGTGTCATGTTTTACCAAATCAAATATAAAAATCTTGTTTTTAATGGAATCCCGATGTGGCACTTAACGTTGTTATCAAAGCTTAGGGTCATTTTGTCTTTTATGAAACTAGGGATTAAATTGAACATTTTCAATATGTGTGGCACCTAAATTGTAGATTTAAAAAAAATTTGGACTCTAGTATGATTTTCTAAGTTTTGGAACAAAGTAAATCCACCCTACTGATATTGACCTGATCAAAGTTTTGATAGCCTAATCAATAGAACATTGATTCGACTCACTCTAGTAAACCAGATTTTTTGTTGCACCAGTAAAGATTGAGTAGAATGGGTTTGATTTGCTTTTTATACTTTAAATAATGTAGCTTTGCTCACTTCATTAAGCTATAAATTTCTTTGTTTGTAAATTTGGGATAGCAACAATCGAGGCCAAAATTTTATAAAGGATAAATATTTTCAGTTGTCTCTAAACTATGCTCATATTGCTTATTCGTCCCCAAACTATCATGTGTTACACTACTCGTTTTGAAACTATTTAATTATTGCTATTTCATCTTGCCGTCAACTAAACCGTTAAATACGGACGGAAAAGTGATGCCACATCAACAGCCACATCATTGTTTCATGCCACATCAGCGGTCACGTTATTTTTCCGTCCATATTTAACGGTTTAGTTGATGACAGGATGAAATAGCAATTAAATATTTAAAGACCTGTGGTGCAACACATGATAGTTTAGGGGCGAATACGCAACTTGGGCATATATTAAGGACAACTGAAAATATTTACCCTTCCATAAATTACAATATGGTCTTGATAATTTTTGAAAATTTTTAATTTAGTCCCCAGGTTCATTAAAAAATGGTAAAATGATCCTTAAACTTTGATAAAGTTTTAAGTAAGTTCCAAAAGTCTGAAAAGTGTCATTTTAGTCATTAGAGAATGACGTTAATTGCCACATTAAAATTTTCAATTGGAAACAAAAAGTTAGGACTGACTTAATAAAATAAAAAAAGGCTTAAGACTCAATGTGTACTTTCCCAAAGAAAAAGGTTTCTAAACAAAATAGTAATCAAGGCCAAAGTAAGCTTTGTACACATGGCGGGGCCCGTGAACAGAGACCAAATATGATAATCTTAAGAGTCATAGATGTTTGGGGTCTAGTTAGGTCATGACTAAAGAATTCTATATTGATCATAGATGTGCCAATTACCATTGATTTCTTTGAGCAAGTCTAGTCTCCAAAATTCATCGAAGGCATTTGTCTGAAGAATCCATTTTCCTTTATAATTATTTCTTATAGCTTCACAAATAGCATCATTAGAATAGTAAGAATTGTTATCATGTTCAATCCTCATTGTTGTCTGAAGAGTTTCTTGAATAACCATATCCATTGGTGGGGGAGATGTTAGTGGTATCCAGCCTTACCTTAAGAGAAAGATTCCTTCCTGACTTCGACTGATATGGTTTTCGAGTTTCACCTACATGGTAGATGTGTGCAATTTACTTCTACACAAACCTTGGCCATATATGCTCCTCCTTGAAATCATCCCCATCCCCCATAGTGGTTTTTTTTACTAAATTTTGTCTATGCTACTTTCTTTTCTTCCATTTTCTTCCTCTTACTTTTTCAACCAAGGGAAAATGAAAGAAAGATTAGTCAGATCAAGGCGAAGGGGAATGAGCTGGTGCAGCGTTATATGCTAGGACTGTCTACTTAATGGTACTCCCACATGCTCGGCCAATCATTTACTGAGCTCTTTTTAGAAATTGGAAGATTTTCTCACTATATGAGCGTGAAAGTTTAGTGATCCAAATGAGCTAAAAGCTCGTTTATTCTATTCATTCACTATATTCAAATAAAATTCAAAGCCTACTCTTGCATCTTCCGTTTGTGCATCTGTCAGCTGCCCTTGAATTGCATCGGGGTCTTTCTCTACAATCCAAGCCAAGTAACAAACAAGGTAAACAACGTAAAAAAAGCACCCATTTCTATTCTGCTTTAGCTGAAATGCTACTAGCATACCTGGGTCTAGAATAGCAAATAGGAAGGCTCCTTCTCCTCACACTTACAACTCTCATGTATATTCTTCCCAAATCTTAGCGTCAACTACCATATTAAAAGCCAGGCCTTGTTGCTTAAGCTGTTAACACATAGTCTGTCTTAGATGCCTCCAAGGGTTGTGGTGGGTGTAGTACCGCATAAGAAAATGGTTGAGCAATTAGACCAAAATGGAAACTTTGACCCATATGGTTAAGACATCCTTCCACAAGAGAGTACCTGTTGGAGAAAAAAAGTCTTTCTTTTCCCGTCCCAGATCATATTTCAGTTCATCCATAGAAGAGGAAATCGCAATGCATTTTGCTCAGCAAGCGTAGCTTGGAAGGTGAGCATAGCACTAAAGAGAAGAACTCCTAGATGAATGATAGAACCTAGCTTCTGCTATGGCTAATGCCTTTGATATTAGGCCTGACTGCTGGTTGGACAATGATTTTAGCTCATCTCACAGGAGAGCTCATATCCAAAGGGTGAACCTTAGCCCTATTAGTGTTATGACTTTCCTAGTCACTCTTTTGTTTCGTAGCTAACTTAGCCGATAGCTTAGTGCTGGCTATATAAGAATGTATTATGGGTATGGGGTAGGACAAGCAACCATCAAGAAATTTGCTCGCTCTTTGGCTTATCTATTTTCTATTGCTCATCAAAATCTAGGCATTGGTAGTGGTAATGAATAGAGCTAGCATTGAACTTTTTATTTTTGTTTCTAGTGATAGTAATAGGTTCATGAAAAAAACATAATACATTAGCTGTCCAATATAAAAAGTGAGGAATTCTCAAAAGATTTATTGGATAATTTGAGGTAAAATCAAGACATGGGAATTGATGGGTTTAAACCCTTATAAGTAAATTTAAGACTTTTCTTCCCTAATCATAATGATGGCAAACCAGGAGAGAAATGAGACTAATTTTGAGTTATGAAAATTAATAGGAAATATTTAACAAAAGATAAAAAATACATACAATTTAGGAATGTTGAAAATGATATCTATTGTATGGATAGCACACAGGTACCAAAAAATAAAGGGTTCACAGAAATATCAAGGATGTGGAAGCAGTGAGTAAAAGGATATTTAGGATGAAGACCAACTAGTTTTATATGACAATTATCAAACCCATATTTCCCAATAAGAGAATAGTGCAAGTGGAAAATCTTGTGACACTGGTTAAAGGTGAAAGACTTGTATTCATATATATCTATATTGGTGAGAATGTTAGTTTCCTTATAAAAAAAACATGGGAAAGGAAGACGAGCTATCTTTTTATTATATGGTTTGGGCTTTGGTGGTTTTGGAGGTTTGTTAAAGATGTCTAATGAGGCATTGGTACTTCCTCTTTATGTGCTTAACATAAAAAAAAAAACCATATGAACCACTATTGCCAGCAAAGTAATTACACATTGGACAATTGATTTTGGTGGAATTTCATCATTTTTGGAAAAGATATCATGTCCATTTCAACCAGAAAATGATGACCAACAAGATAGAATTGGAACTTCTGAGAAAAACAATTGATAGCTAAGACTTCTTTCTATGTGGAATGATAATGTTTTTCATTGTGATTGATTCACCACTATTGTAGGCATAGATGTGTCTATTGTTATTGATTTCTTCGAGCAAGTCTAGTCTCCAAAATTAATCTAAGGCATCCGTCTGAAGAATCTCTTTTCCTTTACGAGGAATCTTCAAAGATGGAAAAGACTAAACCACTTTCTTTAGCCGAATTATTGTCATATGTTGTTTTAGGGATCATGGAGGAGATTTCTTTTTTAGATACACATGAAGAGGTTGAAAAATATCTAATAAGTGAGGGACAAATTCTCTAATGTTATTGGCGAGACCCAATATTTGCTGCAACTATCTATTTGTCAGATTATCATAACGGAATTCCAATACTTTTGTGGCCATATAAGGTTGCGAATGATATTTTTCATCTATGATTTGTACCAAGAAATTCACTTGAAGTCTTGGCAATTTCCATTTCCATCTTGTTTTGTGAGAGCATCACACCATATTTCTTCAAAATTTTGACAAATTGATAAAAATAACTTAATTTGTAAACCTGCATGAGGAGAAAACTAAAAAACATCATCAATGTAAACAAGGTAAAGGGAAGGATGGGTTTAAAGATTAGGATAATGGCTTTTTTGGAAAAAGAACAAGAAGTTTTTAAACCAAAGGGCATAACTATCCACTGTATATGATCGTCTGGGATGCAAAAGGCTACTTTGGGTTTATCTAGAGGGCTTATACCTAAATGCTAGAATCCTGGTTTGATGTCAATTTTTGAAAAGATTTTGACATTTGTAAGGTCAGAGGATAAGGTATTCTTTTCTAGGTTTAAGGAATTTGATATTTAGCAAGAAGTCACTCAAAGGTATAAAATTTACAAAAATCAATAATAAAAAATAAAAAGACAAAAAATTACAAAAAATTGAAAAAATAAGTCATATATATTCGACGGCGAGCAGTGTAGAGAATGAATAAGTAGTAATTGCAAATTCCAACTTGCAAAAAATATTGTGGTGGTAGTGACACTTTTTTTAATAAAGTGCAATAGTAAGAAGTATATACTATTTTGACAAACAAAACAATTAAGTTCAAACCCACAACTAGATAAAACTAATAACATACAAGTCAAAAAATAAAAAAAATAAAAATGAAAAATACAACCTTATGCTTCACAACTTTCTATCATTGCGAGCTATTTTTTTCTCGCTGTTTTGTTAGATCTTTTTGACTCAATTTCATATGCCTAAAAAATATATAGATTACGTTGCTTTTATATGTGAGCCAATATAATCGTTTGTCTTTTTCTCACATCCTAAGCCAATTTCAATTTGGCTTTAACAAGCCATTTGACTAACTTGGCAATAGAAACATAAAAAAAAAACTAATTCAACTGTAAGTAAAAAACTGATGCTAATGCATTAATATTGGGCCTAAAGTCTACATAAAAAAGTTAAAATCAATATTTTTTTTTACTTTCTTTATTATTTTTGTTGTTATTTATAGTTTTTTACTATTTAATTTTTTAAAATAATTCATAAAATACACATCGTATATATGTAATTATGAAAAAAATATTAGGGATTTAGGGGGTGAAACACCCGCAAGCCCCCTTATCTCTACCCTTGTTTAAAGCATATAACAAACCTAAGTTTTCCTTGAACTTATTTAGATAATTTGTTGACTAGAATACTTGGCATGCTTGGGAGACTTGGTTGGCTGAATAGGACCTTGAGCTAGTAGCCGTAGCTGTGAAACTACTTTGCCCTTATATTTAGATGTCATACCAGAATGTGTTGCTTTTGTAGGATTCACAATTTCATTCTTCTTAAAAAAAAGCTTAAGGAAGACTTGAGGGTTCTTTGGTAAGGGTTTAGAATATTTCTTTTTGAATTCTACATGTGAATCTACACATAATTGGTTAGCAATTGTATTAGTGTACCAAACACTAGATTTGCTACGGTGGTCCCCTGTTGATTTGTTTTATTAGTTTTTCTTGCAAGAGGGTAAGGCCTTGTAGTGCTTACCCAAGGAAGGAAAAATTTATTGCTATTGAAACCAATATTCATCTATTATACATAAGCAAGTTTTTACATAAGATTAAACCCAAAGATCTCAACTCGATTAAGGCTGGGAAATACATACATAGAGTTTACCAAATACTTGGATGAACATAAACAAATCCGGACTGCTTTGTTGATTTTTCTGATGTAAAATTTTTTAGAAACGAGTTTAAATCTAACATCCCAATTCAACTAAATATGTTCTAGGAGGAGTGTAGGATTAGTAATAATATCTGATGCACCTATATCAAAAAGAGTAATAATAGGTATAGGTTTAACATAACTTGTCAACCCGTAGAATTACCTTGGCTTGTAGGATGACTTGGGCAGCACAAACGAATGATTCAACCAAATACAATTGTGAAGCATACACTAAACCGGTGTCTGGATCAGAAAAATAAGCTTCAACTGAGAGAAACATTGAAGTTCTATCATCTATTTTAGAGAATATTGATTCTTTATGCTCACAGGAAAGATCAGTTCCTTTAAATTTGTAATTGTTTCACCATCTTTGTTCTGGACTTGGAACTCTTTCTAGAACAATCCTTAGTAAAATGTCATTGTTGTTTGCTAATGCTTGAATTTTCTAGTAATGCATTTATATCAGAAATATTTTTTCTCTTCTCTTGTGGGAAAGATGTTGTTTCTTATTTGAAGAATTATGCCAAGTTTTTGACATTTTTATGCTTAATTGAGAGATCAGTTTGATTACAGATCTTATCAAACAGATTTTGTGAACATTCGAATTCCTTGAAAAGGTATGTGAGTCATATAATATTTGTTAGACTATAATTAATATCTGATGAAGTCACCCAAATAAGTCCTTGAGAGTTTTTCCATTTTTTTGGATCAACTGAAGAGCATCTTTACAAATTATCCCTACTACAGAATTTAAAAAAACTTGTTTCAGATTGTTATCATCATATCAAGTACTAAGTAGATAAAAACACTTCATGATTATTGTGAAGTGTTTCCCCCAAATTCTTTTTTTTTTTTGTATGAGCAACATCTTATTGGTAAATATTCTTCTCCTAACATATCCATGAAAGGAGCTTGATCACTAACAAACTCCACATGAAGAATTTGAATAAATAGATCAATAGGTTTAGTGCTCAACAACTGAATCTATTGATATTCACCAAGATGAAAATATCATTCTTTCGTAGTGTTAGTTATGGAAAAGATAAAAACTACAATAACCTTTTTCGCAGTTACACCATCTTTTTGCACATGCTTTGACATAATGCATGTATCTACTAAATCTTGTCATGTCACTAGGATGGTGGAATATCATCTAGTGTAAGCTTAGTAGATGTAGCAGGAAGTATTGAAAGGGAAACAACTTGCATGTAGAATAAGTTCTAGATTTGAATCATCATTGAAGGCATCTTGAACTCAAGAAGCCTCAATATCATCTGATTGGGCTACAAAAATGTTAGAGTCAAAAGAGGTTGGAGAGGTTTGTGGTTCCTAGTATTCATCTTATAAAGTTTCTAAACTTGAAATAGAGTCAAGGTCAACATTAACCAAAGATGAATTTAACTGAGCCATATGAATATGATTTTCCAAGAATGAGGTGATAGAATTGACTTAGATGGTCATATTTTGATGGGTTGTTGGTTCCTAGATCTTTATAAAGTATGGTGTTGGCTGAGGAGATGTAGTTAAAGCTGCATGAATAACAAGTCCTTTATGTTCAAGCCTTTTTGGTGACTTGGAAATAAAGAAGATGGAATACCGGTAGTGGTTATGAGTTATGGTAGCACTGAGGTTTTGGAAGCTAGTATATAGATGAAGGAGTGACAATAGTCCTTATAAAAACATGCAAAAAGGTTGGGCAATAAGAAATGGTTAGGCTAATGGATCAAGGAGTTATGATTTAAAAGTAACCTAAAGATGCTTCAGTTGCTACTTCAACTACATGATTTCACTTTCCTACACTGAAAAGTTCTTTGTCTAGGAAATAAGATTGACAAAATGCATGGTTAGTCCCTTAACTTTGTCAACTCGCATTAGTTACTCATTTAACTTTGACTGAGTATGACTTAGTCCTTTACCTTTAGAAAATTGTGGGACTTAATCCCTAAATTTTGAGAAATTGAGCAAGTTAATCCCTAAGTAGACGGTGACTAACCTGTAAAACATGTGACAGTGACTAAACAGAAAAATAGGTAACACTCAATGTCTTGAGCATATATATTAGATAAAATAGATGACTAAATTCAGCATTTTGCCACAGTTTATTATTGTAAGCTTTGTATTTGATTTTTTTTTCAATATGTAGCAAATAAACAAATAAAATTAGATGACCATACGTACAACTATTTAACGTAAACATCTTAAGATTGGAGAATAAAAAATAGTGAAAATTTTCTTAAATCCATAATAATTACATTTTTACTAGTTATTTTTCAAATATTTTCTTTGTCATTAAACATCATTTTTAAAATTAATTAATCCATTCTTCCTAAACCAATAGTTTTTTATCTTTGCTATAAAATATTAAGAATATATCGCTTAAGTGGCTTACAATATATAGAATATCATTTTGATAAATAAATAGAATAATTTTAAGGCCAAAATACACTTTCTTCATCCTAATGACATTCAACAGTCCTATTGTTAGGTAGCCACATACCTCACTATTATGACATTCTTCCTCCATTCTCCATCAACCATGGTTGTCAACACTGTCCTTCTTCGCTCACTAGTACCCAAGTTTCTCTCCATTTTCTGCTTCTATTTGCCTCAGTCTCCGTCGTCCATGATTGTAAGTCTCAATCATCCACCATCACCACCGTCGACTTTGCTTGGGAATATTAGTTAGGTTATGGATTTTCATACCTTGCCTTAATATCCACCATCCACCACTGCTGAATTGACTAGGAAATCATCAATTGCTTGGATTCTTTAAAATTCTAAGTTGGTTTTGACAATGGCAGTGATTGAAGACTATCGTTAGTTTGAGGCATTCGTGAATTAATGGTGGAGCAACTCAAGAATGGATATGTGTTGGTTGATTTTAATGTGTGTTAAAAAATTGATGATGCGACCGTCAATGAGCGGACACAATTGGGGTTGTCAACCTCGGCTTTAATAATCATTGGCATCAGGTAGAGTCAATGATGGTGCAGATTGACAGAAGCATCAAAATGATTAGGGATAAAAGGAATCCAGGTCACAGGATGATGGTTTTGGGTTGACTAAGGAGTCGGAACCTTAACCAATAGCCATTGACAACCTCCATAGAAGTCAAAGTTGGTGAATTCAGCTAGAGGGGGTAGGGTGATGAAGAAAGGAAGGTTGGCACAGTGACCTTGATGGCAACGATTATGGCTGGGTTTCATGGCTAAATTTAATATCTAGACACAAATTTAAACCACTAAACAAAGTTCAGTGTCTAATAGCATAAATTTATCTCAAGAAACTATTAACACCGTAACTCAATTTGTTAGCAGAGTGACTAAGTTGCACCATTTCTCAAAGTTAGAGGACTAAGTCATATTGAGTTGAAGTTGAGAGACTAACTCATATGAGTTGACAAAGTTAAGGGACTAACGTTGCATTTTGGCCAAATAAGATTCATGTTCTCATTGTGGAGATAATTTATCCTTTGTTGGCACTTTGTTAAAGAGTGAATTGTAGCAATATCCACCTTCTTCTCAAAACGGATTTGGTCTTTCTCTATTTTGATAAGAATATGATTTTGGGAAATCATATTCTCAGACTACCAATTTAAAACTTAGTCAGCTATAGAGATATATTTTCTTTTGCCTTCAGAATCAATTAAGGCTAGTCAAGAGACTTTCCATTGATGTTGGGCTAAGGAAAAATAATCCTCAAACTTTTTGGATGAAAAATCACCATCATTTATTTCAAACATATTTACCTGAAAGGTATGACGAATTGAAGGTTATTCATTATATAGCAGCTTAATCACCTTCTTATAGTATGGACAAATGGCCGTTCGCAATTTTGGATCCAGAGGAGGCAGATCAAATGAATCTATTGATGAAGGAGATAGTGTTATGAAATTTGGTTCTTAGGGAGGAATAAGGAACATAGAGGGGTTACCATCTTCATAGCACTATTGCATAAGTTGGTGGGAGGAATGTTTTTTTTTTTTATTCTTCATTCTTTGAATGTCACTTGTGTCTTCAAAGGTTTGAGAATAGGTTAAAATCATCGAAGGACTTATGGCTTGACTGATCCTAAAAGTAGTAATTAGGAGAACCTTTAACATTAAATGCTTCGATAAGCACATGAATTTCAAAATTTGGCTTGCGAATTATTAACATCACTATTGGTGTGGAAAAGACTTCTAAATCTCAAGATGATTCTACTTTTGTTTTGAAAAATATTTCTACATGGCCTCTATTTCGTGTAAGAATGATATGCTTTGTAGATTATACTAGTTACTTCTACTAGTTAGCAACTCGTAGCTAGTTATTTAGGATTCTAGGATGAGTTTTTGAAGTTCATCTCTTCAAATTTGTCACAAAACATATGTCAAGTTTGAAACATGAGTTGCACCTAGAGAAAGATAGAGAGCATTATTGTTGATGTTTGGCATAACAAAGTCAGGTGTATGGTTCTAAACTTGGTTTGCTAGTTGATAAAGGAGGGCCACTGCATAAGTCAAAAAACTTTGTTCTTCTCCAATGATTTGTAGCTAGATTCTTAAAGTATACAACAAATGGGGGTGTTGAAGTGCCATATAGAAATTAGGGGAAAATGTAACTAAGATATTACTATCATTGAAGGACGTTTTTGTAGTACCAATACAAGAATGTTTATACTTCTTGCATGTAGTATCAATGACAACAAGTCTTGCAGTTACCAAAAGACCTTTCCTACCATGGTATGTGAAGGTTAGATGAACAACACCAAAATGGAAATGGGTATGTCCTTTGTTATTCCATTTTCAAGAGAGGAAAGAAGGAATCTCTAGAGTAACATATTGTTCCTTATTAGTGGCAGGAACAATATGTTGATCAAACCTGGTATGTTGAACATATTTTTGACTACTCTACCGACAAGTTTTTATTATTGGAGAGAGAAGGAATGGTTTACCAAAGGCTTTGTATGGGTTAATAAAAGGAAGATGAGTTAGGGTTACTTTACGATCTTTAGAAAGATACTTGAGTTCATGTAGTGAATCCAAGTTAAAGGCAGATGAAGATAAGATAGAAGTTAGAGTAAAATTAAGTGTGGAAGTTCTAGACATAATTCGTGTGCCTAGATCAAAAAATAAACAAGAGTAACTTAGCAATGCAATTTGTTTGATAAGCAAAACATTATATTTGGAAGATAATCTTGCTTATCAAAGCCATGAGTATTTTGTTTTGCTTATCATAGAATTTGATTTTCTAAGTTACTCTTGTTGATCCCATAATCAAACTCTTACTTTTTCAACTTCTTTTTGCCCTTCATTAGGCTCTCACTTGGATATGTTATATGAATTCAAATATATTTTTTAAGATGATAAAAAACCCTTAATTGATTTTCCCTTAATTTGTTTGTGTTGTGCCCAAAGCCAATCATGAGATAATTGTATTTTGCACATTCAGTTGTGATATTTTATTGAGGTATCATTCAAATAATTGTGTTTGTTGTTTGTTTTTGTGTTACGTAATCAAACATAATTATAACCCTAGAATAATGATATTCTTAAATGTCCTTGATGTAGTATTATTATGGAGTGAGTTACAATAATACATAAAGACTAGCATATGTGGAGGCTAATATGAGATATGTAGTTTACATATAGGTGCAAGTTGGAGAACTTGTGTACTAAATTGACCCATCAAGAGAACACCACATGGATCATTCTATGAGTGTCAAAAGTGTTTCTCATAGTGATCATGGTGTATAAAGTCTTTTGACCTGAGATCATCAAGATTTCCTATATGTGAGTCATATGCTTTGATACTACTATATGTTGCTCGTAACTAAGTGAACATAAAAGTAGTCATTGGGTAAGTCACATATCATGGGAAGGGATTTGTATGGTTAAGATGGAATTTGTGCATTCTATATATCGGAGTGATATCTCTGGGCCCCTTGATAGAGTGAAACTAAGAAAATGTATGGCCATACTTGGATGAGTTGATATACGACATCAATGTCATTAGTTTAAGTTCATCTACTCGGAAATCCAGAAACCATAGATTGGGCTATACGAGAGTGACACATTCCGTGTCCCGTGCTTAGTCTTGATATCTTAGACAAAGTGACAATGACATATACAAATAATTGGCATAAGGTTAAGCCATTATTAAGCCCGAAATTAAAGCTAATTGGATTAGGATTTTGAAACCTATTAGGCTCGGAAGTTAAGCCTCACTATATATACATCATATAGTAAGGATTTTTTTACCCTAATCCTAGCCTCCCAAGAAGGACGAAATCAGAAGCATTCTAAAATGTTCTAGCCGCACTCTCCTTTTGCCTTTCCTTGGAGGACGCATGCTAGTGCTGCGGGCACAAGAGAAACACATCTGCCGGGATGTAGTGGAGTCATGGTGATCTGAGAGGTTTGTATGGATACCATATAGAGCTTGAATACGTCAACTGTTCAAGTCTTTGTGATTTGGCTTAACAGTTGGGTGAAAGATCTCAACCAATTAGGTAAAAACTTTGAATTCCCAATTTACTCTATTTCACTTGAATCCTAGAGAGTTTCGGTTACTTTCTATTGTGCTTGTTTGGCTCCCGAAACCCTACATAATCAACCCATGCAAAGTCTTTGCCTAAACATCCAATTATCTCTGCAAAATAGCAAAAAACATGATTTCTCCTTACAGCTGAGCTTTCAAAAAATATGTTCAAGTTATCAAGTTTGACCAACATATTGTTCCTACCACAAATGAGGAACAATATGCTACTATGGGGACTCTTTCATCACTTTATTGACAATGGAGTACTAAATGATATAGACATCTTTATTTTAATTTCATTTGTCTTGTCCCCACGTACCATGGAATGAAAGGTCTCCTAGTTACTACTAGGCTTACTTTCCTTGGTACAAGAAATATAAACATGCTTGTATTGGTAGCATGTAGCATGGAAACTACCCTTAACGCAGATACTATGTGGAAAGCTAACATAAATAATCCTGATTTCTTTAGTCAAAACCCTTATTAGACCCCTACTAGTTACAACTCTGAAAATTATCATGTTTGGTCTCTATAAATGGTCCTCTCCATGTGCATGGAGCTCACTTTCGACTGGATTGCTATTTACTTTAGGAATATTTTTCTTTTGTGAAGTTAAATAGTATGTTGGCCGTTTTTAATATTAGTATAGTGTGGCATTATGGATGATATATTTTATTTTGGTCCTTGTTTGCATCTAAGTCTAGAAATACCATATCCCTAAGTACTTCTATACTTGGCTTTCTAATTTCTTTCTCCATTTGTCCTAATTTCTATGACCCATTTACTTTTTCACACAATTTTAGCCAACTTTTGATTTTTTAATACCTTTTCAAACTTTACCCTTACAAAAGCATTTATTTCATATCAAATAAATCAAAAAATTTTGGATAATATTTGAAACTAAATGATTGTTTATTGATTGTTTAGGAAAAAATGGTTCATCATTTTTTGGATATCCCAAAATAGAAAGTAACTCATACAATTTGGGATAAAAAAATGGTTAGTAGAGAGTGATGCAGAGTTTCTTAGTTCTATAACTTCTTATAGATATTCTAAGGTGCCACTCTAATGGATCCTCTTAAAATCAAATCTTCAAGTTTATATTTTTTAAGGTTGAAGGCAAACAGTAACTTACGAAGTCCAACTCGGAGAATCTTCATTTGCTTTCAAATTTAATATCTATAAGCTTGCCCTTATCCCAAGTGTTTAGTTTGGATAATCAAGTGCGTAGGTTTCCAATCAAAGGTGTGATATACAATGCTTAAATAGCCTGAGTTTTTGACTTTCTGGTCTATTTTTATGAGTTGAATTTATGGATTTATGGTTTAAGACTTGGTTGTGTGATTTTGGGCGGTATAACTTCTGAGTCTATGAACTTGGCTATCTCATGGGAAAATTATTTCTTTTTTTTTTCTTCTCTTTCATTCTCATGTTTTTATGTTATTTTTTTCATTATCTTTTGCAGCATACCAAGGGATACACAAGTGGGGCTGTTGAGGGAGAAGAAGGGAGCAAAAAAGTTGATGGACTTAGGATTGGAATTTATTCCTGTGGAGCAAATCATCAAGGATGGTATTGAGAGTTTGAAGAGCAGGGGTTATCTCTCTTGAGAATCGGTTCTAATAAATAACTTGTATTGTATAATTTATATAACATGCGTAACACGACTTTGCATTGATTGATATTTGTTGCTAAATTGTGGTTTCGTACTGGCACCTTGTTTATTATTTTTTTATTTACTATTGGACTCTGTTATATCTATATTCATGATCTCAATAACTAGATTATAATTGTATCAATGAAAAACAAATTAATCTACAAAAAAATAGAGAATTAATGTTATTTTATACTCATTTTGTCTCAATTTATTTGTAACATGTACTATTTTGTGTTGTCCTAAATTTTTCAACGTTTTCACATCTAATAGATTACTTTACAATATAATGTTCAAATTATTACTTCAATATTTGTTCTTCTTATTTTTCTCATTTTACATATAAAATGTAAAGATAAAAGTAAAAATAATAGACAAGCTTTTTCCTCTTTGTTAATCTTCATGTCGAACCCAAATGCTTCATCCAGTTCGAGATAGAAGATTACTTATTTTAGCAATTTTCATACTCATAAGAAACCTCATCCATCTTTCAATTTCACATTTGGGTAAAATATATTTGTGGTCCATAACCTTTTCACATTGTCCTAAATAAGTGCCTAACCTTCATGTTGTTCTTTTAAGGTCCTCAATGAACAAGATTTGGTCCCAATTGTAGTGTCTCCATCAATTTATAGTTCAAATTAACAAAGTCTTAATAAAAATGGCAATTTTGGACCATAAATTTTCTTTCTCTCACTCAAAGTACCCTCTAGCCTTTAAATTTAACAACTCTCCATCTCTCATCCTTTCCAACTTCCCAGAAAAAAAAAAAAATATCACTTACCTCTCAGGCTCTCACCCTTCCCTAAGTCCTCGCCCTCTCCTACTGCTTTCCTGAGATTCTCTCCCTCCGGCGCCGTCTCTTCCCAAGCGGCCACCTCCCCTATCCTCACACGTAACTCAAAACCCTCTCCTCCAAAAAAATTTCAAAATTTCTCCATTTCTTTGGAATTTCAAATGGATTATTGATTTCTTGCTTTCCGCAGATGGCCAAGGCAGGGAAAGCTCAAGCAGCAGCAACACAATGAGGACAACGATGATGACATCTACTAGCAGCGCGAGACAGCCGTCGAAGACCGTTGGTTATCCTAATCCGTCCTCGTAGCGGCCTACCCTGAGTGAGGTTCTGTTCGAAGGTGAGAAGGGTTGTGAACCGACTGCCAGCATCTATGGTTTCTATTGTTGAGGTGAAACGGGCGGGATTGGTTGGGTATAGCAGTGCGCAGCTGGTGGCGCTGCTGATGATTTCTGTTTGTGATTTTTTTTAACTTTTTGTGATTTTTCGATTTCTGCTAGTTTCTGCCCCTTTCTGTCTCTACGCAGTCCTCGAGTTCCTTGTGATCTCTCGATTGCTGCTAGCCTGAATCTGGGTTGATCCTCTCATTGCTTGGGTACGTGAAAAAGCTGCATTTCATTAGCTCCGATGGTAAAGTGTTTCTGGTTTAGTCTGATTGGAATCTGAACGAGTTTTACGCTATTAATTAACAAACACCAGAATCGGATTGCAGAAATAATCATACGGGTACTTTAGTTTTGAAATTCCGCAAGTGCAGAATTTTTAAAACTTTACACGCTCGAATTAAAATTCCACAAATGTAGAATTATCAAAGCTTCACACGCTTGAATTCCTTCTCTTCTGGTTGACATGTTAACATTTATGTAATTCAATATGTCCAAGTATATCCTATATTAGGCATCATTAGTTGACAAATCAAAATCATATAATGTATACATTTAAATTTATATTATTCTTAAGTCTATGGAATGAATAATATTTACTCTTTCTTAATAGTTGAAGGTCTAAGAGTAATTGATTTGGTCATGTTCAAATATTTATCTCCATAAATATTCACATATACATTAGGAATCATTATTCTAGTAATTAGGACAAATCACTCTATCATATATAGTAATGTCATATATGCAATCCTTTATAAGCAACTAACCCATGTATATGCTCATAGATTGTGAACACCTTTTAGGAACTATAAAGATAAATCAAGTCCCATGTGGCATGATCTCCATTATCCATCAATTCATATATAATATAATTCAACGAGTTTATCATAGTAGGAGATAAAATAATAATATAAATTGAAGAAGAATCACACAACTTTATTAAATCAACTAACAGAGTTTAAGTTGGCTTTGATGAGCACAATAAATCTTTCATAGTCGTCGCAAGTGAGGTTAAAAGAAAGAAATCCTGGTGATAGCCTTTGTTTAGAGTGGTTTTCTACGTAATTCCTTTAATTTTTTATAGCTGTTTTGTGTTGGCTTCACATCATCCTCTACCTGCAAGAACTTCAGCATCGATCATGTCGTTGTAGAGTCGGTGCCTGTGTTTCACTTTTGACTTCATCGTCATGGAGTTGCTCCTGCTTCTAAGCTTATTTCACGTTCTTCTTCCTTGTTCATTGTCATTCCTCGCTAACCCATTATTACCTTGCTTAGTTGGCCAGTGGTGCAGGGATGGTGTAGCTAGGTATGGTGAGGCAATGAAAATAGGGGGAGATGATGGTTGAAATGGTAAAGTTTTTAGCTTGAGTGTGATTTGAGTGAGAATAAGAAAATATAGGACCCATATTGTCATTTTTGACTAAAATTATGTCAAGTTAACTATGAAAGTGACAGAAGGACCATGATTGAGACAAAATATGGTAGGTTAGGGACTTTAAGATGACATAATGAAGGTTAGAGGCCCGTTTAGGATAACGTAAAATGGTTAGAGATCACAAATAAATTTCACCTTTCCATGCTGTTTTTGTTTAGCTTTCTTTCCATTAAGTGCCACAATTCTTTGGGTAACCAAAACTCTCTTCATTCACTAAGTTCAATTACTCCTATACTTACACTTTAAATCATTGCATTTGATCTTGGATCATTGCAGTTATGATCCAAAACCTAAACTCAACGAGCTGGTCCAAGTCTTCGACCTAGAAGAGAAAAAATAACTTAGTAATGCTACATATACTAAAACTTGGTCATGCAGAAGTTACTAAATTCTTTGCATTATAGTTTAATTGGATCCTGAAATGCAAATAGACCTAATTAACTTTACTAGAGTACACACACATCCACAAGTTTCACCTGGTTGCCTTATTCTATAATGAAGCCTATCCTAATATCTCATCTGTAGAACAAGCCATGCTAATCACTTTTTCTTGTAGCCAGCCTCTTAACTTGTAGCTTATCTTCTATAACTAAGTTAATCTCATATAGTATTTATATATTACCCCGGTTACTATAAACATATGTCTAATTAGACATAGTGACAATTTTACAAATTTACTCGTTACACTTTTTCTTCTTAAACGGTTTTTCTCAATTATCTCCTTAATTCCCACCCTCTCTCTAATTGCCGGTACTTTTTGGCTGACGATGCCCCAAGTTAAAAATGAAACCTCAATTGCTTCCAAAAAGATAGCCAATGGCAAGATAACCTTCTAAAAAGATAGCCAGTGTCGTGGAAAGCTCCATTGTTTCCAAAAATATCCAGATCTGAAAAGGAATCAAATCTTTTGGTGGATGAGTGCATCGCCGTTAAAGTTTTGTCGCATGGGTAGAATGAGATCACATTGGCTTCAAGAACAAGATCATCAACGGTGTGGAAAGCTCTGTTGCTTCGAAAAAGATTCAGATCTGTGATCGAATCATTTTTGGTATGTGTTATCTCTTTGCTGGTATGTATTATTTCTCATTTGTTGTTTGTTAGGGGATTTAGTCTAGGCAGGAGTTGGTTGGTTGGGAGCTTTGTTTGCTTTGTTTTGTTTGTTGCTTGTTGATTTGGGCTGTGTGTTATGGCCCTACTAGTGGGAAACATGCCCGAGGAAGGTAAAATGCTCTAAATTAAGTTTGGAACCTTAATTCAAGTTTACATAGCAAGAATAGGAAAGTTTAGCAAAGTTCACTGAGTTCCAAGAAGGTTAAGATGCTAAATGAGGTTCAGGGGCAAAATGGTAATTTTAAATCCTGAGAAGTCGGCCTAGGTTCCGAGTGGTTAAAATGAAATTTTATAATCTAACTTTTAACTTTAACCCAAACTTGATGACATAAACAAGGATTAATCAAGAATAGCTAAGGTTACCAAAAGATGGGGGCTTAAAATGTTTTATATCTAATACTTTGGTGGCTTGAAATTAAATATGGTTTATAAGGTTTATAAGATGGTAAAGTGAAGTGTGGTTGCTATAAACCCGAGTTCATCCTCTTCACCCTCATTTTTCCACCCAATTAAGCTTGAAATCAAAGTTTCTTGGTGAAAGGAGAAGCCATCATAAGTATAGAGGCCATTGAGAGCTCATTTCAAGCATAAAACTATGGTTTTGGAGCTTGGAAGCATGTTTTCTCCCATCCCCTATTTTTAGTACGAGGAAACCAATGTTTTCTTGATTGATTTCATGTTTATTGGTTAGTTAGGAGATTGGGTTTTGGTTAGAAAGCAAGAATTTGATGTTTGGTGCCTATGTTTTGCTTGGAACTTAGGTGGTGCTTTGGTGAGCTTAGTGGATTGGAAGAGTGCTTGATTCTTGCTTGTTACTTGGAGTTAAGGTAAGGGAGTTGTGTTTTTTAGTTCAATTAATGCTATTGGAATGAGTTTGCTTGAAGAATTCAAGTAGTTCTAGCAATAACATTAGTTAGTGGGCAAGGTTGAATAATGGTGGACTATGAGGTTTGTGATGATTGGAATGATGTTATAATGCATCATAGATTGGCTTGTGATAGCTGGTTGTGATCTATGCAACATGTTTTACTTGTATGTGAAGTTTGGAGGTTAACCAAGCATGTTTGATATGTTTGGTAAGTGTCCAAAGTTCATAGCAGCAAACTTTGGGAAAATTCTGTAGTTTCACAGATTGGCGATGCGTTGCTAGCTTTGTACCATTGCCCACGGTGCGTTGCCAATGTTATAAAATTGGTAGAACGTTACCAACTATGGCAATGCATCGCCATAGGCATGTTGGCTGAATTTTCCAAGTTTTGCTAGGAAGGTCAAGGAGAGACCTAAGGGGGTTCTTAGGGTACCTTGGGGTTTAAGCATTCCAGGGGTACTTTGAGACTTTCAAAAGTCCTTTAAGACCTAGGAGCTTTCTTGAGTTTATAAAGCCTTATGGTTACGTGTACCATAAGCAAGAAAACTAGTTTACAAAGGATCACAACTAGGTATCACTAGCTTGGGTGAAAGGTTTAGAACCCTTGGTAGCCTAGCCGTGCATTTAGCCACGAGGTTGCAAGGTGAAATGTTAGTGCACCTAGTCAACAAGGTCTCTATGGCCTAGTCTACAATAGTTCCACCATAATGCCCCTGTACAACATAAATGGGAGAGGTTCAATTGGTGATTTATCACTAGTTAGGCTAGCAAGCTAAGCTTGCTAGAGGACAAGGCAATGCCTTGTAGTTGAAGGACCAGGATGAGGAAAGGTCTCAAGGGACCTAGGTATATGCATATACTAGACCTTCAAGCTGTATGAGCTCACAGCAAGTTACATATGTTATCATATATAGAGTCCTTGGTAATTTTCTTGTAGGTACGGTGAAGACCCTTATTGAGATTTTCTGAATTCTCACTCCCTAGTTATGTTGTGAAAATTCTGAAGTTGTTGGGCTGGGTAACTGCTGAGGGTTATCACGGTAGTGGCTTTTGTTGCTAGTATTTCACTTGAGAATCTTTACGATTCTAGTCTACTTGAGTAACTTGTTGGTCAAGTAACAGTACTAATTACAGTCTTTTTTTGATTGCAGAGCCTAGCACCACATGGACAAAGACTTTTGTGACTCGTCACTGGGACTTACATCCAAGGTGCGAGTTAGTTCAAGAAGATATCAGTTGAGGCTTGTATATATAGTACTCTTAGCTGCCTCCATTGTCTATGTTTTGAGGAGCCTTAGACTCTAGGGTTGCTCTTGGGTGAGGGCATTAGTCTACTGTATGTATGAGTGCTCCCACACAGTTGTTTATGTGTAGTAAACTCACATAAATGTTGATTTTGTATGCTTTGGCTATTTGAACTTATTTTCTTTGGAAATGTTTTAGCTAAGTCAATGTCTTATGAAATTTTGTCAATTCAAGTCAAAGCATGAAGAGCATGCAATTTGCATGTTTTAGGTTAATAAACTAATATCATGGGATTATAATCCACACACATATATAACTAGCCAATTGCAAACACCGTGAAACTAGCTCTCATAGGCTTCCTGGGCAGGGGCCAAGGACGGCTATGTCACTGTGTGTGCAGTGTTCTTAAGCCAGGCTATTTTATCATTACTTAGCTTTCTCTCTTGTATGTTTACATCTCATTAACAAAGAGTTTTTTTTTTAAATTATTGCTGCACACATCATCTTCAAGATAGAACAAAACATTGGTTTGGTGGTTGAGGATGAGCACTACGAAAGCGGTGGGTTTGGCCGTGATAAGGAAAAAGAAATTTAATTGGGGCCAGTTTAGAGATCTGCCCAAAGGTCTTTGCAAATGTGTCTAGAGGGTTGCCCAGTAGTATTTAAAGAACTATTGAGATGTGTCTAAAATATTTTAGAGATGGAAAAATAGCCAATAACCTGAAATGCATATTCATTTAGACACATTGTTTTATTCTTTTAGACACTTTTAACTTTGAAGATAATAAATATTATGCATATTGTTGTAGTCACTTTTATATACAACATCAAACACTTTTACATATTTAATGCATACATTTTTTTTTATTTCTTTAAACACTTTTATTGTTTAAGATAATCAATTATTGACATATTACTTGAAACATTTTTACATATTCATTCAGACAATTTTATTTATTGCTTTAGGCACTTTTATTTTTTAAGATAATCAATAATTGGCATATTACTGCCAACATCAAACTAGGACTAAATCTTGTGAATTGGAAAAGCTAGAGGACTAATGGTGCATTTAAGCCATGTTACTTAAGACTAGAGGGAATAATTACTAATTTGATCCTTATTTTCTTCAGCACCTACCTCACTACCCCTCATCTTTATATTCTTCCATTATTTTTGTTGGCAGTAATGCATATTCAGCCCCTAATTTCTCTCAAATTAACCAATTAATTACCCATATCTAAAGTTTTTCAAAATTTTCTGGGGGGCAGCAGCACCCCTTGCCCCTATTATGGTCCGCCACTGACTTTAGACACTTTTGCATATTGTTATAAACACTTTAGCATATTTATTCACACCCTTTTACACTTGTATAGTTCAATAATAAATATATATTTTTTAACTTCAATACACATGACCAATTGGTGTTTTATTCTTCCAAATGTTATAATTAATATACAAGAAAAAATCAATTAACTTGGCTAGTCTTAAATGTTTTCTAGAAGATGTTAAACCTTGCGGTTTTACTTTCTTTTTATTTATTTATTTATTTATTTGGAAGAACTGCATAATAACCTTCAAGCTTGAAAGTTTTACAGTTCTGCATTATATAACTGTTTTTTCACGAAATCTTATGTTACTAATATGTCCAACTCCAACATTATAATATACTTCTGGATATCTTATAAAAATATATTTTTATTATTTCTTACTAATAATACTGATATAATCTTAAAAATTGAACAAAAGTAAAAAAAAAAGGAACAAGGCCATGCGGAAAAAGGTAGAAGAGGTGTGGATTGGTGCATGTCTTGGTGTAGGTGAAGTGTTGAACAAATAACAAGCTAGTGCTAGGGCACATGGGTTGCTATGGGGGTGAAAAAGTCCAAGGCAAAGTATTCTCGGTGTGAAATAAATTGACGAATCACAATGCCTTGTTCAGTTCCTATGTCTAATTAGGCGTAGGTGCACAATAGAAAGACTATTTATATATGCTGGCCTTGTACATATTTGTGAAGGGATAATTACAATTTGCCCCTAAAGTTTAAATGAAATTGCACTTTGCCCCTCCTATTTTAGAAATATACACTTTGCCCATTATCTTTTTAATATAGTCTAATAGTAACTTCTGAAATCTTAATTTTGAAATTACGGTAGCCATCTTTTAGTAATTTCAATCTGTATAGTAAATTTTTTATAGTTAATGGATATTTTAAACTATCAGTTTTTTCTTTCTGTATTTCTTTCAATTTTTAAAACAATATTTTTTATATGTCAATTAATTATAAAAATATTATACAGA
The DNA here is from genome assembly GCA_005392925.1 of Aquilaria sinensis. NCBI lineage: Eukaryota > Viridiplantae > Streptophyta > Magnoliopsida > Malvales > Thymelaeaceae > Aquilaria > Aquilaria sinensis. Next base: position 85,480 of record SMDT01002758.1, on the reverse strand, counting down.
TTAAAATTATTTAAAGATGATAACTGTATAGTCTAAATTATGATTTTAGAAGTTGCTATTGGACTGTATTAAAAAGGCAAGGGCTAAAATGTATATTTTTTAAACAGGAGGGGCAAAGTGTAATTTAACTTAAACCTCAAGGAACAAATTACAATTAAACCTATTTTGTGAATGAATGAAAATTATCTTAAATTCAAATTCCTACATGGCATCAAAAAGGGTCTAAACTTATCCATTAAGTAGTTGGTTGATCCCCAGCAATGAACATGCTCAGTAGGTGGAAGCCAGGGATGTCGGAAAAGATAGAGGAAGTAATTGAGACATTAGAAGAACAATCATGGTAGCTAGTGGATGTATCACAACGATGATTATGTTCCACGACCCTTGCTTCATGTACTTCCTCACTACGGCAGACTGTTCAAAGGCCTCATCGATCTCTACTTTGTTATGAAAGGATGAATCCAAAATAATAATCGTCAAACCCACAAAATAAAATTAATAAACATATAAGCCAATAAATAATAATTAAGTAGAAACAATCAGAAAAGTAGTACAAAACAAAAATGAAATGAGACATACAATATACGTGCACAACCCTCCAGTATAGAGGAAAAAATCATGGAGCAAACCAAAAGCAAATCCATTATCAAGAAAAATAGTAAAATGTCCAAGGTTCAAGTTATTGCCCAAACTTAAATCCTATCACAGTAATTTGAGAGAAACTTGAACTTTAACACTCTAGGATCCTTATAAAAATCTTACATAACAGAGATTCAAAGTACCAATACTCCTCAATTAATGCTCCATACACCCAAGAGAATAATACTCTCACATTACAAGATCAATACTCAAATAAACAGTATAAAATTGCTACCCAATGAGGACCTGTGAATCGCAAGCTCTATTTCAATATTTTTTCTCTCTCAATCATGGCTATGTACTCTCCCATTGCCTTTTGCGCCCATTAATTCGGTCAATTGATGGCCTTTTATAACCACATTAAGTGGTTGGCTCAAATTTAATAAGAATTTGGATTTAAAGTCCAACTTGGACTTGTCCTTGAAAAAGTCAAAGTAGAAAAATAATATTAATTAAAATGAGATTGGGCCCACAACAATCTCCCCCTCTAATCTTATTAGGATGAGATACCATCACTGTTTTTTACTTGGAACACATGTCAGCTGTTAGGCTACATGCCTCAAACTTTTCTCTAGGAATCCCTTTCACTAACATGTTAGCTACATTATCATCAGTGTGAATTTTCATAAGCTTCAAATTTTTAGTCAGCAAATGCAACCAATGATACCTCACCTCAATGTATTTTATGCGAGCATGATACATTAAATTCTTGGTCAAATTAATAGCACTCTGGCTATCAGAATGTATCAGATAATCCTCTTGCTTCAAACCCAACTCATGAAGGAATTGCTTCATCCGAAGCCTTTTTTCACCTGTTTCATTGGGCTCTATATACTCTGCCATGAGATGGCTCTTTTAACAAAAGTGAAAATGTAACTTGATGTAGATTTTCTACCATTAAGATTACCCACCATATATGCATTTGTAAAGTCTTCTGAGATAGGTTTAGCACTACTAAAACTTAAATACAATTTATAAGTACCTCTCCAATATCTGACAATTCACTTCACGGCTTCCCAATATGACTTCCTCAAATTAGATAGAAACTGACTATCCAATCCAATAGCATGAGCAATATCTGGCCGAGTACAAACCATGGTGTACATGAAAGAACCAACAGTAGAGGAGTCAAAAATAGCTAACATCTTTTACTTTTCTTTCACTGTAGTCAAGCACGACTTCTTACTCAACTTGAGATGATTCACAAGTGGCATTGGTAATTGGCTTAGCATCCCTCATGTTGAACCTTTCAAGGACTTGTTCAACATAATTCTCCTATGATAACCCCAGCTTAGTAGCTTTCCTGTCACAAATAATTCTTATGCCCAGAACTTTTTTTGGTGGCCCTAAATCCTTCATGTCAAAGGACTTAGACAATTCTTCTTTCAACATGTAAATCATTAAAGCATCTTGCCCAACAATAAGCATATCATCAACATAAAGTAGAAGAATACTGAAGTTACCATCGGAAAATTTTCTGACATAGACACAGGAATCTGTATAAGTTTTTTTTTAGTTTTAACCAACCTTAGAAAAATCAAACTTGTGGTACCACTGTCTAGGTGCTTACTTCAAGCCATAAAGGCTCTTCTTCGACCTACAGACCATGTGCTTTTTTCCTTTCACTTTGAATTCTTTAGGCTAAACCATGTAAATCTCATCATTTAAGCTGCCATGTAAAAAAGCAATATTCACATCTAGCTACTCAAGCCCAAGATTTAGACTAGCTACTAGTCTAAGTATAACGTGAATGGAACACATCTTCACCAAAGGAGAAAAGGTCTCATCAAAGTTAGCTCCCTTCTTTTGATGGAAGTCTTTCACCACCAAATGAGGTTTATACTTAACTAGCTTATCACTATCTTTCTTCAACTTGAAAATCCATTTGTTCTGTAATGGTCATATACCTTTTGGTGGATCCACCAACTCATATGAGTTATTCTTCTAAATAGAATTCATCTCATTTTGCATTGCAGCGATCCATTGGTCTTTATCTTCACAAGACTGCACATCTAGGAAGCTTTCAGGCTCCCTATCATCAACAAGCATGACATAATTAAAACTGGTATACTTGGTAAATGGATGACTTTCTCTAGTAGATCTTCTTGGCTGAGACTACCTTTTCTAGTAGAGGGGTTGTTCCTCCTGCTCAAGACCACTAACATGCTCAGCTATATCACCGTCAACCTGTTCATCAATAATGTCTGGTTGCTCTACCCCATGTTCTAAAACTCCTCTATCTATTTCATTATTAAATGGAATAGGTTTATGTGTGAATCATCAACACCAGCAGTATCTGATGTCTCTTTTTGCAACCCAATATCTTTTATATTCTTATGCTCTTTAAAGACAACATCCTTGCTTCTAACCACCTTCTTTTTCTCTAGGTCCCATAACAAGTAGCCATACTCTTCACCGCCATTACTAACAAGAATATATGGTTTGGCTTTATTGTCAAGCTTCGACCATTGTTCTTTAGGCATATGCAAGAGTCCCTTACAACCAAATACCTTCAGATGTGAATAAAAAGCATTCTTACTTGCCCACACATTCTATGGGACAAAAATACCCTAAGGAACCGATGGAGTCTAGTTAATCAAGTGAGTATTAATACATACATCTTTACCTCAGAATGTCTTTGGCAACTTAGACATCGTTAGCATGTATCTAACTTTCTCAATAATAGTGCAATTCAACCTTTTAGCTACATTATTATGTCATGGTGTACCAGGCTCCATCTTCTCATGATGAATACCATGCTCCTTGCAATACCTCTCAAACTAATTAGAGGTATACTCCCTACAATTATCTATGCAGAGACACATCAAGTGCACATCAATCTCCATTTCAACCATGGCATGGAAAATCCTAAAGCAGCTAAACACATGATTGTTTTATTTCAACAAGTACACCCAAGTCTTTTGTGAATCATCATTGATAAAAGTCACAAAATACCTATAACCACGCAATGAATCCACCTTAATGGTACCACAAACATTAGAGCGTATTAGCTTAAGTTTAATTTTCTTTCATGCAGAGGGAACACAAAAAGTTACTTTATGATGCTTTCCTAACACACAAAAATCATAAGGGTCAAGTAATGTACCTTTGTCAATAAGAATGAGGGATTGCTTTACCAACGTCTCTAACCCTTTGTCAATAATGTGAGCCAGCTGCTTATGCCACAAATTCAAAGAAGCATCATCCTCTAACATATTCAGCAAACCACTCCTATAAACATGAACACATGTCCTATACAAAGTGTAGCAAAGATCACATTTTGCCACTAGTAAAGAGCCACACTTCACCTTCCACGTCCTACCTCTAAAACTCTGATCATAACCTTCATGGCCAAGTACATTCACTGAAATAAGGTTTTGCCACATATGTGACGTACATCCTTCATTGTCAAAGTGACATCAAAACTAGTCTGCACAACAATATCACTGATCCCTAAGATCCTAGATTGGTTCGTGTTACCCATGTTCATTATCCTAAGATCAACCTCCTTGTAAGTAGTAAACAATTCTTTCCTAGGAGAAATGTGACAGGATGCAGCTGAATTGACTATCCATTGAACATTCAAATCTATAATATGATCAAAATCCTCCTGTGCACAAACTAGTGTAACCAGATCATTAACATCTGAGTCAACAATTGTGGCGGTATTTTTGTCCTTAGGAGCTTTCTTCTCACTATTTTCATCCTTCTTCCTCTTTCAATAATGCTTCTTTATATAACTGGCTTTTCCATAATAATGACAACCTTTACCATCTCTGGACTTTGAATGATCACTAGATTAACCATAACCACCCTTAAGTCCCTTACTCTTGCTTCTACCTCTGCTTTTAGTGACAAGAGCTTGTGCATATTTAGAACCTGACTCCTTCCTCTTTGTCTCCTCATTGAACAAGTTGTCTTTAACCAAACTCAAGGTAAGTTTTCCATTTGAGGTCAAATTATTCATAGTAATCACCAAGGTTTCCCAATTCTCGGGTAAAGAACTCAAAAAGAAGTAATGCTTGCAACTCATTGTTAAGCTCCAACTTCATAATAGCCAACTGATTAATCAAGTTTTGGAAATCATTCAAGTGCTTAGAAACTGACTATCCCTTCTTAAACTTTAAATTCACAAGCTTTTGTATGGTGAAAACCTTATTTTGAGCAGTCTTCCTCTTAGATAAACCCTATAATTTCTTCCATAGAGCTTAATTATGTGTTTCTGTAGAAACATGGTGGAACACACAAATATCTACTAATCTTTTAATGGTGCCAACTATCTTGTGATTAAGCTTCTTTCAATCGTTATTTGACTTGTCCTCCGGCTTAACTGAATCACGTAAAACCAGATCATACAAATCAAGACAATAAAGTAGGTCTTCCTCCATTGGCTTCCAAATCGAATAATTTGATGCATTCAATTTGATCATTAAACCGGCACTGTCCTCTCATGGCCTTACCCAGGGAGCCTATGAGAACAAGTCTCATGCTAATTGTAATTGGCTAATTAATTACGTGCACCCTAGTTAAAAACTTCATTCTACTAGTTGTTTAACCTAGGAATGCAATTATGCATGCAAGAGGTGCTTTGACTTGAGTAGGTAGAAAATCATAAAACATTTAAATAGCTTTGGCTTTTCCATAAAAACCAATGTTCAAATAATCAAAGCATACAAAACCTTTATAGCATCAACATTAATCCTGCACATACATCATGAACAAGTAAGACTACTACTACTGAGATCCAATCAACTAGCTTCCACCTTAGATGAGAGATCCTAGTGGCAAGTCTTAATGATCTTTTATGTGCTCACTAGCCTCTGTGGCCAAGAAAACTATAGTCAGTACAACAAAAACTTAACATCTAAGTAGCCAAATAACTAGAATCTCATGGATTGTCAAAGCAATGTACTTGTAATAGAAACTACCATGACAATCCTCAAAGATTCTTAGGTCCAACAACCTCAGTATCTACACAACATGAAACTAAGGGGGTGAGAATCTTATAATTCTTAGTAAGGGGGTCTTCAACCTACAAAGAAAACACCAAGGACAACACATATATATGTATATGTAATCTGTTGTGAGCTTATACAGTGTGAGGCTAAACCTTTGCACATATGTTTCAGCCTCTTGGGACTTGTCCTCTACCTAGTCCTCCTACAAGTGCCACTCCATACTTAGTGAGTTTTGGCCCCTAACTTGCTCTTAGTAAGCCTTAGCTTAGTGACCCAATAAGTTTAACCTTCCTTTGATTATTGTGTAGGTGAACATGGTGGATGTGCCTTACTGGAGTTCTAAGGAATTCATTGGTGTAATAGGCTCCCACACAGTGACTTGAGCCATTGGCTCACCTAGGCCACTATGGTACTAAACCTTAACCCAATTAGGCGTGCTAGGCTCCCACTTGGTGTATTAAGCTAATAAGCTCACCTAGACTGCCAAGGTACTAAGCCTTGCCATTTAACCTACTAAGGATGCGCTAAGCTTTTAGTTGTGCCTTATGTTACAACTTGGTTAGGCAATAAGTGCACTAAGCTTTCATCCATGGTGCTCCCCTATCCACCATTACTTGGTTCACTGCTAAATTTATGTTTAACTAACCATGGAGATGATTAGCAAGCTTAACTAGGGTCCCCCAAGGTCACCCAAAGCTTTAGGAATACCCTTGCAATCATTCTAGCTCTTCTGGCCATGATGCATATGCATTAGCTACATGGTGCGTTCACCTCATAGCCAACTTTTCAATTCTAGATTTCATGTGAACGTACCATGGGCTAGTGCATTTACATTGCCTGAGAATCTAGCTCTCCAGGCCATGATGCATATGCACTGGTCAGATGGTACATTCGCATCTCAGTCAACTTCTTAACTCTAGATTTCAAGCAAATGCACCATGGCCTAGTATGTTTACATGCCCTGGGCAGAGCCACACATTGTTCTTTATGTTGCCTATGTTTAAGGGGTGATTTCCTTTGCTCAATTCAAGTAATAACTTGCCAAAACAACCTCCATGGCCAACGTACAAGTTCTATACATCAATTTATCAAGCACAGCAACTAATCCCTTACCTCAATTCCAAGTTACAAGCAAAGATCAAGAAATCCGTCACCAAAGATATGGCTCTACTAAGTTCCACCTAGGTTCCAAGCAATTCAAGATTCATCGCATCAAAACAAGGGCAACCAAGCAAAACCCAAGCAACCAAGGGCTAAACAAACAAGGAAATATCATGGATTTCAAGTTACCTCACGTTCAAAACATGCCTAAGCAAGAAACACATGAAAACAAGCTTCCAATGCATGAATTCCACTTGAAACGAGCTACCCATTGCTTATACACCCATGGAACCTTCAGTTTTCAACAAGAACTCTTGAATTTGAGCAAGAATTAAAGTAGAAATGAAGGCAGAAAGGTTGAACTTGGGAATGGAAGGCAAAAGACCAACAATGGCTGCCCCAATTACCAAATTTAAACCTAGCTTTCTCCCTTTTACCCTCAAACTTTCTTTAGTTTTACAAAAAGCACCATTCCCTAAATAGTAACTTAAGTCAAATATTGGTCAAAACATCAATACTTAATGAAAATTTAGATGCTAAGCAAGGGTTATGTTTTAAAACTTGCTTTTGAATCCTAGGACCTGACCCGATACCTCAGGATGTCAAATTACCATTTTGCCCCCGAACCTCTTTTGATGCCGTACAGTCCTCAGAACCTAGTAAACCTTGGCTAACTTGCTTGACCTTACTAAATGAACTCAAAATGAGGTATTAAACTAAGGATTTATTAATTTAAAAGCCTTAAAAGAGCTTCTAACTAAGAGGGCTATAACATTCTCACCACCTTTAAGAATTTGGTCCTCCAAATTTAATCTCCCCACCTAAAAGACGTAATCTTAGGATATGGTGCCAACGTATCCCAAAGAAACCTACCAAGGGGTGTTGATTGCTCAGCAACCTAGTTGGTGCCAAACTACCCGACTCACTAAGCTAATTCCCTTTGGGCACTTGAGTTAGGCCTTGTCCCATATGGGTACTAAGGCTAGTGCCATACTTTGTGCTCAAACCCAACAACATACCAAGAATTGCCAACTATTCTCCCCACCTTTGCCTGACCTTACAGGGTCTAAAGTAATGCAATTCCATTCTTGAAGACTATGGTATGGCTCTCCTTCTAGCTTTAACTGATGGCTATTGCTAAAGGAACTCCAACCACTTAACTTGCCTTTGTGGATCCGGTGACCATGACTCCTTTACACCAACTCTATGCCAAATCCTTTAGTGCAAGATAGCTTAACAAGCTTTTAGAAGCTTGTCCACCAACCTTACACTGATAGTTCCTCCTAAAAAGTCAACACTAGCCAACTTTCTTCATTCTCCCTCTTGTGCCTGAACCTACTAGTGTAAGTTAACTTAACAAATTAAATTTGTTCGTTAGCTCTCACACTTGAAAAGTTTCACTTTAGGTTAAACACCCAATGTGATAGCCAAACGCTATCGCCTCTATCTGGCCGAACTCCCTACCACAAGAATGGCCAGAAGAAGCTGGCGCTACTCGAGAAAAGGTGTGATCATACACCTCGGGAGATAGCCGAAGAGCTCCAAGCCCGGTACGCCAGGAAAACCTGAGGACACTACTTGCCCCCCCAAGGTTGTGAACAGATCGCATTCGGAAAAGCGGTACCAGACATAGCGAGCCGAACATGATATCCCCGAAGGCGGAACTCCCTGAAACTGGGAACCCCCGAACTGAGGGCTTGTTTCCCGAAGAGGCTCTGTCCGTACCAAAGGACGACCTCATCCAGGGACCTCGGGAGTACGGCAGGAGCATTTATGAAAGCATTTAAGGAAGCCTCTGACACGTCCTTTCACAGACGTCACAAGCCGCCTCAAAAGGCGCTCTAACATACGAACGCCATCAGAATCACATCATGGCCCATCTCAGCACATGGCTCGAGGCAACCTGCTACCAGCTATCTGTCTCCTACGCCCAGAAATTCAGGAACATTCGACCGAACACGTGTCGCGATCTGAACGGGCTAGGCACTCCTATAAATACCAGGAATTAATACTTGGCAGGGGGTTGGTTGGCAAAACACTACTCCCACACTCTGAGAAAATTACCAGGCGAGACTCTTCAGCCCTGTGTGCTATTACCTTGGCCTTTTTCTCAGCCAACCACTGACTTGGGCGTCGGAGGCTCCCTCCCGGAAAAACACTCCGGGGGCCTCCTAACCCTTTGTTTCTGAGCTTTCAGGCACACTCCCTTGGGCGATCCATCCTCCAGGCGTTCTTCCTCCCAGAAGTCTCTCCACCAGTCACCATGACTATAAACGATGAGGCCCCCGGCCATCATTTGGCGCCGTCTGTGGGAACCCGCTCTGAGATCGCCGTCGTTGAAACTCGGCGTTCTAAGGACAAGGGGCTCCCAAAGTCCCCGTCCGCGCCTGAGACACAACCGGCTGCTGAGCAAACACTCCCAGAGACTTCTATGCCTGAGGAAGACCGCCCTCTGGTAATCACCATGAGTTTCCTGAGGGACTTCCAACGTTCGGTCGTGGCTGAAATGACCCAGCAAATCGACCGGAGATGGCCGCAGCAAACACAGGCCCAGAGCCCCCCCTCACCAACACGCCCTCGGGAGAAAAGCCCTAAGTCTACTCATTGCAGCTCGGGAAGTGGAGATCCGCGCGAAGAATCGTCCACGGAAAATATGCCCATCGGGAAACAGCCTGTGGGACGAAGGAGGTCTGAGCGACCAAGGGTTCTGCAGCGAAGAAGTTCGTCGGCTGAGGCGAGGTCCCTGTCCCCTCAGCGCCGAACTCGCTCCCCGAAGAGGCGCCGGCAGTCTCCCTTCCCCGAAGGAGGGCCGAGTACCACAGTGCTTATGGAGAGGATACTAGCACGGCTAGATAGAGTGGAGAAGCAAATGGCCAGAAAACCTGTTTGGGCCAGACTCTCGGGGACCTTCTGCGAAGATGACTCCCCTTTCACTCGTGCCGTTGCTGAAGCAGCCATGCCAGGTGACTTCAGAGTGCCTCGGCTGGAGATATATGATGGCCGCACTGATCCACAGGCCCATCTGACGAAATACAGACGCAGCATGATAATGCACGGTGCTGATGACGCTACCATGTGCAAATGCTTTGAAGTCACCCTCACAGGGCCAGCAACTGCGTGGTACAATTCATTGCCTCCAGGGACCATCACTGAGTTCCAGGAGTTGTCCACGGCCTTCACGCAGCAATTCATCGGGAGCAGGCCGACTGCGAAGATGCCTGTCCAGATGTTCGACATAGAGCAGAGAAACGGAGAGACCATCCGAGACTATGTCGAAAGGTTCAACAGGGAAGCCCTGAGCGTCCCAGACTTTCGGCCCGAAATCCGCATTCTTGCCATGACACGGGGCCTTCGGCGGGACTCACAGCTGTTCTACGAGTTCTCAAAGGACCCCCCGGACACCCTCGGAGAATTTTACCGAAGGGCCGAACAGCACATGACAGCCGAGGAGCTGAGAATGGCTGGGCCAAAGTCAGACAACCACCGCGCCGAAGGGTCCAATCAGCAAGCCCGTAATCCTACCGAACAGGCAGGACGATCTCGGAGGATGCGGGGAAGGAAGCCTCAAAGTTTCACGCCCCTGAGCACCACACGGACCAACATCCTCATGGCGCTGGAAAGGCAAGGGACGCAGATTCGGCGGCCAAGGGCCATGACCGCCGATAATAAGAAGAATGCAAAGAAGTTCTGCCAGTTTCATCGCGACCACGGTCATGACACCGAAGACTGCTTCCAGCTGAAGAAGTACATAGAGTCGCTGATAAAACAGGGCCAACTTCGGAAATACCTGAGGATGCCATCCCCGAAAGGCAGAAAAATGGAGGAAGAAAGGGCCGAAGATGAGGACTATGACTCCGACAGGCGGAGAAACCGAAGTCCAAAAAGGCGCCCTCCACCTCCGGCAGGGGTTATACAAACAATCACCACGGGGCTCCCATCCTCGGAAAGAAAGCGGAAAGCCAGAGAGATTGCGGTCATGGAATATCAAAGACCAGCGAAGAAACTGGCCCGCAAAGATGGATCCACCGTCGTCTTCCCCCACGACGATCCGCTGCTGATAACGGCGAGGATAGGGAACTGGGACGTCAAAAGGGTGCTACTTGATGACGGATCAAATGCGGACGTCCTATTCTCGCACTTACTGCCGAACTTGGGCATCTCCAGCAGCGAACTTAAGCCAGTCACCTCGCCCACCTTCGGGGTCGGACCATCCGAACTGCCTGTTCTCGGATGGATCGACCTCCCACTGATGATGAAAGGGACTTCGGTAGACGGAGCAGCTGAGTTGTACGCCTCCACAATGGCAAGGTTCATCGTCATGGATGTCCCGTCCTCGTACAACGCCATCCTTGGAAGGCAGACACAGGGAAACCTGCACATTCGCCCTGATGTGAAGTACTTGACTGTCACATTCGCCACCAAGGATGGAGATGCAGAGATCTTCATAGACCAGGCCGAGGTAAGAAATGTGTTTGTGAAAGCACGAAAGGCTCCGGCAAACAACTCTACACAAATGGTGGAGGCAAAGGTGCAGGAGAAACACAAATGGTGGAGGCAAAGGTGCAGGAGAAAGGCAAAGGAGAAGATCCCGCAAAGGCAGAAACGGAAGCAGTAGATCTTGTCCCAGGACAATCTACCCGAATAGGGAAGAGCTTGGCCGAAGGTGACAAGGAAAAACTTGTATCCTTTCTGCTGGAAAATAAAGATCTGTTTGCCTACTCGCCAAAAGATATGCCGGGGGTGAACCCTGGCATAATACAGCACAGCCTCAAAGTAAGCCCGGAAGCAAGGCCTGTCCGGCAAAAGAAACGAAGCATCTCAGCCCATAAGGGCAACTTTGTCAAAACCGAAGTCCAGCGACTGTTGGAAGCCAAAGTTATCAGGGAAGTGAAGTACCCCGAATGGTTAAGCAACGTGGTCATCGCCACAAAAGAAGGTAGCAGCAAACTCCGGATGTGCATCGATTTTAGAAATTTGAACGATGCTTGCCCGAAAGACTCATACCCTCTGCCGCCAATAGATCAGCTGGTAGATTCAACTGCGGAATATGGGCTCCTAAGTTTCCTAGACGCCTTCAGTGGCTACCATCAAATAAGCATGGACCCCGAAGATGAAGAAAAAAACTGCCTTCATCACCGAGGGAGGAACATACTGCTATATCAGGATGCCCTTCGGGCTCAAGAATGCAGGAGCCACCTACCAAAGGTTGATGAACAAGGTCTTTAAGGACCAAATGGGAAGAAACATGGAGGTATATGTTGATGATATGGTAGTCAAGAGCAAGCTGCCTGGCTACCACGTTGCAGATTTAGAGGAAACCTTCCAAAAGCTCAGAGCCTTTGGGATTCGGCTCATTCTGAAAAGTGCATCTTTGGAGTAACCTCGGGAAATTTCCTTGGGTACATGGTATCCGAAAGAGGCATTGACACTAACCCCGAGAAGATTAAGGCTCTGCTTGAATTCTGAACTCCTGCCACGGTCAAAGACGTGCAAAGGCTCACCGGAAGAATAACCTCCCTAACCAGGTTTATTTCTAGGTACGGAGATCGGTGCCGACCTTTCTTCAAAGTCCTAACAAAGGCAGCAAAAAGGGAAGGCGACCTCAGAAGGAATGATCATCCTTGGGATGAAGATTGCCAAAAGGCCTGGGAAGAACTCAAAGTCTACCTGGCCAGCCTGCCGACTCTACGACAACCTCGGGAGGGAGAGCCACTCGTATTGTACCTCGCTGTCACGGAGAAAGCTGTAAGCTCGGTCCTCGTGAAAGAAGAAGGCCCAAAGCAATGGCCAGTCTATTACGTCAGCAAGTCCCTGCATGGCGCCGAAATCAGTTACCCTTTGCTTCAAAAAGCTATATACGCCTTGGTGCTTGCAGGAAGAAGGCTGCAACTGTACTTTCAGGCTCACCCCATCATCGTCCGAAGTAGTCTACCACTACGGGATGTTATGAAGAAAGTTGATCATTCGGGAAGGCTCTCCAAGTGGTGCATAGAGCTTGGCGAGCACGAAATCATATATGAGCCTCGGAAGGCCATAAAGGCCCAAGCACTGGCAGATTTTATCGCCGAAATACCCACCACTGAGGACAGCCACCAAGATCCGAACGAGGGTGAGCCATAATGGACCTTGCATGTTGACGGAGCCTCGGGTTCCGAACACCAGGGAGCTGGAATAGTCCATCAGAGGACCAGAGTGGACCTTGAAGGAGCCTCGGGTTCCGGTAATGAGGACCCGAAGGCTATCAAGAAGGCTATCAAGCTTCAGCGTCACAAACAATGTGGCTGAGTATGAAGCCCTCATAGCGGGATTACGCTTGGCCAGAAGGATTGGCGTGAGAAACTTAAAAGCTCACAGCGATTCCCAGCTGGTAGTTCGGCAGACGGCAGGAGATTATGGGGCGAAGGACCCAACCTTGGCAAAATACCACGAGCTGGTAGCAAAGCTCATCCAAGAGTTTGACGCCGTACGGATCGAAAATGTACCTCGGCGGAATAACACTGAGGCAGATTGCTTGGCGAAGTCTAAAACATACACCGAGGTGCTAGATCACTCGAGCATCTCAGTGCTGAGCATAGTGACCTCGGGAAAAGGATGGAAAGATCCCATAAAGAGATACCTCACAGAAAATATGCTCCCCGAAGACCCCGGCGACGCTGCGAGACTGCGAAGACGCTCCGGCCGATTCTTCCTGATTGGTGAAGAGTTATACCGGCAGGGATATGCAAACCCGCTGCAGAGATGCGTGGCTGAAGAGGATACTGAAATGATCCTTGAAGAGGTCCACGAAGGCATGTGTGGCTCACATATCGGAACTGATGCCCTTGCAGCGGTGATACTTCGCCAAGGATACTTCTGGCCTACCCTGAGAAAGGACGCAAGACAGTTCGTCCGGAAATGTGGTAGCTGCCAGAGACACGCGAACATCCAGAGGGCACCCTCGGAGAACGGTAAGTTCGGCTGACTATCCTTGGCCGTTCGCAGTCTGGGGTATAGACCTTATTGGGCCACTCCCCACAGCACCCGGAGGCGTGAAATTCTGCGTTGTAGCAGTGGACTATTTCTCTAAATGGGTCGAGGCAGAACCGCTGGCAACTATCTCGGCAAAAGAAGTGCAGAAGTTCGTATGGAAGAACATTGTATGCAGATTTGGCATACCGAGGGTACTAGTAGCTGATAATGGATCCCAATTCATAGACAAAGGATTCCAGGAATTTATCAGCGACCTCGGAATAAAGATGCACTTCGCCCCAGTAGCTCACCCCCAAAGTAACGGGCAGGTGGAAGTATCGAACAGGACCATAAAAGATGGCCTGAAAAAGAGACTGGGAGAAGCAAAAGGGAAATGGCCAGGAGAACTCCAAAGCGTATTGTGGAGCTACCGAACGACGCCCCGAAGGGCCACAGGGGAAACTCCCTTTTCACTAGTCTTCGGGACAGAGGCCATTATCCCAGTCGAGATAGTCAGACCATCAATACGGGTGCAAATATTTGATGAAGGTGGAAACGACCTCGGCCTCAGAACCAAGCTCGACCTCGTCGGCGAACACAGAGAAATAGCCGAGCTGAGAAGAAAAGCTTTTCAGCAAAGAGTGGCCGCGGCTATAAACTTACGGGCCAGGCCAAAAGAAATCAAGAAGGGAGACCTCGTTCTCCGAAAGGCTGACTTTGCACCGCGAAGGCCGTCCCACGGAGTACTTCGCGCAAACTGGGAAGGACCCTATCTGGTTCTCGCCGAAGTACGAAAAGGCGTGTACAAACTTGGCGACACCGAAGGCGTAGAATTGAAAAATACTTGGCACTCAGACGCCTTGAAAAAATTCTACGCCTAAGATGAAGCGGAGGAATTGTAAGTACAGAATGCTCTTAAGAAAAGTTCTTAAGTATCCAAAATTGTGCAAAGCAGAATTCCGCGAAGATGCTCACCGTAATAAAGCACAGATTGACCTTCCAGAGTCCCTTGAGCCATCACGCTCGGGAAAAGATGGAGAAATCTCGCAGAGGCAGTTTTCCGAAATCCCTTGAGCCATCAAGCTTGGGAAAGATGGGAAACAAGAACGTCGCAGAAGTACTCACCGAAATAAGCACAAAGACAGTTTTTCGAAGTCCCTTGAGCCATCACGCTCGGGAAAAATGGAAAACAACTCTCGAAAGATTTCCTAAGTCTCTTGAGCAAACATGCTCGAGACAAAAGGAAAAGAAGGAAAATTTTTTGACTAAGGAATTTCCGAAGTCCCTCGAGCGAACGTGTTCGGGACAAAATGGAAATGCAAAAGCCTGCAAAAAGACTTAGTCAAATTTTTCAGACTTTCCAAAAAGCCTCTGGAGCGAACAGGCTCGGCCAAGGGAAGGTAAAAGAGTTTCTTTGATTGCAGGTTTTCCGAAGTCTCTTGAGCAAATGCGTTCGAGGCAATGAAAATAAAGAAACTTGAAGAAACACTTAGCCAAAAAAGTCTTCATTAAGGAGTAAGCTGCTTTACAATAAAGAAGTGCCCGAAGAAGGAATACAAAATAGAAGGGAAGGAAAAGGGGCCCTAAAATAGCCTAAGGGTTCGCGGCGTCCCGAGAGCCACTCGCTTGCCCGCCCTTTTCCACCACCTTTGGCGCTGGAATTGAAGGAGGAAGGTTCAAATGTTCGACCTTGGACCATTCCCACCGAGGTCCCCCAGGAATGTTTAGAGCCTCTAGAAAAGAGAGGTCCAGATCTGGGAACCTCTGGAGGACTTGGTGCCGAGCAAGGCAGAAACCGTCCTGAAAGGCGACCTTGGCCATTTCATCAGAGTTGTTCTTCTCGAGCTCAAGGTCGTCAAGCTCGTCCTTCAGGTCCGCGATCTCCTCTTCCAGCGCCTTTATCTGCTCCTTTCCCTTCGGATCCTTCTTCAAGGACACGACCTCGGCTGCAAGGATGTTTTTCTCAGCTGTCAGCGCCAGTATGATCTTGTCAGATTCTGACTTATGCTTTAGAAGCTCTTCGTTGGCGGCCAGCATTCCTTTTATCTGCTCGCCGAGGTCAGCAATCTTCTGGGAGGAGTCCTTCTCAAGTTCTTCTTTCTCCTTCCGGAACTCCTCCCGAAGGGCAGCAACTTTCTCCTTCGCAGCATCCGCTAGCTGCTGGTTTTTGGCGATCAACTCCAGGCGTGTGGCCTTCGCCTTTTCTAAAGTATCTAAGGCCGTGGTTCGGAACACAGCCTCCCTGGCCACCCGAACTCGGAGGTAGCCAGCATACCCCAGCAGCTGCGAAGAAGATAAACGCAAGGTCAGTAAGAGCCAAACACTTAGGAAAAAATTGAAGGAAATGGGTCTGAAGAGTATACCTGAGCAGCATGTTCGGTAACTTTCACGGCGAGATCGTTGTCCTCCGGATAGGTCACCGCAATAGCCTTGAAGGAGGCCTCAGTAAGCACCCCCTTCGAAATTTCCTTCGCCATTTGAGGACAGTCCTCGGAGTACAAATTCATGTCCTCCGTGAACGTCCAGAAAGGCTCCTTTGGTATCTTCCCTTGCGGGATTTTGGCGTCCCGAAGAGCTCGCTTCCGAGCATGTTCGGCCGCCCAGTCAGGGGTAGTCAACTCCCCTGCGTGGCAAGAATGAGAAGGAGATTAAAGACAAAGAAGGCAATCCAGAAAAAAACAAAGGAAGTACACTTTGTCTGGAAACAAACCTGGTGGAACCTCGACAACGACGTCCTCGGAGTCCTCGGCCTCCTCGGTCGAAATGCCCTTGCCCTTCCGCCTGCGCCGCTCCTCGGCAGAAGGTACTTCTACCACTACATCAAGGAGGGCCTGCGACGCAGTAGGACTTTGGGGAGGGACGTCGGTTGAAGGGACCTCGGAAACAGCAGTCTCAGGCGCCGGAATCTCGGCTGTCCCAGGCTCCTCAGCAGTCTCCTCGGGAATTTCTTCTAGAGGAACCTGAGCAGGGGACCTCGGCCGAATCATCAGGCGGCGAAGTGACAGCAACCTCGGCGTCCTCGTTTCCCTCCCTAATACTTTCCAAATGGGAAGAAATAACAGTCTTCTTCGCCCGTTTAGACGAGGGACCAGCACCAACGGACTTCCGCCTTCGGGAAGCCGCCTTCTTTGTCTGCTCCCCCTTCTCCACTTGGCCGGAGAAAAGGGACTTGTAATAGGCGGCAGTCCCGTCGCCCATCTCTGAAAAAGGAGAGAAACATCAGCGTAAGTCCGAGGAAAAAACAGCAAAGGAGTAGAAGATGACTCACTTTCGACAAGCTTTTCGAAAGAAATTTCCTCCTTAAGAAGCTTGACCAACCAGGAATCCTTCCCGGCGATGGCAGGAGCTGGCATCTTGAGGTCAGTCTCGTGCTCCTTTACCACCTTTAATTCCCGAAGGACCTCTTCGGTCATCAACTTCCAGTTGATTGGAAAAGGGTAAAGGGCGCGCGGAGCGACCTCGGGATCCCAGTCAGAGACAGCCCGAATGCGGGCGTCGAAATCCGCGAACACGGGAGCCAACTCTGGGGTCAGCAGCATCCTCGGATCAACAACGTCCACATCCAGTGTTCCCTGAGCCCATTTGGTCGGAACGTACGACCAGGCCTCGTCCATCTTCAGGAAGAAGAACTTCTGTTGCCACCCCCGCCAGCCACCCCCGCCAGCTATCCTTAGTGGCGAAGGTGAACATGAATTTCTTGCTCCCGGATCCCCGAGGTAGCATGAAATAGAAGCCACCCTTCGGGACCACAGAGAGCTTGTAGTACTGCATAAAGATTATGAAATGGGGTTCTATCCCGAAGACGCCACACATGCAGAGGTAGGCGTTAAAATAGCAGAACGAGTTCGGGGGAAGCTGGTTCACAGCAATGCCATGAAATTTGCAGAACTCGCACACCATCTTCGGGGGAGGATACCGAAGACCGGCCTTCAGCTGGGCTCGGAAAACGGTAACCTCCTTACTATGGTTTGAAAAAGCATAATGGCTAGAACGAGGCAGCCTAGTAATGGCGTAAGAGGGAAGAAAGAATTTTTTCTTCCACCTCTCTAACTTTGCAGGGGTGGTGCAACAAGGATGGGCTAAAAGAGGCTGCCAGCTCTCAGGAATGGGCATTTTCGACATGAAAACGAGTTTGAAAACGGAAGAAAACAGTTTCCAGAGAAAAACTCAAAAGAACAGAGGGATCAAAACGCTCTGGAAAACAAAAACCCACCGAAAGATTTGCCAAAATCTGAGGACGCCGTCGTGAAAGTTGGCTGGAAAAAAGCTCTGATTAAGGTAGCTCCGCCACAGAAAGCAAGAAAGAGGAAGAACAGGGGCAAAGCAAAGAAAAGAGCAGAAGAAAAAGCAAAAGGAACTTATGATGCAATGGGCTATTTATAAGCCAGAGGTGGGTAACCGAAACATTGTCATAAGTACCCTTTGGAGGCGAACCGTCGCCGTAACTACTCTCTGCACCGGAAAAGGCGCGCCCTCTGTAACCGACGCGACTCTCCTCCAATGGCAAAGCGCCATGTGTCAACCACTGCGCAAAAATGGGGGACACGTCCTCCAAGCGTCCCTTGAAAACTGGGACACGTCTTCTGACATCCCTGGAAACTGGGACGCGCCGCTCAGACTGACACGCTTGGCCAAACAGACCTGCAGAAATAAAGAGCAGGCCAACTCGAGGACGCCAAGAGATAGGCTATGGCCGAACAGCCCATGACCTTCGGGCAAGAGGTGTATCTTCGGCACAGGCTCCACCTCGAAGACACCAAAGGACAGGCCAAGGCCGAAGAGCCCATGATCTTCGGGCAAAAGGCGCAACCTCGGAACAGGTTGAGCTTCCAAAGAGACTCCCATAAACAACCTCGGAAAGAGATGCAAAACTGAAGTCTTCACTTCGGCTTTCCAAAGGGGGGCATGTGATAGCCAAACGCTATCGCCTCTATCTGGCCGAACTCCCTGCCACAAGAATGGCCAGAAGAAGCTGGCGCTACCCGAGAAAAGGTGTGATCATGCACCTCGGGAGATAGCCGAAGAGCTCCGAGCCCGGCACGCCAGGAAAACCCGAGGACACTACTTGCCCAACCCAAGGTTGTGAACAGATCGCCTTCGGAAAAGCGGCACCAGACATAGCGAGCCGAACATGATATCCCCGAAGGCGGAACTCCCTGAAACTTGGAACCCCCGAACTGAGGGCTTGTTTCCCGAAGAGGCTCTGTCCGTACCAAAGGACGACCTCACCTAGGGACCTCGGGAGTACGGCAGGAGCATTTATGGAAGCATTTAAGGAAGCCTCTGACACGTCCTTTCACAGACGTCACAAGCCGCCTCAAAAGGCGCTCTGACACACGGACGCCATCAGAATCACATCATGGCCCATCTCAGCACATGGCTCAAGGCAACCTGCTACCAGCTATCTGTCTCCTACGCCCAGAAATTCAGGAACATCCGACCGAACACGTGTCGCGATCTGAACGGGCTAGGCACTCCTATAAATACCAGGAATTAATACTTGGCAGGGGGTTGGTTGGCAAAACACTGCTCCCACACTCTGAGAAAATTACCAGGCGAGACTCTTTAGCCCTGTGTGCTATTACCTTGGCCTTTTTCTCAGCCAACCACTGACTTGGGCGTCGGAGGCTCCCCCCTCGGAAAAACACTCCGGGGGCCTCCTAACCCTTTGTTTCTGAGCTTTCAGGCACACTCCCTTGGGCGATCCACCCTCCAGGCATTCTTCCTCCCAGAAGTCTTTCCACCAGTCACCATGACTATAAACGATGAGGCTCCACGCCATCACAATGTCTCTATAACGAACTTCTTAGTGCAAGCTAGCTTAATGAGCATACGACTTATCCACTAACCCTTCAACACCAATCCCTGTGCCTGAGCTTTTTCTTTATGCAAGTTAGCTTAACAAGTTTTTGAAAACTTGTCCACTAGCCTTACACTAATAGCCACTTACTAAAAGCTCTGCAGCAACCATCTTGCTCCTCTCTCCCTCCTATGCTAAACTTGCTAGTGTAAGCTAACTTAACAAGTTAAATTTGTTTGTTAACACTCACACTAAAACAGACTTTCCTTAGGTTTGGCACCCAATATCTTCAAACCAAACCACTTAGTACAAGCTAGCTTAACAAGCATATGACTCATCCCCTATCTCTCAAATTGTCAGTTCCTTACTTTAGGTTTGGTACCCGACAACTCCCAACGATCACTAGACTAAGTGTGTCACTGGTGTACTATGGCCTCGTCACATACACCACTAGCATTCTAAGGCATACTCCATTATAAGATCCACTATAGTCTAGGGCGCTTCTAATTGGTGGCTTACCAAGAGTTGCAAGTCTCGACAAACCCTAGAGCATAAGTCTTTGATGTTCCCCTTGGAGGGTCCCCATGCATCAGGTGTACTGGTGCACTAAGCAAAATACCTATGCACCACTTGAGCACTGTGATCCTATTGCCTCTCGTTACTTTGAAGTCTCTCACACCCGTATGCCTACCAGAGACGACCTCTCTAGCATGAGTGCCAAGACCTCCAAGTAGCTAGCAGCATTAGGGCTTCATCCGTACCCCCTCAGCTTAGCCATCCAAGCACCCGGTGATTAAGTTACCAACATGCTACCAAAGCCAAAGGTCTTGATGCTTCAATTGCTCCACTCGGAGTATCCTAAGGCTCAAAGCCTACATACTAAGTCTCTTCACTTCCTTGCACTCCAAGCCCAACACCATATGCATGTAGATTAACTTCTTGTGGGCATCTCTAGTACGCTTGCTTCCCGGTCATCAATACACACTCTGTGCCTAAAGCACCAATGGGGTCGTTATCTGAGTTACAAGCTATAACACAATCCTAGGCCAACCTAAGCATCCTTAGCATGGTAGACAACTAGACACCTCAGTCCCATTCACTAAGCTCTAACATGCCTTCAGTCTTACTCGAGACCTTGACTACCTCGTAAGCCTCTTGACATCTAACACTGTCAAGCGACCCCTCAACGACCATCCATTTCTTAGTCTATGGTTACAAAGAAAAACATCTTCACCTTCCATACTTGACTACCATACCATGACTACAATATGTCATCCTCATGTCAAAATGATCATGGCTTTTGCCATATAACTTACCTTTTTGGTGGGAGAACCAATTTCACCACCACTTCAATTAATTATTGAAAAGTGATTAGCCATGTAAAATCTTTTACATGGCTCACCCGTGGTAATTCCACTTAGTGCACATGTTGGGCCTTAACCAATCTTGCAAGTCACAAGCCCTTCTTTTACAAGGCACTAGGGTCAAGTGAGTTACTCTAACTTTAGGCCTAAAACTAGCTTAACCAATACCCTCGACGACTATGGTCTTAACCTTCAACTTTCCCCTACTCCAGTGAACACAACAACTACTGGAGTCACTACACAACACGTGGGCACAACTATACCTATACTAGACTTTGTACTTCTAATTACCATCAGCAAATTAAGCTAGGTAGGAGATTACTTCTCACTTTGGCTACTTGTAAGTCAAATCTCAACTGGTCATAGTGAACTTTACCTCATGGGCACTCTTCAAACACTAACCGGAAGGGTTAAAGCAAAACATTCTCACTCTAGCATCACTTGATCATTTTTAACTTGATAATCCAATTTTTTACTAACTTACTAGCATTAAGTCAAAGAAACATATGCTCTCCATAACTTCCTCAGTTCCTCTTAGGACTTAGTCTTTAACCTACTCTATTAGCTTTACTAGTCGAGTATTTTTTTTTCCACAAGTCATCTAAGTGGCCTTTGACTCTACTTAACCTTAGGATGAGGACCTCAAGTCACTTGTTATCCCTTAGTCCATGGTAGTCAATCTTATTGCCTAGGCTCTTTTATTACTTTCCGGTAGCCGAGCCAAACCCCAGCAATAACTTAATTCCTATTGGCTTAACCTTAGGGTATACAGCTAACGAACGAACAAACCTATCCATCCATTTAACCCATGACGAGTTCCTTGCTCCTTGCTTCCTTCCATAGTTACCTTCTACATTCAATGGTTAGAAATAAAATAAAAACTTACCTACTTACATCCTTAGCATCTAACTGAATAGCTTCACTGCTTTGTCATTCTAAGGAACTCATCTACTTAACTAGTCAGTCATTTGCTACAAACTAGGCCAACCAAACAACTGAAGGAAGAAGACAACCTATGGAACCTTAAAATGTTTCCAATTTAGGGCATTTAAGTTTCTTCTTAGGTGGGTTCTTACACTAGCAAGGGGGTCCTAGGGTTTTATGTATCACCCAAAACTTGGTGCATCTTTCGGTCTTAATGCCCTTGGGTTAGCCCTCAACCCCAAAACTACCACCGAACAAGCCAAATAAACTATGCCAATAATTGATGCTAAAAATTACCAAGTAAGTGCCAAACCACTAGTGAGAAGGTAAGGAATTACCTCACACTAGCCACACACTGCCCATCAGTTCACTATGGCTATCAATCGTACATGGCCGGTGGTTGCCTACTTCGACAACTTGTCTAATTGAAGTAAAGCTTTAAACTACTGCTTTAGTGCACTAGGTTAATTCCTTGTGGCAACAACTAGTGGGCACAAGCTTCCTAGGCTGGTCTTAACTCAATTGAGCCCAAATATGACACTAGTACGATGACCTCTCCAACTGCTGATAGCAGTTCCAAGGTGCAACCTAAGAGCCATGCACTCTTTGCACCCTGCGCTTAAGCCTTACTTCTACATGATCCATTCTTGTTCCTTGGTCTCTGGCCAACTTTTGCACTATGGGTGCATCACCCATGCCCCCACTAGGTTGGATGAGCCAACCTCTACCTCACCATCTTATGTCTTCAACTCCTCTAACTTTCTTCTAAGAGCTACTGCATGCTTCACTGTTCACTAGTGGTCCAACATTGATGATCATCAAGCATTATAGTATGCTAGCTTAAGGCCTTGGTAGTCTCAGTCCCAAGCTCCTACTCTCAAAAGAAAGGTACGAGAGAACTCTACTCCACTTTGTAGCTTGGTTAACTGAGTGCCTGTCATTCGTTTAGCTCGTCCTTAGCTCATTTATGGTAGCCTAAACATCCTCACTGGTGGGTTTGACCCTTGGAACTTCTAGAGTAATCCATCCAATTCGATGGAATTCCTTACCTTGGATGTTTCCACAACCTCACAATCTTGTGGATCATGTAGTCTACCTCATGTTTGAGCTTCCATAACAACTTCCTAGGATAGTGGTCACATCCTAACTACCTACTTCAAGGTGTTTCTTTATACCTCAAAACAAGTCAAGGTACCTACCCTAATGATGCCACACTAGACTACTAGGATCCATTACTAGACCTCTAGCATCCAAATCATAACTAACCTAGTTTCACCACAACCTACAGCCAAAGCCAGATGACAACTTACAGATGTTGGTTACTACTAACTATTGTACCACGTGGATCATAACCTAGATTTCATTTCTTAGCCTCTAATGCCTATGAATCAGGCTCTAATACCAAATTGACAAGGCCCCTCATGGCCCTGCCCAGGAAGCCTATTAGAACAAGTCTCATGTTGGCTGTAATTGGCTAATTAATTATGTACACCCTGGTTAAAAGTTCATGCTATTAGTTGTTTAACCTAGGAATGCAATTATGCATGCAAGAGGTGCTTTGATTTGAGCAGCTAGAAAATCATAAAACATTTATATAGCCTAGGAATTTCCATAAAAACCAATGTTCAAATAGTTAAAGCATATAAAACCTTTATAGCATCAACATTAATCCTACACATAATAAAGTGCATGTGGGCATTTAAACAATCATAGACTATGTCCTACACCCAAAGGTAACCTTAGAGTCCACAACTCTATTCATACACATTGGAGGCCACTAACATACATCATGAACAAGTAAGACTAGTACAATTGAGATCCAATCAACTAGCTTCCACCTTAGATGAGAGATCCTGTTAGCAAGGCACGATGATCCTCCACGAGCTCACTAGCCTCTATGGCCAAGAAAACTGCAGTTAGTAAATAACAACTTAACATTCAAGTAGCTGAATAACTAGAATCTCATGGATTCTCATAGCAATGTACCTGTAATAAGAATACCACAACAATCCTCAATAATTGTTAGGTTAAACAACCTTAGTATATGCACAACATAAAACTAAAGGAGTGAGAATCTTATGATTCTCAATAAGGAGGTTTTTAACTTACAACGAAAACACTAAGGACAACACATATATATGTATATGTAATTTTCTGTGAGCTCATATAGTGTGAGGCTAAATCTATGCATATACATTTCAATCCCTTGGGACTTGTCCTCTGCCTAGTCTTCTTACGGGCATCACTCCGTACCTAGTGAATTCTGGCCCCTCACCCGCTTTTAGTAAGCCTTAACTTATTGACACAATAAGTTTAACCTTTCCTTGATTATTGTCCAAGTGAACATGGTGGATGTGCCTTGCTTAAGTTCTAAGGAACTCATTGGGTCTACTAGGCTCCCATATAATGCCTTGAGCCATTGGCTCACCTAGGTCACTATGGTACTAACCCTAAACCCAATTGGGTGCACGAGGCTGCCACTTAGTGTATTAAGCTAATAAGCTCACCTAGACCACCAAGGTACTAAGCCTTGCTATGTAACCTACAAGGATGCATTAAGCTTTCACTTGTGCCTCATGTCACAACTTGGCTAGGTCATAAGTGCATTAAGCCTTCATCCATGGTGCTCCCCTATCCACCATTACTTGGTTCACTAGTAAATTAATGTTTAACTAACCATGGAGATGATTAGCAAGCTTAACCAAGGTCCCTTAAGGTCTCCCAAAGCCTTAAGAATACCCTTGCAATCATTCTAGCTCTTTTGGCCATGATGCATATGCACTGGCCACATGGAGCGTCACATCACAGCCAAGTCTCAATTCTGGATTTCATGTGAATGCATCATGGGCTAGTGCATTTACATCACATAGGAATCTAGCTTTCCAGGCCATGATTGATACGAACCCCTTTGGTATAATGACCAAGAAACCCGCCCAAGGTGTTTTTCAAGCTCTACAAGGCATCAAAGAGATTTCATTTAAACCCCCACCCCTAATAAACTTGTGATTATAAACAATAAGTATAAGAAAACCAAGAACACAAGCAACTTGTGCACCAAGGTAGTCCTCAAAGAACAAAAGAGAATGTCTCTTCAAAATAGTAATATTATTTCATATAAAGGCAGTGTTTTACAACCAGAATATGTGCCTATTTATAGGCCTAAACTAAGGTAAGAGACTCAGAAAAATTTGCAGCCCAAGTCACATCGGAAACCTAGGTACAAAGTGTTAGTGTTGTGCCCAAAAGCCAATCATGAGATGATTGTATTTTTGCACATTAAGTCATGATATTTTATTGAGGCATTAATCCAACAATTATGTTTGTTGTTTTGTTTCTGCGTAACGTAATAAACATAATTGTAACCCTAGAATAATGATATTCTTAAACATCCCTAGTCTAGTATTATTGTCGAGTGGGTTGCAATAATACATGATGACTAGCATATGTGGAGACTAATATGAGATATGTAGTCTACATATGGGTACAAGTTGGAGAACTTGTGTACTGGACCAACCCACCATGAGAACACTTCATGGATCGTTATATGAGTGTCATAAGTGATTCTCATAGTGATCATGGTATATGTAGTCCTTCGACCTAAGATCATCAAGGTTCCTTACATGTGAGTCACATACTTTGATACTTTCCTTTGTTGCTCGTAACTGAGTGAACTTGAAGGAGGTCATTGGGTATGCCACATATCATGCGGAGGGATTTGTATGATCAAGATGAGATTTATCCCTCCTATGTAACGGGAGTGATATCTTCGGGCCCCTTGATAGAGTGAGACTTAGAAAATGCATGGCCATGCTCCGATGAGTTGATATACGATATCAATGTCATCAGTTTAAGTTGGTCTACTCGGTAATCAAGAAACCAAAGATTAGGCCATACGAGAGTGACACATTCCATGTCTCGTGCTTAGTCTTGATATCTTGGACAAAGGGACAATGGCATATATCGGTGATGATCATAAAGGTTTAGTTGAATCACCGACAATCTTGATAGCCAAAAGGCTATCGCCTCCCCCAGCATCAATTCCCCCGAAGGTTTGATTGGGGAGCCTGACGTAGCTCGGAAAGAAGCATTGCCACAGACCTCGGCAGAAGCGAGATCGAGCATGATGAAGTAAGCACTTCGGCTGAAACGCCAGGTTATCTAAATGTGTCGTTGACTCTCTCGGGGAACCGAACATATCGCCTTCGGGAGAAAAGAACCAGCTACTGAAAGCAGGAGAGATTCTCCCCAAAGGCGGAACTCCCGAGCTAGAGAACTCCCCGAGCCACTAGCGTGATTCCCGAAGGAGGGCGTCCGTACCAGAGGGCGACCTCGCCCAAAGGACCTCGGGAGTACGGCAGGAGCATTTAATGAGCATTTAAGGAGCCTCTGACAGGTCGCCCACACGCTGCCTGAAACGGCGGCCTGACACCCTGGCATCATCCAAGTCCCATCTCAGCCACAAAACTAGGAGCCTACAAACGGCTACCTGTTCCCTACGCCCAAAAAGCACAGAAAGAATCCGACCGAACACGTGTCAGGATCCAAACGGGCCAGGTACTTCTATAAATACTGGGAAACAGGACTTGGCAAGAGAGCTCTCTCGCCATCGGCACTCTCGCACAACAGAAAACATATACAGGCCAGACCCCATATCCATTTAAGTGTTACTACTTCACTCACTATCAGGACACTAACTTGGGCGTCGGAGGCTCCTCCCCGGAAAGTCATCCCGGGGACCTCCTAACCCTTTTTTCGGAGTCTTTCAGGTACTTTCCCACCTGGGGAACCTCTCCGTCAGACGTTCTCCCTCCTCGGAAGCTCCCTCGGAATTCACCATGTCGCAAGACAAAGATGCTGAAGGGCATCATTTGGCGCCGTCTGTGGGAAACCACCCTCAGGTTGCCGTCGTTGAAACTCGGCGTTCTAAGGACAAGGGACTTCCGAGGTCCCCGTCCGCGCCTGAAGTCCAACCGGCTACTGAGCAAACTCTTCTAGGGACTTCCTTGCCTGAGGAAGAACGTCCTTTGGTCATCACCATGAGTTTTCTACGCGACTTCCAGCGTTCTGTTGTGGCCGAAATGGCACAGCAGATAGACAGAAGGTGGCCACAACAAACTCAGGCCCAGAGGCCTCCTTCGCCAGCGCGCCCTCGAGAGAGAAGTTCTAAATCAGCTCATCGTACTTCGGGAAGTGGAGACCCACGAGAGGAATCTTCAACAGAAAACACGCCCCTCGGGGCACGGCTTGCGGGACAGACGGAGTCCAAGCGACCCAAAACCCCGCACTAAAGGAGCTCGTCACCTGAGGCGAGGTCCCCATCCCCTCAGCGCCGAACTCACTCCCCGAAGATGCCGACGATCCCCTTTCCCCGAAGAAGAGCCCAGCGCCACACTCCTTATGGAGAAAATATTGGCGAGGTTGGAAAGGGTGGAAAAACAGGTAGCCCGCAGACCTGTCTGGGCCAGACTATCTGAAACTTTCTGTGGCGATGAGTCACCGTTCACCCGAACAATAGTCGAGGCAGCCATGCCCAGTGATTTCCAGGTACCTCGGCTAGAAACGTACGATGGCCGAACAGATCCACAGGCCCATCTGATGAAGTACAAACGGAGCATGGTGTTGCACGGGGCTGACGATGCCACTCTATGCAAATGTTTCGAGGTCACCCTTGCCGGCCCTGCTACAGCATGGTATAACTCTCTGGCCCCAGGAACCATCAGAGAGTTCCAGGAGCTGTCCACTGCCTTCACCCAGCAGTTTATTGGAAGTCGTCCTACGGCGAAGATGCCGGTGCAGATGTTCGACATAGCACAGAGGAACGGGGAAACCATCCGTGACTATGTCGAAAGATTTAACCGAGAGGCCCTAAGTGTTCCAGACTTTCGGCCAGAAATACGCATCCTCGCCATGATACGGGGCCTTCGGAGGGACTCACAGCTATTTTACGAGTTTTCCAAAGACCCCCCAGACACGCTCGGTGAATTTTTCTGAAGAGCCGAGCAGCATATGACAGCCGAAGAGCTAAGAATGGAGGGGCCAAAGAATGAACATTCCCGTCCCAAAGGATCAAGCCAGCAAGCCAAGTATCTGACAGAGCAAACAGGACGACCTCGGAGGTTCAGGGGAAGGAAGCCTCCTCCGAACTTTACACCCCTGAACACCACAAGGACCAACATCCTCATGACAATGGAGAAACAGGGGTCCCAGATTCAGCGACCGAAGGCAATGACCGCTGACAACAAAAAGAATATGAAGAAGTTTTGTCAGTTTCATCGCGACCACGGTCACGACACCGAAGACTGCTTCCAGTTGAAGAAGTACATCGAGTCGCTGATTAAGCAAGGTCAACTGCGGCGCTATCTGCGAATGCCTTCGCCGAAGGCAAGGAGAGAGGAGGAAGGAAAGGCTGATGAAGATGAGTATGACTCCGACAGAAGGAGGAACCGAAGTCCAAAAAGGCGCCTCCCACCTTCGGCGGGGGTAATACAAACCATCACCACTGGACTGCCATCCTCGGGGAGAAAGAGGAAAGCTAGGGAAATAGCAACAATGGAGTACCAAAGCCCATCGAAAAAACTCACCCGAAGAGATGGTTCCTCCGTCATCTTCCCTCATGACGACCCATTGTTGGTCATGGCAAGAATAGGGAATTGGGACGTCAAAAGGGTATTGCTTGACGATGGATCAAACGCCGACGTCCTATTCTCGCATCTGCTCCCAAGCTTGGGAATATCCAGCATCGACCTCAAGCCTGTTACTTCACCAACCTTTGGAATAGGACCCTCAGAGCTGCCCGTCCTCGGCTGGATCGACCTTCCCCTGATGATGAGAGGGAGTTCGATCAACGGAAAAGGAGAAATTTTTGCCTCCACAATGACGAGGTTCATTGTCATGGATGTCCCTTCGTCGTACAACGCCATCCTTGGAAGGCAAACACAAGGGAATTTGCACATTCGCCCAGATGTGAAGTACTTAACAGTCACCTTCGCCACCAAGGACGGAGACGCCGAAATTTTCATCAACCAAGCCGAGCTCAGAAAGGTGTTCGTCAAAGCCCGAAAGGCCCCAGCAGCCAACTTCGCACAAACCTTAGCAGGAGGGACACTACCCACCGAAGAACCAAAAATGGGCGGGGCGGAAAAGCTTGCAGAAGGAGAAACGGAAGAAGTAGAACTTGTCCCCGGCCAAAATACCCGAATAGGGAAAAATTTGGCCGAAGGTGACAAGAAAAACCTTGTATCCTTTCTACTGATGAATAAAGAACTGTTCGCCTACTCGCCAAAGGATATGCCAGGGGTAGACCCTCGCATAATACAACATAGCCTTAAAGTAAGCCCGGAAGCAAAACCTGTCCGGCAAAAGAAGCGAGGCATCTCGGTCCACAAAAGTAAATTCGTCAAAACCGAAGTACAGCGCTTGATGGACGCAAACGTAATTAGGGAGGTCAAGTACCCCGAATGGCTAAGCAATGTGGTTATTGCTACAAAAGAAGGGAGTAGTAAGCTCCGGATGTGCATCGACTTCAGAAACTTGAACGATGCCTGCCCGAAAGATTCCTATCCTCTCCCACCGATAGACCAGTTGGTCGACTCAACTGCCGAATATGGGCTCCTAAGCTTCCTCGACGCCTTCAGTGGGTATCATCAAATAAGGATGGATCCCGAAGATGAAGAAAAAACTGCGTTCATCACCGAAGGTGGAACATATTGTTACACTAGGATGCCCTTCGGGCTCAAAAATGCAGGAGCCACCTACCAAAGGCTGATGAGCAAAGTCTTTCATAACCAAATAGGGAGGAACATGGAAGTCTACGTTGATGACATGATAGTCAAAAGTAAGATGCCTAAAGACCATGTCACAGACCTAGAGGAAACCTTCCAGCAACTCAGAATATTCGGAATTCGACTTAACCCCGAAAAATGCGTCTTCGGCGTGACCTCGGGAAAATTTCTGGGCTACATGGTATCAGAAAGGGGCATTGATGCTAACCCAGAAAAAATTAAGGCTCTGCTCGAATTCCGAACTCCTGTCACAGTGAAAGACGTGCAGAGACTCACTGGAAGGATAACCTCTCTTAGCAGGTTCATCTCCAGGTACGGAGATCGGTGTCGGGCATTCTTCAAAGTCCTTACTAAGGCAGCAAAAAGAGAAAATGACCTCGGGGATGGTGACCATCCTTGGAATGAGGATTGCCAAAAAGCCTGGGAAGAACTTAAAATCTATTTGTCTCGACTGCCTACTCTGCGACAACCTCGCGAAGGAGAGCCCCTCATCCTGTACCTCGCTGTTTCAGAAAAAGCAGTGAGCTCGGTCCTTGTGAAAGAGGAAGGGCCGAGACAATGGCCAGTTTATTACGTAAGCAAATCCCTGCACGGCGCCGAGGTCAGGTACCCATTACTCCAAAAAGCCATATATGCCTTGGTGCTGGCAGGAAGAAGATTGCGGCCATACTTTCAGGCTCACCCCATCATCGTCCGAAGTAGTCTGCCTCTACGGGATGTTATGAAAAAAGTTGATCATTCGGGAAGGCTTTCCAAATGGTGTATAGAGCTTGGCGAACACGACATTGTTTATGAACCTCGGAAAGCCATAAAAGCTCAAGCACTAGCTGACTTCATCGCCGAAGTACCTACCACCGAAGATAGCCACCCGGATCCTGGCGAAGGTGAGCCAGAATGGACGCTGCATGTGGATGGAGCCTCAGGTTCCGAACACCAAGGAGCCGGAGTAATCATCAGAGGACCCGAAGGTCTAGAGGTGATAAAGGCCATCAAGTTCAACTTCAGCGCCACCAATAATGTGGCTGAGTATGAAGCTCTGATAGCAGGGTTGCGCCTGGCCAGAAAAATTGGAATAAGAAACTTGAAGGCTCACAGTGACTCCCAGCTGGTAGTTCGGCAAACGGCAGGGGACTACGGCGCGAAAGACCCAATTTTGGCAAAATACCACGAACTGGTGACGAAGCTCATTCGAGAGTTCGACACCATACGCATCGAAAATGTACCTCATCGGGAAAACACCGAAGCAGATTGCCTGGCAAAGGCAAAAACATACACCGAGGTACTAAACCACCCGAGCATTGAAGTACTGAGCATAGTAACTTCGGAAAAGGGCTGGAAAGATCCAATAAAGAGGTATCTTGCGGACAACGCGCTCCCCGAAGACCCCATCGAAGCCGCAAAAGTGCGAAGACGCTCTGGGCGATTCTTCCTAATAGGCGAAGAACTGTATCGGCAGGGATATGCAAATCCTTTACAGAGGTGTGTTGGCGAAGAGGATACTGAAATGATCCTCGAAGAAGTCCACGAAGGCGCTTGTGGTTCACATATTGGAATTGACGCCCTCGCCGCAGTGGTACTCCGCCAAGGATATTTTTGGCCTACCCTAAGAAAGGATGCACGACATTTCGTCCGAAAATGTGAGAGCTGCCAAAAACACGCAAAAATCCAGAGGGCACCCTCGGAAATGGTGACTTCGGCTGACTATCCCTGGCCCTTCGCGGTTTGGGGCATAGACCTCATTGGGCCGCTCCCAACAGCCCCCGGAGGCGTGAAGTTCTGCGTGGTCGCAGTAGACTACTTCTCTAAATGGGTCGAGGCAGAACCATTAGCAACTATCTCAGCTAAAGAAGTGCAGAAGTTCGTATGGAAGAACATTGTATGCAGATTTGGCATACCGAGGATACTGGTAGCCGACAATGGATCCCAGTTTATTGACAAAGGGTTCCAGGACTTTGTCAACGACCTCGGAATAAAGATGCACTTCGCCCCAGTAGCCCATCCTCAAAGCAATGGCCAAGTAGAGGTATCTAATAGGACCATAAAAGATGGTCTGAAAAAGAGGCTGGGGGAAGCAAAAGGGAAATGGCCAGGCGAACTCCAGAGTGTACTGTGGAGCTACCGAACAACACCCCGAAGAGCCACGGGGGAAACGCCTTTTTCACTCATCTTCGGTACAGAAGCCATCATCCCAATCGAGGTAGTGCAACCATCAATTCGAGTGCAAGTTTTTGATGAAAATGGAAATGACCTCGGCCTAAGAACCAAGCTCGACCTCGTCGGCGAGCACAGAGAAATAGCCGAACTAAGAAGAAAAGCTTTTCAGCAAAGAGTGGCCGCGGCCATAAACTTGCGCGCAAGGCCAAAAGGAATAAAGAGAGGAGACCTCGTTCTCCGAAAGAATGAATTCGCACCTCGAAAGCCATCCCACGGAGTATTTCGCGCCAACTGGGAAGGCCCTTACCTGGTTCTTGCCGAAGTACGAAAAGGGGTCTACAAGCTCGGCGATTCCGAAGGCGTAGAATTAAAAAATACGTGGCATTCGGACGCCTTGAGAAAATTTTACGCTTAGAATCTCGGCAAAGAAGACCGTGCTGTACAAAGAAAGGAAAATTTTCTCTAAAAGTATAAAAAGTTTCTTAGCCAAAAAGTTTCTTAGCATGAGTGGTGCGAGTTCCGCAAAGGTGGCCGGCTAAAATAAGCGAAGGTATTATTTTCCGAAGTCTCTAGAGCAAACTTGTTCGGGACAACAGAGAAAATCTGGCGAAAGACTTAGCCAAAATTTTGGGCATAAGTTGAACAAAGTCAGGATTTCGCGAAAGAGGTCACCATGATAAGCGCAGACAAAATCTTCCGAAGTCTCTTGAACGAATAAAGTTTGGGACAAAGGAAAACAAAAAATCTCAGGAAAAGACTTAGCCAAATTTTCAAGGTCTTTATTGAGATAAGTGTGCTTACAAAAAAGATAGCCAAAAGAAGAAGTACAAAAAAGAAGAGAAAAAAGGACAATGACCCTAGAACAAACTAAGGCTTCTCGGCGTCCCGGGAGTCTTCGGCTCCTACGTCCTTTTGCACCACCTTCGGCGCCGGAATACGAGGAGGCAAGTTCAGATGGTCAATCTTAGACCAGGTCCACCGAGGTCCCTCGGGAATGTCCAGGGCCGCCAGAAAAGAGAGATCCAGATCTGGAAACCTCTGAAGGACTTGGTGCCGAACAAGACAGAATCCGTCCTGAAAACCAACCTTGGTCATCTGGTCAGACTTGTCTTTCTCAACCTCAAGCTCCTCGAAGTCCTTCTTCAAATCTGAGACCTTCTTCTTCAGCTCCTTCACTTTCTTCTTTTCCGGCTCCTTCTTCATAGCATCGACCTCGGCTTGGAGCGCAGCCTTCTCAGCAAGCGCCTTCGCCAGAAGACCTTCGACTTCTGACTTTTCTTTCTGATGCGCCTCATTTGCCGAGATCAGCTCCGCCACTTGGGAGCCGAGGTCAGAAATTTTCTGGGAGGAGTCCCTCAAAAGTTCATCTTTTTCTTTCTGGAACTCCTCCCGAAGGGCGGCAACTTCCTTCTCCGCAGCTTGGGCCAGCTGCAGGTTCTTGACAGCCAGTTCCGAGCACATGGCCTTTGTTTTTTCTATGGCTTCTAGGGCCTTCGCTCGGAACTCAGTCCGCCTCGCCACCCGAACTCGAAGAAAGCCAGCGTACCCCAGAAGCTGCAAAAGGATAAAGGCGAGGTCGTTAAGACAAAAAGAAAACCAAACACTTAGAAAAAATTCAAAGGAGGAAGATAGACAAAAAGTGTACCTGAGCGGCGTGTTCGGAAAGCTTCGCGGCAAGAAAATCGTCGCCCGGGTGAGCCGCGGCAATGGCCTTGAATGAGGCATCGGTGAGGACCCCTTTCGAGATCTTCGTAGCCATTTGCTGGCAGTCTCCGGAGTACAAATTCATGTCCTCCGTAAACGTCCAGAAAGGCTCATTCGGGATTTTTCCCTTCGGGATGTGGGCGTCCCGAAGGGCTCTCCTCTTGGCATGCTCAGCTACCCAACCCGGAGTGAGCAACTCTTCTACACAAATAAAACAAAAGTTGGTCAAGAAAAGAAAATCTCAAAGATCATCAAAAAAGAGAAGTGCCACAGTTTGTTAGAAGAACAAACCTGCTGGCACCTCGACGACGTCCTCGTCGGAAGCCGGAGCCTCTTCGGCAGAAATCCCCTTGCTTTTTATTCGGCGCCGCTCTTCGGCAGAAGGCGCCTCTACCACGGCGTCCAGGAGAGCCTGCGACGGGGTAGGACTTTGAGGAGGGACCTCAGCAGCAACCTCGGGCTGAGGGGCAGTAGTAGCCTCGGGCTCCTCGCCCACCTCTTCGGAAATCTCCGGAAGGGGAGGGGGCACATCCTTCTTCGCCCGTTTAGAAGCAGACGGCCCAGCCCCGGACGTTTTCCGTCTTCGGGAGGCTGCTTTCTTTGTCTGATCACCCTTCGCGGGCTGACCGGTGAAAATGGCTTTGTAGAAAGCAACAGTGTCCTCCCCCATTTCTGAAAATGAAGAAAGACATCAGTGTGAGTCCGGAATGAAGTTATAACAAGGAGATTAGAAAGTAACTTACTCTCATAAAAAGTTTCGAAAGAAACTTCCTCCCGAAGGAGCTGCACTAGCCAGGAGTCCTTCCCGGCGATGGCAGGAGCCGGCATCCCGACGTCCGTCTTACGCTCCTTTACCACCCCGAGCTCCCGAAGGACCTCCTCGGTCATCAACCTCCAATTGATGGGGAAGGGGTAAAGAGGGCGCGAAAGGACCTCGGGACCCCAGTCAACGACGGCTCGGATGCGACCGTCGAAATCCGCGAATACGGAAGCCAACTCGGGAGTCAGCAGTATCCTCGAATCTACGACGTCGTCCTTTAACCGTCCCTAAGCCCACTTGGTTGGAACACGCGACCAGGCCTCCTCCATCTTCAGAAAGAAAAACTTTTTTTGCCACCCTCGCCAGCTATCCTTAGTGGCGAAGGTGAACATATACTTTTTGCTCCCGGATCCCCGAGGTAGCATGAAATAAAAGCCACCCTTCAGGACCACGTAGAGCTTGTAGTACTGCATAAAAATAACGAAGTGGGGTTCTATTTTGAAAATGCCACACATACAGAGGAAGGCGTTGAAGTAGCAGTACGAGTTCGGAGGAAGTTGATTTACGGCAATGCCATGAAATTGGCAAAAGTCGCAAATCAACTTCGGAGGGGGGAACCGAAGTCCGGCTTTCAGCTGAGCTCGAAAAACGGTGATCTCGTTACTATGGTTTGAAAAGCTATAGTGGTCAGGACGGGGCAACCTCGTAACAGCATACGAGGGAAGGAAAATTTTTTTCCTCCACTTTGCTAATTTTGCAGGAGTAGTGCAACAAGGGTGAGAAAGAAGAGGCTGCCAACTCTCAGGAATAGGCATTTTTTGGCTGGAAAACAAGTTCGGAAAAAGGCAAAAACGGACTTCGGGAAAAACTTTGAAAAATAAAGAGTTCTAGAAATCAAAACCCACCAAATCTTTTGCCGAAATCTGGGTGTGAAGACGCCGTCGTGAAAGATGACCGGAAAAAAGCTCAGGTGAAAGAACCGCCGCGAAAGGTAGAAGAGAGCAGAAGGAAAACCAGAGCAAAAGCAAAAGCAAAAGAAACAAATGACGAAATGAGCATATATATAGGCCGAGGGGGGTAGGCGAACCGGCGTCATAAGTACTCTGCGAAGGTGAAACGCCGCCATAAATGCCCTTCTGCACCTAAAAAGGCGCGCCCGCTGTAACCGATGCAACCCCAGCCAACAAAAAGCCGACACGTGTCAGCCATCGCACCAAAAGAGGAACACGCCCTCTGACAGACGTCGCGCCGCTCCAGACTGACACGTCTGGTTACGAGACACGACGGTTCACTAACCTACAAAAATAAAGAAGTAGGTTACCTCGAGGACACCAAAAGACGGGCTATGGCCGAACAGTCCGTATCTTCGGACAAAAAGGTGTATCTTCGGCACAGAGTGCACTCCCTAGAAACTCCCGAGAAGCATCCTGCGAAAGGCAGCAAACCGAAGTCTCCACTTCGGCCTCTTCGAGGAAGGCCTAAAAAAGCTGGAAAGCAGGTTACTTCGAAGACACCAACAGACGGGCTTTGGAAGAAAAGCCTACGTCTTCCGACGGAAGGTCTGTCTTCGGAACAAGTTCTGCACTCAAGGCCCAAAGAGGGGCCCTCAGGAAGCGAACAAACCAAAGTCTCCACTTCGGCTTTTTTCGAGGGGGGCCTGTGATAGCCAAAAGGCTATCGCCTCCCCCAGCATCAATTCCCCCGAAGGTTTGACCGGGGAGCCTGACGTAGCTCGGAAAGAAGCATTGCCACAGACCTCGGCAGAAGCGAGATCGAGCATGACGAAGTAAGCACTTCGGCTGAAATGCCAGGTTATCTAAATGTGTCGTTGACTCTCTCGGGGAACCGAACATATCGCCTTCGGGAGAAAAGAACCAGCTACTGAAAGCAGGAGAGATTCTCCCCGAAGGTGGAACTCCCGAGCTAGAGAACTCCCCGAGCCACTAGCGTGATTCCCGAAGGAGGGCGTCCGTACCAGAGGGCGACCTCGCCCAAAGGACCTCGGGAGTACGGCAGGAGCATTTAATGAGCATTTAAGGAGCCTCTGACAGGTCGCCCACACGCTGCCTGAAACGGCGGCCTGACACCCTGGCATCATCCAAGTCCCATCTCAGCCACAAAACTAGGAGCCTACAAACGGCTACCTGTTCCCTACGCCCAAAAAGCACAGAAAGAATCCGACCGAACACGTGTCAGGATCCAAACGGGCCAGGTACTTCTATAAATACTGGGAAACAGGACTTGGCAAGGGAGCTCTCTCGCCATCGGCACTCTCGCACAACAGAAAACATATACAGGCCAGACCCTATACCCATTTAAGTGTTATTACTTCACTCACTATCAGGACACTAACTTGGGCGTCGGAGGCTCCTCCCCGGAAAGTCATCCCGGGGACCTCCTAACCCTTTTTTCGGAGTCTTTCAGGTACTTTCCCACCTGGGGAACCTCTCCGTCAGACGTTCTCCCTCCTCGGAAGCTCCCTCGGAATTCACAATGTCGCAAGACAAAGATGCTGAAGGGCATCAAATCTTGTCACTTGGGTAGCAATGATGTGTTGCTAGACACCGCTCATTGCTTATGATCATAAATGTGATTTATGATCATTGCCAACGTGGTAACAGCCTATTGGGTCACACATATAGAGCTATTTGGATCATTAGAGTGCATGGGCTAATTATTTGGGTTATGGTTTCACTTTAATTTCGTATTAATAATGGGCCCAAGAGTTGAGCCATTATTAAGCCCGAAATTAAATCCTAATTGGATTAGGGCTTTGAAACCCATTAGGCCTGGAAGTTGAGTCTCACTATAAATACAACTTTTAGTGAGAAATTCGTAGGTCTCCTTGCCCTAGCCTCCCAAAAGGACAGCCGCACTCTTCTCTTGCAATTCCTTGGAGGACGCAAGCTAGCACTGCGAGCGCAAGAGAAATGCATCTGCCGGGACGTGGTGGAAGCGTGGTGATCCCGAGAGGCTCATGTGGATACCATAGAGAGCTTGAACACGTCAACTGTTCAGGTTTTGTGATTCGACTCTACAGTTGAGTGAGAGATCTCAACCAAAAATTAGGTATGAAAATTTTCGAACACCCGGTTTACCCCGTTTCACTTGGATCCTGGAGGGTTTCGGTTAAATTCTGCTGCGCTGTTTGGCTCCCGAAACCCAACAGTGGTATCAGAGCTACTGGTGAAACCCTAAATCGGGATTGAATGTTGAATCGCATGATGTTATGTGTTCGGTTGCTTTTCGGCCATGATTAATTAGATTGATTCATGATGCATGAAACCGGAACTCGTAATGAACATATGACGTATATGAAGAAATGACACTAATTGGTTAATGAGATTAACCCGAAATTGATAGGTATGAGATACCTATATGGATTAGGATTCTTGCAATAGTTGCAAAAACCCTAGCTTTGTTTGGATTCGGCCTGTTCGGGCACCGAAAGTAAGGTATTTTTGGTGGCTCGAATGGAGGAGTCTCGGGTGCCTACTTGCTCGAAATAGAAGATTTCGGGCTAAGCAATTGTAAGACAATTTTTTGCGCTGGGGGGCGCTGCCCCCCACACCCCCCGCAAGGGTGGCTCCCCTTGACCCCGTCCGCTGACCGGTCAGCGGAACCACCGCCCGCTGACCGGCCAGCGGGACCGCCGTATGCGAAGCGCCACATAAATAAAAAATGGTTAATCAACACGCGAAAATTGGCATGCATCTTTGTTGAATGAGATTTGACATGATATGCTGATTGGTGTTTGAAGCATGGTGCATGGTTATAGCCCTTGATTGGTTGTACTTGTAAATATGGCCTGCAAGTCGTGCCTTCTCTTGTTACTCTCATTGTACATTCTCTTCTCACCTTACTCCCCTTGAATGTAACTCGAGGTTTCTATTATTGATGTAATGGAACATTATGGGATCATCCAAGGTAGTATGTCCAAGGATCATCCAAGGTGGTATGTCCAAGGAGGTGACAACAAAAGGGCAACCAAGAAAGGAAGAGAAGGAGCTTGTGAAGACTCTTTTCTTTTCTTAGGCTTTTATGATATTCTCATTGGCTTGAGAATATCGCATAGTTTTGGCTATAACCATGTCACGTTTACTTTCTTGTAAGCATGAGATGCATGTTTTATATTTGTATGTGATGCATGTATAAGACAACCGGAGATAACAAATTGGTGAGATCAAAAGAAAAATCCCTCAAACAAATATTAAGTCATTAAATGTGATGCCTTCCAAATGTTGGCACTCGTCAAGACTTTGATCAACATTAGGTGGGTTTGCCAAAGCAAAGCACCTATGTTCATCTTGGTAAGGCGCGATGGGATAATAGTGATATCCAAACTGCTAACTTTGGGTTCGACTTAACTAAGTCATCCTAATAGGATTAGGGACTTAGAGGCATAGAGTTGGGCTTAAGTTCATGAGATGAGCTTGGACAAGTGTTGTTCACCCAACTATCCAAGAGTTGCATGGGATGCAATTGGCAAGGAGTTGCCTACCTAAATAGCTGTAACTTGAGAGAAAAGCCAAAGCTGACTCAGGTTGTGGTCAAATATGGATCTTGGCCCACTAGAATACCTTAGCGCCGAGGTGTTCCAAAATAATATCGAGGGTTATTATTTTGAGGAAAATAGTGGGAGTATCGTTTAATAAAAGTCCTTATTAAATGAATTAAAATACATGACTCTTACACTGCATATTTACTGTTGTAGATAACCATGGCACAAAACACATCGACACTTTCGTTGCGATCGATCCTTGAGAAGGAAAAACTAAATGGGACCAACTTTCTCAAATGGTACCGAAACTTGAGGATAGTCCTCAAACAAGAGAGAAAGGCTTATGTCCTAGAGCAGCCCATTCCGAATGAGCCTGCTGCCACTGCTCCAAAAGCTGAAAGGGATGCTCACAAGAGGCATTCTGATGATGCTTTGGATGTTGCATGCCTCATGCTTATTACCATGGAATCTGAGCTTCAGAAGCAACATGAGAACATGGGGGCGTTCGATATGATCGAACATCTCAAAATGCTTTTCCAAGAGCAAGCTAGGCATGAGAGGTTTGAGACCTCTAAGGCATTGTTTCAGTGCAAGATGTCTGAGGGAAGTCCCGTGGGTCCTCATGTGCTCAAGATGATTGGGTACATTGAGAATCTTGAGAATTTGGGATTTGCTCTTCAGAAAGAGTTGGCTATTGATGTAGTCTTGCAATCGTTGCCTGAAAGCTACAGTCAGTTCATCATGAACTATAACATGAATGACCTTGACAAGTCCCTCCCTGAATTGCTCAACATGTTGAGAACTGCTGAGCAAAACCTTAAGAAGGCTAAGCCCATTTTGATGGTTCAAAAGGGCAAAGGAAAGGGAAAAGCCAACAAGAAGAAGGATAAAGCTAATGGAAAGTCCAATGCTAATTCTTCTTCAGCTGCACTGAAACCAAAGGGTGGTGTGGCAAAGGAAGGGGAGTGCTTCCATTGTAAGCAACCTGGACACTGGAAGCGCAATTGCAAGCTCTATCTTGAAGAACTTGCTAAGGAAAAGGGAAGTAAGACTTCCACTTTAGGTATTTTTGTTATAGAGGCTAACTTTTCTACTTCCTCATCTTGGGTATTGGATACTGGATGTGGATCTCACATTTGTGCAAATGTGCAGGATCTAAGTAGAAGTAGTAGAAGATTGGCCCGAGGTGAAGTGGACCTACATGTTGGAAATGGAGCAAGGGTTGCTGCCTTAGCCGTAGGGACTTATGTTCTCACTTTACCTAGTGGATTAGTTTTAGAATTAGACAACTGCTACTTTGTGCCTACTATTAGTAGAAATTTGATTTCTGTTTCTTGTTTGGACAAGAAAGGTTTTTCATTTATAATAAAGGACAAATGTTGTTCTATTTATTTGAATGAAATCTTTTATGGTAGTGCTCAACTTAGCAATGGGTTGTATGTTCTAGACCTCGAAGATCCAATCTATAATGTGAATACCAAGAAGGTCAGATTAAATGATTCAAACCCGACCTATCTCTGGCACTGTCGCTTGGGCCATATAAATGAGACCCGCATATCCAAGCTCCATAAGGATGGACTCTTGGACTCATTTGATTTTGAATCATATGAGACATGTGAGTCATGTTTGTTGG
The DNA here is from genome assembly GCA_005392925.1 of Aquilaria sinensis. Taxonomy (NCBI): domain Eukaryota; kingdom Viridiplantae; phylum Streptophyta; class Magnoliopsida; order Malvales; family Thymelaeaceae; genus Aquilaria; species Aquilaria sinensis. Next base: position 45,213 of record SMDT01002758.1, on the reverse strand, counting down.
GCAAGATGACCAAAGCCCCATTCACAGGGCAAAGTGAAAGGGCTAATGACTTACTAGGACTCATACATAGTGATGTATGTGGCCCTATGTCTACACAAGCTAGAGGAGGTTTCCAATACTTCATTACTTTCACTGATGACTTCAGTAGATATGGCTATGTGTATCTCATGAGACACAAGTCAGAATCCTTTGAAAAGTTCAAAGAATTCAAGAATGAAGTAGAGAATCAACTCGGGAAGAGTATCAAAGTGCTTCAATCAGATCGAGGTGGAGAGTACTTGGATCGAGAATTCCTTGACTATCTGAAGGAGTGTGGTATAGTATCACAACTCACTCCACCAGGTACACCTCAATGGAATGGTGTATCTGAAAGGAGAAATCGAACTCTGTTAGACATGGTTCGCTCTATGATGAGTCAAGCTAACCTTCCAAACTCCTTTTGGGGACATGCTCTAGAGACAGCCGCTTTTACACTAAACCGAGTTCCATCTAAATCGGTTCAAAAGACACCATATGAGATATGGAGTGGGAGGCATCCCAATTTGTCTTTTATGAAGATTTGGGGCTGTGACGCTTATGTGAAACGTCAATCCTCTGACAAACTAGGGCCCAAATCTCAAAAATGCCTTTTTGTTGGGTATCCCAAAGAAACAAAGGGTTACTATTTCTACAATCCTTCTGAGCAAAAAGTGTTTGTTGCTCGAACTGGTGTCTTTTTAGAGAAAGAGTTTATCTCTAAAGAAACTAGTGGGAGGAAAGTAGAACTTGAAGAAATTCAAGAACAACAAGGAGACATCGAACCTGAAATGGAACCTGAACAGACACCACAAGATGTTGTGGTTCAAGAGTCTGTTCCTGTAGCACAGAGCCCACGTAGGTCTGGTAGGATTCGGCGTGAGCCCGAGAGATATGGATTTCTCGTGACTCACACTGGTGATGTGATGCTCATGGATCAGGATGAGCCCACAACCTACCAACAAGCTATGTCGGGGCCTGACTCTGAGAAGTGGCTAGTGGCCATGAAATCCGAGATGGAATCCATGTATGAAAACCAAGTATGGACTTTGGTTGACCCACCTGAAGGGGTAAAACCCATAGGGTGCAAATGGGTTTTCAAGAAGAAAACTGACATGGATGGTAATGTGATTACCTTTAAGGGACGATTGGTTGCAAAAGGTTTCAAGCAAATTCATGGTATTGACTATGATGAAACTTTTTCACCAGTTGCTATGCTTAAATCCATCCAAATTTTGTTCGCTATTGCTGCACACTATGATTATGAGATATGGAAAATGGATGTCAAAACTGCATTCCTAAATGGAAAGCTACTTGAGGATGTGTACATGACACAACCTGAGGGTTTTGTCACTCCTGAGAATGCCAATAAAGTGTGCAAGTTGCAAAGGTCCATTTATGGACTGAAGCAAGCTTCTCGAAGTTGGAATCTTCATTTTGATGAAGCAATCAAAGAGTTTGGTTTTATCAAAAATGAAGATGAACCTTGTGTCTACAAGAAGGTTAGTGGGAGCGCTATTGTCTTCTTGGTGTTGTATGTAGATGACATACTACTCATCGGGAATGACATTCCTGAGCTACAGTCTGTGAAGACTTGGCTAGGGAAATGTTTCTCTATGAAGGACTTGGGTGAAGCAGCCTATGTGTTAGGCATCAGGATCTATAGAGATAGATCTAGAAAGCTTCTTGGCCTAAGTCAAAGTACATATATTGACAAGGTGCTAAAGAGGTTTAGCATGCAAGATTCCAAGAAAGGATTCTTGCCCATGTCACATGGTATAACTCTTTCTAGATCTCAGTGTCCGAGTACACCTGAGGAGAGAGAGCGCATGAGTAAGATTCCATATGCCTCAGCAATTGGATCTATCATGTATGCCATGATATGTACTCATCCCGATGTCTCATATGCTTTGAGCATGACGAGTAGGTACCAATCGAACCCCGGTGAGAGTCACTGGACAGCTGTTAAGAACATCCTTAAGTACTTACGAAGGACTAAGGATGCATTCTTGGTCTTTGGAGGTGAAGATGAGCTCGTTGTAAGGGGTTACACCGATGCAAGCTTCCAATCCGATAAGGATGATTTTAGATCGCAATCTGGTTATGTGTTTTGTATTGGTGGTGGTGCTGTGAGCTGGAAGAGTTCAAAGCAAGAGACAGTAGCTGACTCTACAACAGAATCTGAGTACATTGCCACCTCTGATGCTGCGAATGAGGCAGTTTGGATCAAGAAGTTCATCACTGAACTTGGAGTGGTTCCAAGCATTGCCGACCCGATAGAGCTCTATTGTGACAACAATGGAGCAATCGCACAGGCTAAGGAACCTCGATCTCACCAGCGATCCAAACACATACTCCGACGCTATCATCTCATCAGGGAGATCATCGAGAGGGGTGATGTAAGGATATGCAGGACTTCGACAGACAGCAACATTGCTGATCCACTGACAAAGCCCCTTACGCAGCAGAAGCATGATAGCCATTCTAGGTCCATCGGTATTAGATACATGGATGATTGGCTTTTAGTGCAAGTGGGAGATTGTTAGTGTTGTGCCCAAAAGGCCAATCATGAGATGATTGTATTTTTTGCACATTGAGTCATGATATTTTATTAAGGCATTAATCCAGCAATTATGTTTGTTGTTTTGTTTCTGCGTAACGTAATAAACATAATTGTAACCCTAGAATAATGATATTCTTAAACGTCCCTGGTCTAGTATTATTGTGGAGCGGGTTGCAATAATACATAATGACTAGCATATGTGGAGACTAATATGAGATATGTAGTCTACATATGGGTACAAGTTGGAGAACTTGTGTACTGGACCGACCCACCATGAGAACACTACATGGATCATTATATGAGTGTCATAAGTGATTCTCATAGTGATCATGGTATATGTAGTCCTTCGACCTAAGATCATCAAGGTTCCCTACATGTGAGTCACATACTTTGATACTTTCCTTTGTTGCTCGTAACTGAGTGAACTTGAAGGAGGTCATTGGGTATGTCACATATCATGCGGAGGGATTTGTATGATCAAGATGGGATTTGTCCCTCCTATGTAACGGGAGTGATATCTTCGGGCCCCTTGATAGAGTGAGACTTAGAAAATGCATGGCCATGCTCGGATGAGTTGATATACGATATCAATGTCATCAGTTTAAGTTGGTATACTCGGTAATCAAGAAACCAAAGATTGGGCTATACGAGAGTGACACATTCCATGTCTCGTGCTTAGTCTTGATATCTTGGACAAAGGGACAATGGCATATATCGGTGATGATCATAAAGGTTTAGTCGAATCACCGACAATCTTGTCACTTGGGTAGCAATGATGTGTTGCTAGACACCGCTCATTGCTTATGATCATAAATGTGATTTATGATCATTGCCAACGTGGTAAGAGCCTATTGGGTCACACACATAGAGCTATTTGGATCATTAGAGTGCATGGGCTAAGTATTTGGGTTATGGTTTCACTTTAATTTCGTATTAATAATGGGCCCAAGAGTTGAGCCATTATTAAGCCCAAAATTAAATCCTAATTGGATTAGGGCTTTGAAACCCATTAGGCCTAGAAGTTGAGTCTCACTATAAATACAACTTTTAGTGAGAAATTCGTAGGTCTCCTTGCCCTAGCCTCCCAAAAGGACAGCCGCACTCTTCTCTTGCAATTCCTTGGAGGACGCAAGCTAGCACTGGGAGTGCAAGAGAAACGCATCTGCCAGGATGTGGTGAAAGCATGGTGATCCCGAGAGGCTCGTGTGGATACCATAGAGAGCCTGAACACGTCAACTATTCAGGTTTTGTGATTCGACTCTACAGTTGAGTGAGAGATCTCAACCGAAAATTAGGTATCAAAATTTTTGAACACCCGGTTTACCCCATTTCACTTGGATCCTGGAGGGTTTTGGTTAAATTCTACTACGCTGTTTGGCTCCCGAAACCCAACACAAAGGACTAAAGAAAACCTAGTCAAACTAAGACTCCTACACCCTTTTAACACATGTTTAAGGTATGCAGCGTATGCCATTTATCCTATGTGACCTGAACCAATTCCATAGCCTAAACAATGTCCTAAATAATGTAAATAATCAGGAAAATAAATAAAATAATGCGCAAATACAAGTTTGGCCCTAAAAACCCCAGAATGGTCTTCTCAAGTGCACTTATAGGCTCTTTAGGGTTTTTTCTTGTATATTCTGCTCCAAGCTTGAATATTTGAGTTCCATTGGTGTAATTCTTCCTTTAGATGTTGGAAAGAGGTCTTGAAAGGTTAGAACTCAAAGATCCAGCTTGTAGAAGAAAAATGGCTTTGAAACACTTTAAGGAGGCTCTAAGGGTGCACTTGAGGGTTGCCCTTGGGGTTCCTTGTCTTGTGAAATATCTAGGCACTCTAGGACTAAGTACCAAGCTTGGACATCATCTCCATATGATTCCTTGAATGTTCTAGTAGCTCCTTGTAAAATTCCATCTCCATTCTTCATGCAGAAGCTTGAGATAGAAGCTTAAAGTGCACTAGTTAGCTCTTTAGCTTTTTCCTTGTCATTGGTATACTAGATATCTTCAATGGGTCCTTGCCCTCCTTGGTTATGCCTTCCTTGATCATATCAACTCCCTATCCTTAGAAGGATTTGTCTATGAGTCTACATGTTCAAACAAAGACAAATAAGAAACATTGAAATGGCACTCTCATTGTACTCACCTGGCAAGTCTAGCACCTATGCATTGTCATTGATCTTCTTGATCACTTGGAATGGACCATCTCCTCTTGGATGAAGCTTAGTCCCTCTTGCAGCTAGAAATATCTCCTTCTTCATGTGCAACCAAACCCAATCTCTAGGCTCAAAGACAATTCTCCTTCGGCCTTGGTTGGCTTTCTTAGCAATTTGTTGATTTTTTGTGCTCAATTTGTTGCTTAACCTTCTCATGCAACCTCTTGATGCTCTTGGCCCTTTTTCTACCATCCAAACTAGAAACCTCATGAGTAGGTAATGGCAAAAGATCCAATGGAGTTAAAGGATTAAAACCATACACAATCTCAAAAGGTGAAAATCCAGTAGTAGAATGCATTGTCCTATTGGAAGAAAACTCTACATGAGGCAAAAAATCTTCCCACAATTTCAAGTTCTTGCCAATGATAGCTCTAAGCAGAGTGGCTAAGGTTCTATTGGTTACCTCAGCTTGCCCATTAGTTTGTGGGTGGCAAGAAGTAGAAAACAAAAGCTTAGTGCCAAGCTTCCCCCACAAATTCCTCCAAAAGTGGCTTAGGAACTTAGAGTCCCTATTCAAAACTATGGTCCTTGGAACTCCATGAAGTTTAACAACTTCCCTAAAAAATAACTTAGCCACATGTATAGCATCATTAGTCTTGTTACATGGAATAAATTGAGCCATTTTAGAAAACCTATCAACTATAACAAAGATTGAGTCTCGGTTTCCTTTAGTTCTAGGCAATCCAACAATGAAATCCATTGAAATGTCAACCCATGGATGAATAGGTGTAGGATGTGGTGTGTATAACCCTTGTGAAGTGTAAGTGGACTTAGCCTTCCTACATGTTATGCATTGATCACAAACCTTCCTTACATCTTTTACCATATTCAGCCAATGATAGTGCTCCTTCAAGGTATGCAAGGTTTTGACTTGTCCAAAGTGTCCCATAAGTCCTCCACAATGAGCTTCCTTTGTGAGTAGCTCCCTTAAAGATGTCTTGGGAATACACAACCTGTTTTTCTTGAAAAGAAACCCATTAACTTGATAGAACTTATTAAAAGAAAATTGAGAACACTTAGCATAAATCTCACCAAAGTCATCATCCGAAGCATATAAATCCTTCAAGTGCTCAAATCCCAACACTTTAGCAACCAAAGTAGAAAGTAAAGCATACCTCTTAGAGAGTGCATCTGCCACTACATTATCCTTACCTTGCTTTTATTTGATAACATATGGGAATGACTCAATGAATTCTACCTGCTTAGCATGCCTTCTATTCAAATTTCCTTGTCTATTAAGAAACTTAAGGGCTTGATGGTCAGTATGAATGACAAACTCCCTCGGCGAAAGATAATGTTGCCAAGTCTCCAAAGCTCTTACCAAAGCATAAAGCTCCTTGTTATAAGTGGGATAGTTCAAAGTTGCAACATCTAAATTCTCACTAAAGTATGCAATGGGACAACCTCCTTGCATCAACACAGCTTCAATGCCTATACTTGAAGCATCACATTCAACCTTAAAAGTATTAGCAAAGTTAGGCAAAGCTAGAAGTGGTGCATTACATAACCTTTTCTTTAGTAACCCAAAAGCCTCATTGTGAGCTTTCCCCCACTTAAATCCTACATTCTTCTTGATAACTTCAGTTAAAGGTGTAACAATGGAAGAAAAATTCCTTACAAACCTCCTATAGAAGCTGGCTAACCCATGGAATGATCTTACCTCAGTGATAGAAGTTGGGGTCAGCCATTCTTGTATGGCCCTTGCCTTCTCTTAATCCACCTCAATTCTATATGAACTCACAACAAAACCAGGGAAAACAACTTTATCAAAACAAAAAGAGCACTTTTTCAAGTTAGCATACAATCTTTGTTCTCTCAAAGTACTTAGCACTTGTGTGAGGTGTCCAACATGCTCTTCTAGGTTCTTACTATATACTAAGATATCATCAAAGTAAACAACAACAAACTTACCAATGAAATCATGCAAGATATGATTCATAAGTCTCATGAATGTACTAAGAGCATTGGTTAATCCAAAAGGCATGACTAACCATTCATAAAGTCCAAATTTTGTTTTGAAAGCAGTTCTCCATTCATCATTTTCCTTCATCCAAATTTGATGGTACCTACTTTTCAAATCAATTTTTGATAACAAAGTAGAACCATGCAACTCATCAAGCATGTCATCACGTCTAAAGATAGGATATCTATACTTTATAGTGATTTTGTTGATTAGCCTACAATCCATGCACATGCGCCATGAACCATCCTCTTTTGGCACCAAAAGGATAGGCATAGCACAAATTTTCATGCTTTCCCTTACAAAGCCTTTAGCCAACAACTCTTCTACTTGCTTCTCAATCTCCTTAGTCTCCTTGGGGTTGGTCCTATAAGTTGGGCTATTTGGAATAGGTGGCACCTGGGACTAAGTCAATTTGATGCTCAATGCCTCTAATGGGTGGCAAACCTCTTGGGTCTTCAAGGAACACATCCTCAAAGTCCTTCAACAAAGACAAAACAACACTAGGAAGATATGTTAAATCATTGATAACAATTAAAGACACTTTGTAAAGTAAAAGAAGCACTAGTCCTTATGCTTGCAAGGCTTTCCTCATATCACTCATTTTTGCAATGTAGCACTCTTTCTTTCCACTCAACTTCCCTTCATTCTTTTCTTTCGGGAACTCTCCACACTTCTTCCCCTTATGTCCACTCTTTTCATTCAATCTCTCAATTTTTCTCACGGCTTTCCCCTTTTCACTCTTGCCCTCAACTTTCCCTTTTTTTTTTCTCTTAACCTTACTTTGAAGCTTTCTTTGATCCTCCAAGACTTGTTATGGTGAAAGTGGAACAAGTGTGATTAGCTTTCCTTTATGGACAAAAGAGCACAATTTCTTTTCTCCATCATGTGTGACCTTCTTATCAAATTGCCACAGCCTTCCAAGCAAAATGTTACAGGCATGCATAGGAATAACATTACAAAGAACTTGATCATGGTAAGTACCAATCTTAAGGTGAACTAAAACTTGCTTTACCACATTCACCTTTCCAGTATCATTCAACCATTAAAGCCTATATGGTTAGGGGTGCTTTTGAGTAGGAAGCTTCAACTTTTCCACCATGGTTAAGCTTGCTACATTGGTGTACTTCCTTCATCAACAATTAGGCTGTACACTTGGTCTTTAATTCTACACCTAGTGTGAAAGATGCATTCTCTTTAATTGCCTCATTCTTTGGCTTGCACACTTAGAGCTCTCCTTACCACAAATGTAAAATTTCCCTGCTCGGGCTCAAGTATGTTTTGCTCCTCATCCTCCAAAGATGGTGTCTCATCCATGACATCTTTATCCTCGGATTTGATTTCTTCATCATCTTTAAGAATCATCACCTTCTTGTTTGGGCAATCCCTCATATAGTGCCCCTTTCCTCTACACTTAAAGGACTCAATCTCCCTTACCTTAGGTACATCTTTAGGTGGAGCTTTGGACTTGTCTTGTTGAGGCCAAGGCAAGCCTTCTTTGGTGGCCTCTATTCTTGGCTTACATTGTTACCACTCTAATAGCTTAAAGACAGTGGCTATTTAATGTGTCAATCTCCCAGGAGCTATGCATGTTATGTAGGCCATTAGAACAATGCTCACTATATTACCCAAGTGGTTCTCTTGGTATTTATGCAAATATATGTATATTGGTCAAACCAACACACATATTTACATTTATGCACACTATGGCAACTAAGAAGGAAAACACTAGCACAATTTTTAGTTTTGGCTTCCACACATTAGGCAATCTTGGTAAGTACTAATGACCAGCCACTACACCTGTAACTTCCACTAATAAACTGTATCATTCTAGCCATGTAACCCCCTATTTTCTTTGTTCCATTATCAAGCAGAGACTTAGAGAAAACAAATAAATTTTGTTTTACATCAAAAGCCCACCTATGGACCAAGTTATGGAATTTTGAAGTTGGTTACCAAATTATGACCAAATGAACAGTAACTTAGCCAAATTTGGAATGTCATATATTTGGCTACAGGGCTCCAAATTTAGAAATTCTAAATTCCAGTTCAACCTCTATATGTGGTCTAGGTGTGGTCAAAGTTTCATATTGATATTCCTTCTACAAAGGGAGTTATGGAACTTTAAGTGCAGAGTCAAAATTCTAGTCACTTTATGACCATTTTGTCCATACAAAATTTCATAAGATTCATACACTTCATTTCCAGGTACAAAACCAACATGGGTAGGTTTTTACATGTATGAAACACTTGGGAAAGTCATTCCCATAAATTTAGAGGCATTCCATAAACATTAAACATAATTTTCTTTGGAACAGCTAATGAGTTGCAAAATGGACAGAATTGAACATTCAACCTCAAACATCACTTTATTACTTCATATATCATCCATACACCATCCATAGTGTATTTAAATGCATAGATGGATCATGCATATTTCCTAGCTTAGTTGGGTATGTACACTAGCTTCTTGGAGAGCCTTACAACCACAATGCACTCCAGAAATTTCAAAAGAAAGCTGTTGTGTAAGGCAGAAAATCAGTAAATGTGCTCTAAAAATCATGAAACAATCTGGTTTAATACTAGACATATTGAAGTTCATGTACCTAAAATTTCATAGGAAAAATCAAACTAGAACTATTAGTTTGAATGTTCTCTTCCATGCATTCCTAAAAATGGACAAAAAGGGGAGTAAGCTCTTTGTAAAGAACTTAGTAAGGGCTTTCAATGTAAAGCCTTCCATAGAAATGTACAAAATGAAATCCAAAGACATAAAATCATACAAAAATGACTCATACACACAAATATGGCAACCATATGCACCAACAAACATAGCAACAAACACATGTAATGCAGGCAGCAATAACACATTAGGGTTAGTCCATAATCATTCAATAAAACAATGAGATATCACTTTAGTAACACTATGCAGCCCTCCTCAAGCTTTTTCTTGGTCTTAAGAGTCTTTTAGGTCTTAGTTAGTACTAACTTGGGCTTTAGAAACCCTTTTTTCTTGCTACCATCTTTAGCATGGTAACACTAAGGTTGAAACCTTGCCATGCTTCTTTCTCCTAAACCCATACTTGGTTCCTTGAGCTTTTTGCTCTTTTCAAGCATGGTCTTAGATTCATGGATGTTTGGAAATACAGAAAACAATCCAGGAAACTTTAGAAAACCCTTACCTTTTGCTATGAAATCTGAAAACCCAAATAGAACCAAAATTAGGTTTTCTTTCACTCTTTGATGTCTTCTTTGCTTTCTCTTGCTTCCTCTTTCTTTCTTAAGGTATGGTGGCTATGGAGGATGGTGAAGAAGGTTAAGGAAGAACCCTTGGCTGCTAGGGGACGAAATTTAGGGAAAATGTCAAGAAAATGAAGATTTTTCTTCATTTATACATCATTTTGACCTTGATGGCATATATGAAAATTTTTGAAACTTTGGCCAACACTTGGAGAGATTATATCCAGATATTTTGGCTAGGAAAATGATGTTTTTGACCACCTTGATCCTTGTCAAAGGTCATTATAGCTTTTAGACAAAAAGGTGGACACTTGGATCCTTAGTTGGCATTATGCCATAAATGATCAACTTTGCCTTCTTAAGCACTTTGGTCCCCAACAATATCATTAATTCCATCCACGTCCTTTCTATAGGCATCTTTAAAAATTTGTGCAATTGCGTATCCAAGTTTTGTAACCTTACAATTTAGTTCATAGGTTACTTGAAAAGTAGGCGATGTGCCAATGCTTTCTTAAGGACCAAGCTATCATTGTTTTTGCCACTTAAGGGGGTGTATATTGAATGCTTTACACTTCACAAATCATGCACTATGGTGAAAATTAAAGCATATAAGTTTAGGTCCTTATGCTGTAATTTTCCCATTTTATAAAGGTGTAACATAGGTGCTTCCTTATTCCATGCTCTCTTCCCTGTGGAGCTTCCTCCTTGAGACATCTTGGATGCCTTAGACCTTTTGATGATCTTCTCGGCCTTAGTGGCATGGTGAAGGAAATCCACCATGTTGACATATGGCACCATCTCCACTTTGTTAGCTATCTCATGGTTGAGACCATTAATGAATCTAGCAATAGTGGTCTCCTCATCCTCAATGATGTTGGCTCGGGTCAAGGTCATCTCCAAATCTTTGTGGTAGTCCTCCACACTCCTTTGGCATTGTACAAGCCTTTGAAGCTTGAGCTGTTGGTTTTTATAGTAGTAACTAGGCATAAATCTCCTCATCATCAAGGCTTTAAGGGCTTTTCATGTGCTTATGGGCTCCTGCTCAGTCTTTTTCCTAGAAGTGACAACCTAATTCCACCATACAAGAGCATGATTAGTGAACTCAATTGTAGCCAATTTAGCCTTCTTTTCCTCAGAATAATGATGGCAATCAAACACAATCTCAATCTTTTGCTTCCATTCCCAATATGCATCTAGATCACTCCTCCCTTGGAAGAATGGAATGGTAACCTTGATGGAGTTGAGATTGTTGTCCTCCCTTGGCTCCCCCCCTCTTTGGAAGCCCATGGTCATGCCAAAATCCTTCTTCCTCCTCGGGTTCTTCTCTCCTTGGACCTCTTCTTGGTTGCAAGATGGGATTAGGTCTCCTTGGCAACCTTAAATCTATGTCCTTAATCCTTCCCACAAGTTTATTGAGAGTTTCTTGAAGTTCTCTTATGGTATGCACCTCATTGTGTCTCACTTCCATTATCCTATCCTCCTGGCCCTCCATACTCCTAAAATCAAAGATCCTTACACACTCACCTCATGTGTCTCACTGAAAAGATGAACACTTAAAACACTCAATTTGTTAATGAGATATTGCTATTTAAAGATTCCTTAAAAGTTCTAAGAAAACTGTGCTCAAAGCACACAAGAAAACTTGAATTCTTGAAAACAATTTTGACTCCAAAATAGAGGTAGGCTAAACAAGCTTTAAAAGACTATAGGAAGCCCTTGCAATAGATGATTACAAGAACCACAAAGAAAATCTTTTGGTTCAAAACAAAGGGTTAGGGTTTGTGGGCGCAAAAACCAAAACACTTTGTGCAAGCTTCTTTGCAAATCCTATTCTTTTTTTTCCTTTTTTTTCCCCTTTTTTTTAAAACCTTTTTTTTTTTTTTTGCTGTTTTGATGCTAGAACAATTTTCTTCTTGAAGTTCTTTGCTACCAAAGATAAAAAGTTAGTTTGCTTTTTGGCCAAGACAAGAAACTAGTGAAAACTTGCACAATTTGGAGCAACTTTTTGGTACCAAAACTTTATGAACTTGGATTCTCCTATTTTGGGTGTTTTCTTGAGTCTAGGATGCTAGAAACAATGAAAACAAGAGAGATTAATAGGGCTGGATATGAAACACAAAGATAAGAGACAAAAAGAGAACAAACGGATTAAATTTGAGAACACAAGGTAACACTAGTTGACTTTTTTTTGTTGTTTTTTGTTGTTTTGATTTGAAACAAGGCTGGAAAAAGAACACAGACCTAAAACAAGAATAAATAGGATTAAAACAAAGAATTAAATCATGAAATTACTAAAAAAATTGAAATAAAAATGAAGAGAAACAAGAACATAATGATATGTCCTTCGGATGGAACTTACAGCTCTGATACCAACTGATGCAAACCCCTTTGGTATACTTACCAAGAAACCCCCCCCCCCAAAATGTTTTTCAAGTTCCACAAGATATCAAAGAGACTAGATTTGAACCCCCACCCCTAATCAAGTTGTGATTAGAAACAAGAAGCATAAGAAAACCAAGAACACAAGCAACTTGTGCAACAAGGTAGTCCTCAAAGAACAAAAGAGAATGTTTTTTAAAAATAGAAACATCATTTCACATAAAGGCTATGTTTTACAATCAGAATATGTGCCTATTTATAGGCCTAAACTAGGGTAAAATACTCAGCAAAATTTGCAGCCCAAGTCACATAGGAAACCTAGGTACAAAGGACTAAAGAAAATCTAGTCAAACTAGGACTCCTATAACCTTCTAACACATGTTTAAGGTGTGTTGCATATGCCACTTATCCTATTTGACCTAAATCAATTCCATAGCTTAAATAACATCGTAAATAATTCAAATAATTATGGAAATAAATAAAATAAATTGCAAATACAAGTTTGGCTCTAAAAACCCCAAAATGGTCTTCTCAGGTGCACTTATGGGCTCTTTAGGGTTTTTGCTTGTATCTTCAGCTCCAAGCTTGAATATTTGAGTTCTATTGGCATGGTTCTTACTCTTAGATGTTGGAAAAAGTTCTTGAAAAGTTAGAGCTCAAAGATCCAGCTTGTAGAAGAAAAATGGCCTTGAAACACTTCAAGGAGGCTCTAAGGGTGCACTTGAGGGTTGCCCTTAGGGTTCCTTATTTTGTGACTTGTCTAGGAACTCTATGACTGAGTATCAAGCTTGGCCATCATCTCCATATGATTCCTTGAATGTTTCAGTAGATCCTTGCAAAATTCGATGTCCATTCTCCATGAAGAAGCTTGAGGCAAAAGCTTAAAGTGCACTAGTGAGCTCCTTAGCTTTCTTCCTTATGATTGTTCCACTACATATCTTCAATGGGTCCTTGAAATCCTTGGTTGTGCCTTCCTTGATCATATCAATGATGCATATGAACTAGCTAGATGATGCATATGCACTAGCTAGATGGTGCATTCGTATCTCAGTCAGCTTCTTAAGTCTGGAATTCATGCGAACGCACCATGGGCTGGTGCGTTTACAGCGCCTGGGCAAAGCCACACATTCTTCATGTTGCCTATGCGTAAGGGGTGCTATCCTTGGCTAAAATCAAGTAATAACTTATGAAAACAACGTCCATGGCCAACATACACGTTTCATGCATCAATTTAGCAAGCAAAGCAACTAATCCCTTACCTCAATTCCAAGTTAAAAGCAAAGATCAAGAAATCCATCACCAAAGGTATGGCTCCACTAAGTTCCACCTAGGTTCCAAGCAATTCAAGGTTCATGGCATCAAAACAAGGGCAACCAAGCAAAACCCAAGCAACCACGGGCCAAATAAACAATAAAACATCATGGATTCCAAGTTACCTCACGTTCAAAACATGCCCAAGCAAGAAAAACATCAAAACAAGCTTCCAATGTTATGCCCTTCAGCATCTTCATTGTGTGACATGGTGAGACTGGGAGAGACTTCCAATGAAGGAGAACTCCTAAAGTGTATGTTTCCCAAGAGGACCTGCTTGAAACACTAAGAAAATAGGAGTTTGGAGGTCCCCGAAGTTTTTTTCCGGGGAGGAGCCTCCGACGCCCAAGTTAGTTTTTTTGGAGGTGGAGGGGAAGCACTAAGGGCCAAGGGTTCTTGTCTGTTATCTCTTTTTGTGGGAGTTCCTAAGAAAAGATCCTTTGGTGAGTCCATTTCCTGAGTATATAGGAGGGTGTGGCCCATTCAGATCGCGACATGCGTTCGGTCGGATGTAATTTGTACCTTCTAGGTGTGGGGGCCTCTAGTCGCTTGTAGGCTCATCGGGCCACGGGCTAGAGTAGGCATAGTCCTACATGATAGGACGTGGAGAGTCCCGGCGTGTCAGAGCGCATATGATGGCAGCGTGTAGCGTGCATGCGACATTTTGGAGGCTCCTTAAAAGCTTCCGCCGTACCACTGAGGTCCCTTTACTTGAGGTCGCCCCTCGGAGCGAAGACCGTTCTTCCGTAGTCGTGCCAGTAGTTCGGGAGATTACCTAGCACTGAGGCTCATTGTTTGGGGGATTTTCTCCTGCCAAAGGTGGCTGGTCCTTATCTCCAAAGGTGATTCAGCCATTCTTCCGAGGGGGGCAACGCGCTATCTTTCCGAGGTCGTAGCTACCATCCTCAGGAGTGCTGGCTGGCCACCGAAGTCGTATGCTCGAGGCGCTAGATTTCATCCTTTTCGAGGTTTGCTCAGGTACTCCTTGTAGGTGACACTCGAATTACCGAATGCGGTACTTGACCTCAGTTCACGGGCTACAAGGGCGACAGCCCTTCAGCTATCACATGCCCTCCCCTCAGGAAGCCGAAGTGGAGACTTCAGCTTGTAGACCTTCTGGGGGCCTTTCTCAGGACTCGAAGTGTTACATTCACGGAAAAGGCATTTTGTTGTCCGAAGGCGCGCCCTGTCCAGTCAGGTGTCACTGTCTGTCCTTTGGTGGCCTCGAGGTGACTAATCTCTTTACTTTTTTTTTCCGTAGGTCATTGGACCGTCGCGTCTCGTAACCAGGCGTGTCAGTCTAGAGCGATGTGCCCGGATTTTTAGGGTGTCAGAAAGTGTGGCCTAATTTCTTACACTGGTTGACATGTGGCAGGCACTGGTTGAGGGGTGGTTACATCAGTTAGACCAGCCGCCTCTTTTCACGTGCGAGGAGTAGTTAAGGCGACGGGTTGCCTTCACGGGGCAATTATAACGTCGATTCGATTACCCTTCCTCGATCTATATAAACCTTCCTCCGTCATAATCTTCTCCTGCTTTCTCTTTGCTCTCGCTTTCCTCTCGTTTGTTTTCATCCTTTCTCCTCTTTCTTCACGGCGGTGTGATTTCCAGCCACCATTCACGATGGCGTCCTCAAACCCTAATTTCGGCAAAACTTGTGGTGGGTTATGATTCTAGAGGTGCTTCAGTTTCTTCATTTTCTGTTTTCTCTAGCTTTCCGAACTCATTTTTCTTCTTTCCGAAGTCCCTCCATTCTTTGATTGACTATGTCTTCACCTGTCCCCCTCACGCCTATTCAAGCTGTCCCCCTTATGTCTGTTGAACCCATCCCCGAGAGCTGGCAGCCTCTCATGTCCTACCCTTGTTGCTCTACTTCGGAGAAATTAGAGAAGTGGACAACCAAATTTTTCCTCCCCTCTTATGCCATCACCAGACTACCTCATCCTGGGCATTTTAGTTTCATGAGCAATAAGGATGAGGTTACCATTTTCCCTGCCCAACAGAAGGCCGGACTTCGGTTTCCTCCGTCGAAGATGATTTGCGACTTCTGCCAATTTCATGGCATAGCCGTGAATCAACTTCCTCCCAACTCATACTGCTATTTCAATGCCTTCCTTTGCATGTGTAGGGTCTTTGGAATAGAACCCCATTTTATCCTGTTCATGCAGTACTACAAGCTCTATCCGGTCCCGAAGAGTGGCTTTTATTTCATGCTACCTCGCGGATCTAGGAGCAAAAAATTCATGTTCACCTTCGCTACTAAGGAGAGCTGGCGAGGGTGGCAAAGGAAGTTCTTCTTCCTAAAGGTGGCGGAGGCCTGGTCGTACGTTCTAACAGACGTATCCGTGCTGTCGCTGACTGGGATGTCGAGGTCCCTCCATGCTCCCTCTACCCCTTCCCCATCATGTAGAAGCTCATGACCGAGGAGGTCCTTTGGGAGTTAAGGGTAGTTAATGAGCACAAGACGGATCTTGGCATACCAGCTCCTACCATCGAGGGGAAGGAGTCTTGGCTAGTGAAGCTTCTTCGGGGGGAGCGCACTTACGAAGCCTTTTTTGAAAGTAAGTTTCCTTTCAAAGTTTTCAATATAAGTATCTGTCTGGGCTCACAACGATGTTTTCCTTCTTTTTCAGAGATGGGCGACAAGTCTGCTGCCTACTATAAGTTCCTCTTTCGCGGCCAAGCCGAAAAGGGGGAAGAAACAAAGAAGGGCGCCTCCCGAAGGCACAAGACTACTGGGAGCGGACCGTCTTCAGCCAAGAAGGCAAAGATGGACATCCTTCTTCCTCCCCCGGGAGATGTGGCAGAGGTCGGCGGTGAGCCTGAAACTCCCGCCGAGCCTGAAACTCCCGTTAAGGTTTCTGCCGAGGTGGCCACTGTTGCTGCTTCTTTGAGTGCCGCCACGTCGGCGGATCTTTTGGGCTCTTTGGCAGGGGGTCCCTCTGTCGAGGAGTTGGAAAAACACCGAAGGGATAAAGGTAAACATATCCCTACTAACGAGGAGGAGGTCTGGGACTCCGATGACGTCGTCGCTGAGGTTGCACCAGGTTTGTCCCTCATCCCCTTTTTAGCACTTGTAATCTTATGGCTTTCATAATTAAGAAGTTTTTCCTGATGAGACGTATACTTCTTATTTTGCAGAGGAACTGGCACCCTTAACTTGGATGGTTGAGCATGCCCGAAGGCGAGCTCTTTGGGATTCCCACATCCCGAAGGACAAGGTTCCAAGGGAGCCATTCTGGTTTTTCACGGAGGACATGAATTGGTTCTCTGAGGATTGCCGGGAAATGGCTCCCCAGATGGCGAGGGGCATGCTCACTCAGGCTTCCTTTAAGGCAGTTGCCGAGGAGTGCGCCACCGAGGATGCTCTTGCTGCCAAGGTGTTCGAGCATGCTGCCCAGGTAGTTCTTCAGGCCTCTTCATTTTCCCTCCCACTTTTTGTCTAAGTGTTTTGGCTTTTCTTATGCGAATTTGATTGAGTACCCTCTCTTTGTTCGCAGCTTTTGGGGTATAGTCGATACCTCTGAGCTTAGGCAGCGAAGCAGTCTTTGGTCCGAGCTTGGGCCGAAGATAAACTGGAGAAGGCCAGGGTCTTTTGTGCTAGCTCGGTTGTGAAGAATGCCGAATTGAGCCGGATAGCCAAGGAGGAGGTTGCCAAGCTTCGGGAGGAATTCTTGAAGGGTCAGGAAGAGCTCTTGAAGGATTTCTCTAAGAAGATGTCCGACGTTGGTGAAAAAGTTATGAGTCTGACCTCGGCCTACGAGGCCATTCAAAAGGAGAAAAAAGAAGATTCTGCTCTCCTGGCGAAGGCGCTTGCTGACAATGCTGAACTTCAAGCCAAGGTCGATTCGCTGAAGAAGGATTCAAAGAAGAACAAGAAGATAAAGGAGCTGGAGATGGAGGTTGTAGATCTTTAGAACGAGGTAGACGACTTGGACGTCGAGAAAGACAAGGCCATTCAGGCAACCAAGGTTGCCTTTCAGGACGGCTTCTGCCTAGCTCGCCATCAAGTTCTGAATAAATATCCGGATCTCAACCTTTCCTTCCTGGCTGCCCTGGATATTCCCGAGGGGCCTCAGTGGACTTGGTCGAAAATCGAGCTCCTCAACCTGCCGTTCGCCACTCTTCCTGCACCGAAGGTGGCGGTTAAAGACACAGGAGCCGGAGCTTCCCATGCCTTTAGATATTCTAGGGCCTTTGTCTTATTCTTTTTCCTTGTAATTTTTCTTCTTGTAACCTTCTCCTTGTACCAAGGCCTTCTTCAATAAATTTTCCTTCCTTCATAATTTGCTTAAGTCTTTTGAGCAATATTTTTGTTTCCCAGTTGTCCTGACCACTTTTGGTCGAGGGACTTCGGAAAGGTATGTTTTGCTCATTTCATCGGCTAACCTTTGGGTAAACGTTCGTTGTTGATGAATTCCCTTAGGCAAATTTTAGCCTGCCTTCGTCGGCCATACTTGATAGACTTCACCTTTTTTAGGCATATAATCCAATCAACTTCGGAAGGAAAATATGACTTTCGGGAGTGCATGTTTCAGCTTTGTTTGGCATGTACTCTCAGATGGGAGAAAACTTTTGTACTTAGAGAAAAAATTCCTAACTTGTACAATTTCTCATAAAAAATTCTAAGTACAGAATTTTTTTAAGGCATCCAAGTGCCATGTATTTTTCAGTTTTCCCCCTTCGGTGTCGCCAAGCTTGTATACTCTTTTGCGGACCTTGTCAAGGACTAGGTAAGGCCCTTTCCAGTTCAGCCGAAGTACCCCATGGGACGGTCTTCGGGGTTCAAACTCGGCCTTTCGGAGGACGTGGTCTCCTTTCCTTATTCCTTTTGGCCTAACATGCAAGTTTGCGGCTATGGCCACCCTTTGCTGAAAGGCCTTTCTTTTGAGCTCGGCCACCTCTCAGTGTTCATCAACTAGGTCGAGCTTAGTTCTCAACCCGAGGTTGTTTCCTCTTTCATCGAACACTTGTATTCTGACTTATGGCCATACTACCTCAATAGGGATAATGGCCTCTGTGCCGAAGACGAGCGAAAAAGGTGTTTCATCCGTGGCTCTTCGGGGTGTTGTCCGATAGCTCCACAACACACTAGGAAGTTCTCCTGGCCATTTTCCCTTTGCTTCCCCCAATCTCTTTTTCAAACCATCTTTTATGGTTCTGTTGGATACCTCTACTTGTCCGTTGCTCTGAGGGTGAGCTACCGGGGCGAAGTGCATCTTTATTCCGAGGTCGGTGATAAATTCTTGGAATCCTTTGTCAATAAATTGGGACCCATTGTCGGCCACTATCATCCTCGTTATGCCAAATCTGCATATGATGCTTTTCTAGACAAATTTTTGTATCTCCTTTGCCGAAATAGTTGCCAGGGGCTCTACCTCCACCCATTTGGTGAAGTAGTCCACTGCAACCACGTAGAATTTCACTCCTCCAGGTGCTGTCGGGAGTGGCCCGATGAGGTCAATGCCCCATGCTGCAAAGGGACAGGGGTAGTCAGCCGAGCTTATTAATTCCGAGGGCAACCTTTGAACATTGGCATGTCTTTGGCAACTGCCACATTTTTGGAAAAACTGTCTTGCGTCTTTTCTTAAGGTGGGCCAAAAATACCCTTGGTGGAGTATCACTCCTGCCAAAGCATCAGTCCTGATATGGGAACCGCAAATTCCCTCATGGACTTCCTCAAGAATTGTCTGACTATCCTCTTTGCTGACACACCTTTGCAATGGACTAGCGTATCCCTATTGGTATAGTTCTTCCCCGATTAGGAAATATCATCCGGATCATCTTCGCACTTTTGCTGCTTCGCGAGGGTCATCAGGAAGCTCTGAGGTTGTAAGGTACCCCTTTATAGGATTCCCCCATCCATCTTTCGAGGCTGCTATGCTCATTATCGCAATGCTCGGGTGGCTCAGTACTTTGGTGAACTTCTTTGATTTGGCCAGACTGTCTGCTTCGGCATTGTTTCGCCGAGGCACACTTTTGATATGGACCGTGTCGAACTCCTGGAACGAAGTCTGCCAGAGCTTGGGCTTTTATTGCTTTCCTTGGCTCGTAAGTAATATCATACTCGCCGAGCTCTGTGCACCACTTGGAAAGCCTTCCCGAATGGTCTACTCTCTTCATGATATCCCGAAAAGGTAGACTACTTCGGATAATAATAGGGTGAGCTTGAAAATACGGATGCAGTCTTCTGCTTGCTAGCACCAGGGCATAGATAGCTTTTTGCAGTAGAGGATACCTGATTTCGGCGCCATGTAGGGACTTGCTTATTTAGTATACTGGCCATTGCTCTATCCCTTCTTCCTTCACAAGAACCGAGCTTAGTGCCTTTTCAGTGACAGCAAGGTACAGCACAAGGGGTTCTCCTTTTCGTGGTTGCCGAAGAGTGGGTAGACGGGCTAGATAAATTTTGAGCTCTTCCCAGGCCTTTTGGTAATCCTCATTCCAAGGATGGTCATTGCTTCCGAGGTTGCCACCATTTTTTGCTGCCTTGGCGAGAACCTTAAAGATTGCTCGACAGCGATCCCCATACCTGGAAATGAATCTGCTATGGGACGTTATTCTCCCAGTAAGCCTTTGCACATCCTTTGTTGTAACAGGAGTTCGGAATTCGAGTAGCATTTTGACTTTTTCCGGGTTGGCATCGATACCTCTTTCCGATACCATAAACCCGAGGAACTTGCCTAAGCTTACGCTGAAGATGCATTTTTCCGGATTAAGGCAAATTCCGAATGTTCTAAGTTGGTGGAAAGTTTCCTCCAAATCTGTGATATGGCTGCCAGGCAACTTGCTCTTGACTATCATGTCATCAACATAAACTTCCATGTTTCTCCCTATTTGGTCTTTGAAGACCTTGTTCATCAGCCTCTGATAGGTGGCTCCTGCATTTTTAAGCTCGAAGGGCATTTTGACGTAACAGTATGTACTGACTTCAGTGATGAAGGCAGTTTTTTCCTCGTCTTCGGGGTTCATCCTGACTTGATGATACCCACTGAAATCATCGAGGAAGCTCAGGAGTCCGTATTCAGCGGTTGAGTCTACCAACTGATCTATCTGCTGTAGGGGATACGAGTCTTTAGGGCAAGCATCATTTATATTTCGGAAGTCGATGCACATTCGGAGCTTGTTGCTCCTTTCTTTTGTGGCGATGACCACATTGCTTAGCCATTCAGGGTATTTGACTTCCCTGATTACACCTGCTTCTATCAAGTGCTGGACTTCGGTTTTGACGAAGTTATTTTTGTGTGCCTAGAGGCTTCACTTGTTTTGGCGGACAGGCTTTGCCTCTGGGCTCACTTTAAGACTATGTTGTACTACGCAAGGGTCTACCCCAGGCATGTCTTTCGGCAAGTAGGCGAACAGATCTTTATTCATTAGTAGGAAAGATACAAGTTTTTCCTTGTCACCTTCGGTGAATTTTTTCCCTATTCGGGAATTTCAGCCTGAGACAAGCTCTATCTCTTCCGTTTCTACCTTCTCAGGATCTTTTGTTCCTTGTTCTTCAGACTTTTGTGCCGGTAGAACCTTCGTTTCCATGGTCTGCACGTAGTTTGTCACTGGGGCTTTTCTCACCTTTACGAACACCTTTCTCACCTCCCTCTGTCGATGAAGATCTCAGCATCCCTATCCTTGGTGGCGAAGGTGATAGTTAGGTACTTCACATCCGGGCGAATGTGGAGGTTTCCTTGCATTTGCCTCCCAAGAATGGCGTTATATGACGAAGGGACATCGATGATGATGAATCTTGTCATTATGGAGGCAAACAGTTCACTTTTGTTATTTGCTGAAGTTCCCTTCAGCATCAAAGGAAGATCTACCCACCCGAGGACGAGGAGTTCAAACGGCCCTACTCCAAAAGTGGGAGAAGTGACGGACTTGAGGTCACTCCTTGATATCCCCAAGCTCGGTAGCAGGTGTGAGAATAGGACGTCTGTGTTTGAGCCATCATCAAGCAGTACTCTCTTGATGTCCCAGCTTCCTATCCTTGCCATAATCAACAGTGGATCATCATGAGGAAAAATGACAGTGGACCCATCCTTCCAAACAAGCTTCTTTGATGGATTCCCATACTCCATCACCGAAATCTCTCTGGCCTTTCTTTTTCTTTCCACCGACGGTAGTCCTGTTGTGATCACTTGTATTACTCCTGCCGGGGGCGGTGGATGCTTTTTTGGACTTCAGTTTTGACGCCTGTCAGAGTCGTACTCATCATCATCTCTCTTTCCCTCTTCTTCCCTCATTCCCTTTGGGGAGGGAATCTGCAGGTGATGCTGGAGCTGACCTTGCTTTATTAGTGACTCTATGTATTTCCTCAGTTGGAAATAGTCCTCAGTATCATGCCCGTGGTCGCGATGGAATTGGAAAATTTTTTTCATGTTCTTCTTGTTGTCCGAGGTCATGGCCTTCGGCCATTGAGTCTGAGTTCCTTGCCTTTCCATCACCATCAGGATGTTCGTCCTCGTGGTGTTCAGGGGAGTGAAGGCCGTTGGCTTCCTTCCCTTAAACTTCCGAGGTCACCCCGGTGGTTCAACTGGGTAGCGAGTTTGCTGGCTTGGTCCCTCAGCGCGAATATGATCAGGTCTCGGGCCTCCCATTCTCAGTTTTTCGGCAGTCATGTGCTGCTCTGCTCTTCGGTAAAATTCATCGAGTATGTCAGGGGGATCCTTGGAGAATTCATAGAACAACTGGGAGTCTCTCCGAAGTCCTCGTGTCATGGCCAGGATACGTATTTCTGGCCTGAAGTCTAGGACACTTAGAGCTTCCCTGTTGAACCTTTCGACATAGTCGCGAATGGTTTCCCTATTTTTCTACGCTAGGTCGAACATTTGGACTGGCATTTACGCCGTTGGACGGCTTCCGATGAACTGCTGTGTGAAGGCGGTGGACAATTCTTGGAACTCCATGATTTTTACATGAGCCAGTAAGTTGTACCATGCTGTGGCCAGCCCGGTAAAGGTGACCTCAAAGCACTTGCACAGGGTAGCATCATCAGCATCGTGCAGCACCATGCTGCGCTTGTATTTAGTCAAATGAGCCTGGGGGTCTGTTCGGCTATCATAGGTCTCTAACCGAGGTACCCAAAAATCACTCGGCATAGGTGCCTCGACTATTGCTCGGGTGAACGGTGATTCGTCTCCATTGAAAGACTCTGACAACCTAGCCCAAACGGGCTTTCAAGCTACCTGCCTCTCCAGTCTTTCTAGTCTCTTTAAAATTTTCTCCATGAGGAAGGTGGCACTGGGCTCTTCTTACCGCTGCCTACAGGCTTCTGGGAACGGAGACTGACATCTCCTTTTTGGGGAGTGACTTAGGCGCCGAGGAGATGGTGACTTTCCTTCAGGTGAGGAACTCCTTTGGCGGAGAATTTTGGGTTGCTTTGGCCCTGTTTCTCCCATAGGTCACGTCCTGAGGGGTATATTTTCCATTGAGGACTCATCATGTTGATCCCTACTTCCCGAACTCCGATGAGTTGATCGGGGGCTCTTTTCCTGCCAGGGTGCTGGTGAAGAGGGCCTCCGTCCCGGAGTTGGCTGTGGCCACCTTTGGTTTAACTGCTGCGTCATTTCGGCCACAACAGAGCATTGGAATTCACACAGGAAGCCCATAGTAATAGTTAGAGGACGTTCATCCTCAGGCGAGGAAGTCCCTGCTGCAGTTTGTTCGGTTGCCGGTTGAACTTCTGGCGCGGACGGAGACTTCGGAAGTCCCTTGTCCTTAGAACGTTGAGTTTCAATGACGACGACCTGGGGGTGGTTGCCCACAGACAGCTCCATATGATGCCCTTCAGCATCTTCATTGTGTGACATGGTGAGACCAGGAGGGACTTCCAATGAAGGAGAACGCCTAAAGTGTATGTTTCCCAGGAGGACCTGCCTGAAACACTTAGAAAACAAGGGTTAGAAGGTCCCCGGAGTCTTTTCCCGAGGAGGAGCCTCCGATGCCAAAGTTAGTTTTTTTGGAGGTGGAGAGGAAGCACTAAGGGCCAAGGGTTCTTGCCTGTTATCTCTTTTCATGGGAGTTCCCAAAAAAAGATCCTTTGGTGAGGCCCGTTTAGATCGCGACACGCGTTCGGTCGGATATAATTTTTACCTTCTGGGCGTGGGGGCCTCTAGCCGCTTGTAGGCTCCTCGGGCCACGGGCTAGAGTAGGCATAGTCCTACATGATAGGACGTGGACAGTCCCGGCGTGTCAGAGCACATATGACGGTGGCATGTAGCGTGTGCGGGCGACATGTCAGAGGCTCCTTAAATGCTTCTACCGTACCACCGAGGTCCCTTTACTCAAGGTCGCCCCTCGGAGCGAGGATCCTTCTTCCGGAGTCGTGCCAGTAGTTCGGGAGATTCCCTAGCTCTGAGGCTCCTTGTTCGGGGGATTTTCTCCTGCCAAAGGTGGCTGGTCCTTCTCTCCAAAGGTGATTCGGCCACTCTTCCGAAGGGGCAACGCACTGTCTTTCCAAGGTCGTAGCTACCGTCCTCAGGGGTGCTGGCTGGCCACCGTAGTCATATGCTCGAGGCGCCAGATTTCATCCTTTCCGAGGTCTGCTTAAGTACTCCTTGTAGGTGACACTCGACTTACTGAATGCGGTACTTGACCTCAGTTCGTGGGCTACAAGGGCGACAGCCCTTCGGCTATCACAATGCATGAATTCCACTTGAAACGAGCTATCCATTTCCTATACCCCCATGGAACCTTCAATTTTCACCAACTTATGAATTTGAGTAAGAATTGAAGTAGAAATGAAAGGGGAAATGTTGAACTCGGGAATGGAACAAAAAGGACCGACAATGGCTACCCCAACCACTTTACCAAATTTAAATCAAGCTTCCTGCCTTTTAGTCCTCAAACTTTCTTTAGATTTACAAAAGGCCTCTTTCCCTAAATAGTAACTTAAGTCAAATCTTGGTCAAAACATCAATACTAAATGAAAATTTGGGTGCTACGCAAGGGTTAGGTTTTAAAGGATGTTTTTGAGTCCTAGGACACGACTTGACATCTTAAAATGAAAAATTACCATTTTACCCCCAGACCTTTTTTGATGCCATACACTGCTCGGAACCTAGTAAACCTTGGCTTACTTGCTTAACTTTGCTAAATGAACTTAAAATGAGATATTAAAGTAGGGATTTATTAATTTAAAAGCCTTAAAAGAGCTTCAAACTAGGAGAGCTATAAGATTAACACTCTAAAGTTCTTGTGAAAATCTTACACCATAGAGATTTGAAACATCAATACTCCTTAATTAATGCTCCACAAACCCAAGAGAATAACTTTCTTGAATTACAAAATCAATGCTTAAATAAAGAGCAAAAACACTACCCAATGAGAACTTGTTGAATGTCGAATCACAAGCTCTATTTCAAAATTTTCCTATTTGTCTTGATCACAGCTATGTATTCTCTCACTACCTTATGCTCCACTTAATTTAGTTCATTGATGGCCTTTTATAGCCACATCATGTGGCTATCTCAAATCTAATAAGAAATTGGATTTAAAATCCATCTTGGATTTGTTGTTTGACAAAGTCAAAGTAAAAAAATAACATTAATTAAAATAGGATTAGACCCACAATGTGTTACATGGATAAAATTGTTCACAGTGGAGGCATGCCATTCTAAGTATTTTAAGCAGCAAATGCAAGTTGATTTCATCCATTAGATTTTGATGGAATCAGAAGAATATCCTTTTAAAGCTTTTGCAATAGAGAATGTTTGATGGGTTAGTGATCAATTGATTGACCAACTCCATTAGTCCTACCTTACCTGATTCTATAGCCTATCATGAGACAGTTTCATAATATAACTCGCCAAAGTAATATCTTCTTTGACACTTAAAAGTATGAAAACCAAAGCATACATTTAACTCATTGTGCACATAGAAACATCAATCATTCTAAAACCTTGTATAGATCTTCAAAAATTAAAGTTCAAAACATTTTTATATGCTCTTGGTTTTAGATGTAACCTTAAATCAACAAATTAAGTAACATAGATAAAGAAGAGAACAAGTTCTATGTGTTCAAGTGTGGAGGACAAACCCAAGTAGTACATGTGGCAAGCATAAGAAGTGTGGATGGAAACCTTTGGCACAAAAGGCTCGAGCTACCTTCTCACAAAAGACTAGCTGCTATTTTAAATTTAAGTAGCTCTAGAAAAAGAATTATAAGGAATGTTCTATTTGTCTATTTGCAAAAGCTTTAAGCCTTCCTTTTAGTGCAAGTAATGATGTTTTTTAAACTCCTTTTGAGTTAGTTCATATGGATATTTGGACCCTCTATGAGACTCGTTCAATACATTGTGTTTATTATTTCCTTACATTAGTTGATGATTGCACAAGATCAAACTACACATATCTACTCAAACAATAAAAAATGAGGCAATAGCCATGTTTGAAACCTTCTTGACCATTATTAGAAACCAATTCTGACTTAGTGTTAAGAAGGCTAAAAGAGATATGCTTTAGAAAAATAGGAAGGGTGATGGAGACTTTTCTTTAAAAAAGGCATCATAAATGAGACCAATTTTTCATGAACATCGCAACATAATGATGTAGCAGAAAGAAAACACCAATACATTTTGAATATTGCACCAGCCTAAGGGTGGAAAATGAATCAAGCCTTATTGAACAATTCAAGCTCGAGCTCATTTTATTTCATTTTTGAATCAAGCCTAATGAGCTTCGAGCCTGAACTCAAGCCATATTTTAAGTTTAAACCCATAACAAATTAAGCTCGAACCCAGTGATGTTTGGCTCAAAATTTTATCAAGCCTAACAAACCTATTATAATAGTAAGATAATATATTTAATATAATAAAATAAATCACATACCTTAAAATCCTAATTCCTAATTCTATCTCTAATTCACTAGCGGTTGCCCTCACAAACTCTTGACTTGCATCTCAAACTTTTAGCCCTCACTTTCTTGCTATCTCGCTATATCTCATTATGTTTTTTCGTCTCTTGCCATTTCATATCTCACCATCTCACAGACTCTTGCCATCTCATAGACCACAGTCTCACACTAGTACCCTTATCGAACATAGTCCTTGCTGATCATGGTACCCCATCACCTCTATTGGTCTACGATTGCAAGTTATTGTCAGTTGTCTCGTTCAACTGAAGCCTACCTCTGTTACTCTTGAAAGGACTTCTGTTGAATCAGCTTATTCTCCTGTCGATCTCAAAATTCAGCAACTAACAGAGGTGAGCTTGATTTGTTTGGTCTCATTCTATTTAAAGGCCTTGTTTGCTGACAGTGTAATAATAGTGAATGCAAGTGCTAATTTTGCTACTAGACAGACTTGAAATCAACTATTTCTGGCCTTCTGTTTTCTTATTCTTAATCATAGATAGTTAGTTGCAATCTAAAGTGATTTTCTTTAAGAATGTTGAGTTAATTTTGGTTAATTAACTATTTGATTGCCTTTCTTCTACCTCCAATTTTCATTAATTTGCTTTGTTAGTATGTTTCTACTGTGTTGCGTTCATTTAACAACATGAACATGAACCATTAGCATATTTGTATTTGTTTATTTATGTGACCTAACATGATTTAATATATTGAAAAAAAAAAGGAAAATGCTTCAGGTAAGGGTCTTGCAAATAGGTCTGATATTAAGTAGGAGAGTTAACTTGGGTTTGACTTGACCTATGTTTAGGTTGTTAAGGTTTTGTCCAATTTCAATTTAAGCTTCTTTGTGTTAGGAGTCTATCAGTTTTTTTGTTATTTCTATGTTTCGTAGTATATTAGTTTAATAGGTGTTTTGGATTCACCTAGCAAATTGAAACGGGTTATGTTACACTTTTTCTACTGATTTTAATTCAAATTTGGTGTAAATAATTTGATTCTTAATTTGATTTTACCTACATTATATATTCTTATTATTTTAATTCTACTTAACCTAATGTTTTAGATTCTAATGTATTGTTCCAAAGATTTTACCTACTATTCTTCTTGGCCATAAACTCTCCTCTTAATGAGTTAAGGTCTCAAATCATATACTACCAGCCAGCGTATAAAGTTAAGGCTTAGTATAGATTATTCAACTATTCTTGTCCTTTACTTAATTTTTATCAGGTTGGGTTTGAAAACTTTGAGTCATTTCAACTTATTGATAGGGGTTTATGTAGCTCAATATGAACCATTTTAAATTTTGGTCTCCTTAGAAAAATATTGTAGGGCATTTTGGATTTCGGAAGCTGATTTATGTGCTATATTGTTGAGTCGGGTTTGCTTTCAAAGACATCAATTTCTTGAGTTTTTTATTTTGGGTTGTCACTATACCTATTGGGTCTTTCTTTATTATGTTCATGATATATGCTCTTTTATAACTTTCTGGTTGCTTTTTTTTTCTGTCAATTCTAAGAATGATTCTGTTGTTTGTTTGTTCAACCTTTAATTTTTTTTTTACATTTTCAAATTTTATAGGTTCAGCTTCGAGGCTTGAAAATTGGTTGAAAGTAGTGACTTCTCAACCAACTCATTCTTGTTACTTGTTTTGATGCAAAACAATGAACATTTGAGACTATAAATTTTTATAATTTGTTGTTGTTGACTAATTTATGAACTTGGTTGTTTGTGACTTTGTATAACTTATGTTGAACTTGAATGAAAGTCCTTGGTTATGTATTTGGTGGGATATGCCTTAATCATGTAGCTTTTATGTTATTTTTTTTTTCAAATTAGATTATTCAAATCAAGCTTCTTATCGAGTTCGAACATGGTTATAGAACTCAAACTGAGCTCCATTGTCCAAGCTAACCAATCTATAGCTTCGAGCCTTTTGAGCCCGAGCCTACTACGAGCTGAGCTCAAGCTTTATTTTTGAAGCTCGTCAAGCTCAAGCTCGAGCTCGAGCCTACCCTAGCATGAAATGAGCTGAACTTGAGCCTAGCTTATTCGGGCTTGGTTTGGCTTGTTTCTACCCCTATTCTAGCCATAAGATTTTAAGCAAAATTGCCCATAAATTTTTTGTTTGATTAATAGACTACCAATGATAAAGTCAAAAAATAAAACACTATATGAGGCTATTTATGGAAAACCATCAAGATATGATCACCTTAAAGTTTTTGGGTCCCTTTTCTACACCATAAAGCCCTTGTAAACAAAGGTCATTTAACCCAAGCCAAGCCTTACATTTTCATATGATATCCCATGAACCAGGAAGGATACAAATCCTATGACATGCACTTTGTGACTTAGGACATTACCTCCATGAAAAACCTTGCAATAGAACCATGACAATGAAAACCCTTCAAATCAAAAACTTCATAAAGAATCAGACATCATCTTAATTGAAAGTGTACAACCTAGGAACACAGGGGGCCTTAGAAGGTGATGCACAAGAAATTGGTTATGATGATTCTGAGACACAGGAAGTTGTTCGAAACAGTAGATAAGAAGAGCCTATATAAAGGTTAGACAAAGTGAACGAATGAGGAGCATTTTGGTATATTAAAAAGACCACCAGTATAGACTATCCATGGCAATAACCTACTCCAACACAGTCGCTTAACATAAAGAATATCCTTTAGCCTCCTATAATTTTGGAAAAGCCTTGGTTACAGCCCTCATATGCCATACTCACCAACACACAAGATTTCAAAAAGCCAAAGTGCTTTGATTTCTAAATAGTAGTTTAGTACTATAAGTGCCAAAAATATGAGTGTCTTTCAGTTGGAATTTTTGCCCACAAGGTTCAGAAGCATTTGAAATTACACCACTTCAAAACCGGTTTTAGATTTGCAAGCTAAGAAACATTCTAGAATATTATCAACAACTTTGAGCACTATTTTGACCTTAATGCAGCTATTATCTCTCAAAACATGAAACACGATTGTATAGCTCTTTCTTAGCTTTGAAATGACACTAGAATCGCATAAAATGGACATCTCCAACCAAATATATGCTCAAAATATGTTCTGATTTGGAAGCAAAATTCAACCATCAAGATAAATGAACTAGGTAAAAGTGTCTACATATGACATATAGCTATGAAAATAAGCTTTCCAATGAGTCAAAAATCAACTCATTTGGACATCAGATGAGAGATTTATGCCCAAAATACAAAGAGATGTCAAAGCTATCAAGAATGGCCTAAATAACTTCATTTTGCACTTCATTATACAAGCAATGAAAGCATTTGGACACAAAATAAGAGTAAAATACTAAACATTATGGGAGAAAAATTGTAGTTTTTTTTATTTTCATCAAATTCCCCATACTTAGCTTTTGCTCATTCACGGGTATAACCTTAAATTAAAAGAAATCTAAAAAAGGTAGAAACATACTTTTGAGCTTAAGAGACAATATAAGATAATAAGATAAGTCTACATCCAAGGGTCTTGAAAACTTAATAAGAGGAATTAACCAAGCAACATATTAAGCAATAGCAACTCAAAACAAAATAAGTCAAAGAAACCAATTTCTTCACAAGCTAGTAATAATCACCTCTTAAAACTTGAGAAAATATTAAACTTATGCACCAAGTAAAGAGAACAAACCAAGTATATAGGAACTCAAAAAGTACAACTGATCTGACAACAAATAGATGGAAGACAAGAAATCAATTTAGAATTTATTTCTTGTTCTGATTTTGATTTTTTTTTTGTATTGCCTTTTTCTTGTGTTCTATTGTTTAGTGAGTGTATCAATAAAGGGCTCTGCTGTACCCAACCTACTAATGCGACACAAATCCAAAGTGACCTTTGACCATACTCTAGCTTCTAGTATCTTTTTGAGCAATGATCAACTCTTGTGTAACACCTCAATAAATGGGAAAATTATGGAATAAAGGCCTAACGGTTATAAACCATTATATAACATCATGTTCCTCATAGTGAATGGAATGTGAGAGGTAAAGTGTATAATCTACACCTCCTTAAAAGATCCAAATAATGGTTACTTGACCCTCAAGAAAACCCTAAAGGATTGTTTGGTCAACAAGGAATCTATGGACTTTATTGTAAGATTTCAAGACTTGGGTACTCAATTGTACAACTTTAAAAGAGAGGTTTTAAATGGATTTGAATGGTATGAAAGCAATTTTTTGAGGCTAAATTACATAAAGGAAACAAAGGCTATTATTCAAAAACCTAGGATAACTAGGTTTACAATTGTTCACAAAAATAACTTAAGGATGGGAGTATCATTAATAAAGGTCAAAGATGGCCATTTCTAGCATTATCCTAGCCTTTATTTCCAAGTTCTAAGGTCAAAAATGTGGGCTAAATATTAGCCAAAAAGTCTTTGCTTAAGACATACTTATAGTGACCTAAGTGAGGGTTAAGGTTAAACTAATCAAGTCAAGTAAAATATCTCGAGTTCTTGCCATTTCTTGACCATTTTTTTCCGCCACCAAACACAACCTTTTTCTTATCTCCTCCATAATCTTTCATAGCTACCATAGCTCAAGCTCCCAAGAAATCACAAAGGGAGGCAATCGGATGCAACAAGAAAGAGAAAAACCCTAATTTTTGGGTTTATTGAGTATCTCTTGAAGATTTCAGCCTTCACAGCTTAGGTAAGGGTTTTATTTGGGTTTCATGGCTATTTATTGTTTAATACTGATGCCTAAACATCCATGAAGCTAAGACCCTAAGCTTGGAAATGGGCTAGGAGCTTGATCAACCAAGTTTAGGTAAAGGGAGAAATTGCACCTAGGGTTTTAGCCCTACAACTTTGGTACTTTGTTATGGAAGTGAAATTTAGGGTTTCTAGAGCCCAATTTAGTACTAAATAAGATGAATTAACCTCATAAGACCAAGAATTAGCTTGAGGAGGGCTACCATAGTGATTACATAATGTTTATTTGATTGTTTATGAACTAACCCTAATGTGTTTATTGCTGTCAGCATTACATTTGTTTGTTCCTGTGCTGTTTGTGCATTTGGATGGCTGTGTTTGTGTATTTATACTATATTTTTTTGTTTTAGTGTCTTTGGATTTTAGGTATATGACTGGAGTTTGAAGATTTTATTGCTAAGCTCTTACTAAGTTTCATTCAAGAAACTTACCCCTTTTTTGTCCATTTTAGGAGCACCTAAAAGAGAGCATTCAAACTCATAGCTTTATTTTGAATTTATCTATGAAATTTCATATATATTAACTCCCATATGTTTACTTGTAAATTGAAAATTTTCATGATTTTTGGAGCACATTAGCTATTTTTAGTAATGGTACTTTCTTCCTTATGCAACAATTGGTCCTCTCAAGTTTATGGAGTGCTTAGTACTTTTGAAGTTCTCCAAGAAGCTTAGTCTACGTATTAACTAATTTATTGTCATGTATGTTGTGCATAAATGCATGTAAATAATTTGGGTATGTTTTATGTGTAGTGTTAGAAGGATATATGGATCAATGGAGTGTAGTTTGAAGTGTGTATACAATGCTGTCCATATGGTGTTGATAGGCTATTTTGATGGCATTTTTATGAATGTTGGTTAAAAGGGTCCTAAATTCATGGGAATGGTTTTCCCAGGTGTATAAGACATGTATGGACACTACCAAGTGGGTTTTACACCTATAAATGGAGTGTATGAATATTATGATATTTTGTATGGGCATAATGGTCAATAGTGACTAAAATTTGGTACCCTGTACTCCAGCTACTATAAATTTTTTTACATAAAGAATTTGGCTGTGAAATTTTCATCACATCTAGAATACTTCAATATGAATAACTTGGATTTTGAATCACTAGATTTGGTGCTTTGTAGCTAGAGTTATGGCCTGTCGAAATTGGCTGATTTTGCTGAGCACTATTCATATAGTCTTTTTTACCCAATTAAGTGTAAAATCCATAATTGTAAACTTAGATGGATCTAATGTCTCAAACCTATTTCCTTATGAATTTTTTAAGTGTATTAAAGGGTTTAAAACCTTTAGGGCACAGGAGAACATGACTAGAATTTGAGTTGGACATGGTGTGAAAGTTTGGACACATAAAATGTGCACCAATAGCATCGTGTGTGCATATGATTGTACATGCACTTGGGAATTTTACTCAAATTCCGTATTAGCCAGGAATAAATAATTTCACTATCGCAATTATGTCTAAATGAAATTGTATGTGAATATGTGTTTGATGGTTAGACAAATATACACATCTTTGCATAATGACCAAGAGGGCCACTTGGGTAAACATAGTGTGTGTGTTCTGCTTGGCCTACAGGATATGGACTGCTTGGGGCTTAAGCTCACTAAATCTAATACTGTATAGAAGCATTCAAAGTGGTAATAGAAGCTGGTATCAGAGCATGGTTTGAATTGGAGTTGCATATAGTTGCATATAGTTCCATCATGCATGCACATAATTACATACATAGAACTTAGTTGGGTTAGTTGCTAGTGTTAAATACCTACTGTACAGTATTTATTGTGCTCTTCTATTGTCATCAAATAGGAAAATGGTAGCCACAAGGAGAGGGGATTAGGGACTCCCAAGACCTCCCACTGAACAAACACAGGCCAACAAAAATGGAAGGGGTGTACAATAGTAGCCAAATGTTCAAGGAGTAAAAAACCCAACACCTGAAATGAACGTATCACAGGTGTGGGTCAAACTACAAAGAAATCTGGCCTCGATAAATGAAAACTTAGTAAGGCCACTGTAAGCTCAACATCAAGGAGTCCAAGTAGCACAGCTATTAACACAAGAGTAGAACCAGGAAGTTGTTAGGAACAACCCAATGAATGTTCCTTTTGATAAAAATGAAGATAAAGAATTTGAAGAAGATAAGGATAGAAGACATCTAGAGGCAGAAGAATTAGGTCTGAGATTGGATAAGTGTAAAAGGCCGGTCACTCAGAAGCTAGGAACCTTAATGAAAGGAGAAAAAAAAAGACCCAAAGAGTAAAAGGAGTTTGAGGGATCACACAGGTCCAAAAGGCATAAAGCTGAAGATCTTGAGGGTTCTGATGATGTCTAATTGTTGGAAAGGTTTCAAGGCCTAAGACCTCCACAATTTAATGGTAGAGCTAGACCAGAGAAAGCTGAAGAGTGCCTAAGATTCATTGAGAAGATGTTCGAGAGGATTCATTCGAGCTCCACAAAGAAAGTACTTCTGGCTACCTACAATATTGTAGGTAATGTAAAAATGTAGTGGAGAAGTGTTAAAGATAGGTATACTGCCCGGAGAGGCAGAAGAGTAGATCATGAGCTAGAGATGACATGACTTGAATTTACAAGGATGTTTCAAGACTAGTATATAAGTGACGTCATCAAAGATCTAAAGGAGGTTGAGTTTGATGCACTAAAACAAGACAACCTTAGTGATCTAGAATACGTACACAAGTTCAACCAACTTGTGAGGTATGCACCACAATACCATGGGTTGGAAGAACTTAAAGTAAAAAGGTTTGTCAGAGGTCTGAGACCAGATATTAGG
The DNA here is from genome assembly GCA_005392925.1 of Aquilaria sinensis. NCBI lineage: Eukaryota > Viridiplantae > Streptophyta > Magnoliopsida > Malvales > Thymelaeaceae > Aquilaria > Aquilaria sinensis. The sequence goes on along the minus strand of SMDT01002758.1, from coordinate 11,144 downwards.
AAAGTTGTTAGACCTTTCAATGCCATTGCCTGTCATGACGTTGTTTAGAAGGCTTTACTGGTGAAACAAGAAGAGTATGAAAGAAAATGGTTTCCTAGTGGACCAGGAGAGACTAGCCAGGCTGAGAGACTGCAGAATCCAATGAAAGGTAAGGACACTGCCAAGGTTGGAAAACCTAGTATGGATGGCAAGACCAAGAGTAAGTTTGTTGGCCCAAGGTGCCCTCGATGTAAGAAATTCCATGGCAAGAAGCCATGTTACTTTGAGACACAAGCATGTCTCAGATGTGGTTCTTTGGATTACTGGCTCAAAGACTGCCCTTTGGTCTAAAAAATAGGGCAAGACGAGCAAGGCCAGAATAGGCCTAATATGCCAGCTACCAGAGATGTTTAGCCAAGAAGTGCTCTAATAGTACAAAGGCTACAAGTGTAGAGAGCTGGAAGAGTATTCCAGATTAACAAAGGGGAGACATCCCAACAAGGGGCACTTAAAGGTAACATTTATTTAAATGGTATGTCTGCTAGTGCATTGTTTGATACTGCTGCCTCAGTGTCCAATGTGGCTAGGAAGTCAGCTAAATCTACAAATTTGCCTATTGAATTCATGCCTAACATATCATTAATAAGAAAATCAGGTAGTCAATGTTTTTTCACTAATGAACTAGCTAAGGACTATGAGCTAGAAGTAGGAAAGACTAAGATTATGACTAATCTGCTAGTGTTGAATATTCCACAATATTGTAAGAGGGCTTGATCAAAAATTCAAAACCAACAGATCATAAATCTTGCCTACTAAACCCCTTCTTATGGAAGACTAGATATTATTTCAAATAAAGAAGCTTTAAAAAAGAATTGTAAGGAATGCTCAATTTGACTACTTGTAGAAGCTTCAAGACTTCCTTTTAGTGCAAGCAATAATGTTTCTAAAACTCCTTTTGAGTTGGTTCATATGGATATTTGATGCCTTTATGAAAGTTGATGCCCTTTAGCATCTTTGTCTTGCGACACGGTGAATTCCGAGGGAGCTTCCGAGGAGGGAGAACGTCTGACGGAGAGGTTCCCCAGGTGGGAAAGTACCTGAAAGACTCCGAAAAAAGGGTTAGGAGGTCCCCGGGATGACTTTCCGGGGAGGAGCCTCCGACGCCCAAGTTAGTGTCCTGATAGTGAGTGAAGTAGTAACACTTAAATGGATATGGGGTCTGGCCTGTATATGTTTTCTGTTGTGCGAGAGTGCCGATGGCGAGAGAGCTCCCCTTTTTGCCAAGTCCTGTTTCCCAGTATTTATAGAAGTACCTGGCCCGTTTGGATCCTGACACGTGTTCGGTCGGATTCTTTCTGTGCTTTTTGGGCGTAGGGAACAGGTAGCCGTTTGTAGGCTCCTAGTTTTGTGGCTGAGATGGGACTTGGATGATGCCAGGGTGTCAGGCCGCCGTTTCAGGCAGCGTGTGGGCGACCTGTCAGAGGCTCCTTAAATGCTCATTAAATGCTCATGCCGTACTCCCGAGGTCCTTTGGGCGAGGTCACCCTCTGGTACGGACGCCCTCATTCGGGAATCACGCTAGTGGCTCGGGGAGTTCTCTAGCTCGGGAGTTCCGCCTTCGGGGAGAATCTCTCCTGCTTTCAGTAGCTGGTTCTTTTCTCCCGAAGGCGATATGTTCGGTTCCCCGAGAGAGTCAACGACACATTTAGATAACCTGGCATTTCAGCCGAAGTGCTTACTTCGTCATGCTCGATCTCGCTTCTGCCGAGGTCTGTGGCAATGCTTCTTTCTGAGCTACGTCAGGCTCCCCGGTCAAACCTTCGGGGGAATTGATGCTGGGGGAGGCGATAGCCTTTTGGCTATCACAGGCCCCCCTCGAAAAAAGCCGAAGTGGAGACTTCGGTTTGTTCGCTTCCTGAGGGCCCCTCTTTGGGCCTTGAGTGCAGAACTTGTTCCGAAGACAGACCTTCCGTCGGAAGACGTAGGCTTTTCTTCCAAAGCCCGTCTGTTGGTGTCTTCGAAGTAACCTGCTTTCCAGCTTTTTTAGGCCTTCCTCGAAGAGGCCGAAGTGGAGACTTCGGTTTGCTGCCTTTCGCAGGATGCTTCTCGGGAGTTTCTAGGGAGTGCACTCTGTGCCGAAGATACACCTTTTTGTCCGAAGATACGGACTGTTCGGCCATAGCCCGTCTTTTGGTGTCCTCGAGGTAACCTACTTCTTTATTTTTGTAGGTTAGTGAACCGTCGCGTCTCGTAACTAGACGTGTCAGTCTGGAGCGGCGCGACGTCTGTCAGAGGGCGTGTTCCTCTTTTGGTGCGATGGCTGACACGTGTCGGCTTTTTGTTGGCTGGGGTTGCATCGGTTACCGCGGGCGCGCCTTTTTAGGTGCAGAAGGGCATTTATGGCGGCGTTTCACCTTCGTAGAGTACTTATGACGCCGGTTCGCCTACCCCCCTCGGCCTATATATATGCTCATTTCGTCATTTGTTTCTTTTGCTTTTGCTTTTGCTCTGGTTTTCCTTCTGCTCTCTTCTACCTTTCGCGGCGGTTCTTTCACCTGAGCTTTTTTCCGGTCATCTTTCACGACGGCGTCTTCACACCCAGATTTCGGCAAAAGATTTGGTGGGTTTTGATTTCTAGAACTCTTTATTTTTCAAAGTTTTTCCCGAAGTCCGTTTTTGCCTTTTTCCGAACTTGTTTTCCAGCCAAAAAATGCCTATTCCTGAGAGTTGGCAGCCTCTTCTTTCTCACCCTTGTTGCACTACTCCTGCAAAATTAGCGAAGTGGAAGAAAAAATTTTTCCTTCCCTCGTATGCTGTTACGAGGTTGCCCCGTCCTGACCACTATAGCTTTTCAAACCATAGTAACGAGATCACCGTTTTCCGAGCTCAGCTGAAAGCCGGACTTCGGTTCCCCCCTCCGAAGTTGATTTGCGACTTTTGCCAATTTCATGGCATTGCCGTAAATCAACTTCCTCCGAACTCGTACTGCTACTTCAACGCCTTCCTCTGTATGTGTGGCATTTTCAAAATAGAACCCCACTTCGTTATTTTTATGCAGTACTACAAGCTCTACGTGGTCCCGAAGGGTGGCTTTTATTTCATGCTACCTCGGGGATCCGGGAGCAAAAAGTATATGTTCACCTTCGCCACCAAGGATAGCTGGCGAGGGTGGCAAAAAAAGTTTTTCTTTCTGAAGATGGAGGAGGCCTGGTCGCGTGTTCCGACCAAGTGGGCTCAGGGACGGTTAGAGGACGACGTCGTAGATCCGAGGATACTGCTGACTCCCGAGTTGGCTTCCGTATTCGCGGATTTCGACGGTCGCATCCGAGCCGTCGCCGACTGGGGTCCCGAGGTCCTTTCGCGCCCTCTTTACCCCTTCCCCATCAATTGGAGGTTGATGACCGAGGAGGTCCTTCGGGAGCTCGGGGTGGTAAAGGAGCACAAGACGGACCTCGGGATGCCGGCTCCTGCCATCGCCGGGAAGGACTCCTGGCTAGTGCAGCTCCTTCGGGAGGAAGTTTCTTTCAAAAATTTTTATGAGAGTAAGTTACTTTCTAATCTCCTTGCTATAACTTCGTTCCGGACTCACACTGATGTCTTTCTTCCTTTTCAGAAATGGGCGAGGACACTGCTGCCTTCTACAAAGCCCTTTTCACCGGTCAGCCCGCGAAGGGTGACCAGACGAAGAAAGCTGCCTCCCGAAGGCGGAAAACGTCTGGGGCTGGGCCGTCTGCTTCTAAACGGGCAAAGAAGGATGTGCCCCCTCCCCTTCCGGAGATTTCCGAAGAGGTGGGCGAGGAGGCCGAGGCTGCTACTGCCCCTCAGCCCGAGGTTGCTGCTGAGGTCCCTCCTCAAAGTCCTACCCCATCCCAGGCTCTCCTGGACGCCGTGGTAGAGGCGCCTTTTGCCGAAGAGCGGCGCCGAATAAAAAGCAAGGGGATTTCTGCTGCGGCTTCCGACGAGAATGTCGTCGAGGTGCCAGCAGGTTTGTTCTTCTAACAAACTGTGGCACTTCTCTTTTTTGATGATCTTTGAGATTTTCTTTTCTTGACCAACTTTTGTTTTATTTGTGTAGAAGAGTTGCTCACTCCGGGTTGGGTAGCTGAGCATGCCAAGAGGAGAGCCCTTCGGGACGCCCGTATCCCGAAGGGAAAAATCCCGAATGAGCCTTTCTGGACGTTTACGGAGGACATGAATTTGTACTCCGGAGACTGCCAGCAAATGGCTACGGAGATCTCGAAAGGGGTCCTCACCGATGCCTCCTTCAAGGCCATTGCTGCGGCTCACCCGGGCGACGATTCTCTTGCCGCGAAGCTTTCTGAACACGCCGCTCAGGTACACTTTTCGTCTATCTTCCTCCTTTGAATTTTTTCTAAGTGTTTGGTTTTCTCTTTGTCTTAACGACCTCGCCTTTATCCTTTTGCAGCTTCTGGGGTACGCTGGCTTTCTCCGAGTTCGGGTGGCGAGGCAGACTGAGTTCCGGGCCAAGGCCCTAGAAGCCATAGAAAAAACAAAGGCCATGTGCTCGGAACTGGCTGTCAAGAACCTGCAGCTGGCCCAAGCTGCAGAGAAGGAAGTTGCCGCCCTTCGGGAGGAGTTCCAGAAAGAAAAATATGAACTTTTGAGGGACTCCTCCCAGAAAATTTCTGACCTTGGCTCCCAAGTGGCGGAGCTGATCTCGGCAAATGAGGCGCATCTGAAAGAAAAGTCAGAAGTCGAAGGTCTTCTGGCGAAGGCGCTTGCTGAGAAGGCTGCGCTCCAAGCCGAGGTCGATGCTATGAAGAAGGAGCCGGAAAAGAAGAAAGTGAAGGAGCTGAAGAAGAAGGTCTCAGATTTGAAGAAGGACTTCGAGGAGCTTGAGGTTGAGAAAGACAAGTCTGACCAGATGACCAAGGTTGGTTTTCAGGACGGATTCTGTCTTGTTCACCACCAAGTCCTTCAGAGGTTTCCAGATCTGGATCTCTCTTTTCTGGCGGCCCTGGACATTCCCGAGGGACCTCGGTGGACCTGGTCTAAGATTGACCATCTGAACCTGCCTCCTTGTCTTCCGGCGCCGAAGGTGGTGCAAAAGGACGCAGGAGCCGAAGACTCCCGGGACGCCGAGAAGCCTTAGTTTGTTCTAGGGTCATTGTCCTTTTTTTTCTTCTTTTTTGTACTTCTTCTTTTGGCTATCTTTTTTGTAAGCACACTTATCTCAATAAAGACCTTGAAAATTTGGCTAAGTCTTTTCCTGAGATTTTTTGGTTTTCCTTTGTCCCGAACTTTATTCGTTCAAGAGACTTCAGAAGACTTTGTCTGTGCTTATCATGGTGACCTCTTTCGCGAAATCCTGACTTGTTCAACTTATGCCCAAAAATTTTGGCTAAGTCTTTCGCCAGATTTTCTCTGTTGTCCCGAACACGTTTGCTCTAGAGACTTCGGAAAATAATACCTTCGCTTATTTTAGCCGGCCACCTTTGCGGAACTCGCACCACTCATGCTAAGAAACTTTTTGGCTAAGAAACTTTTTATACTTAGAGAAAATTTTCCTTTCTTTGTACAGCACGGTCTTCTTTGCCGAGATTCTAAGCGTAAAATTTTCTCAAGGCGTCCGAATGCCACGTATTTTTTAATTCTACGCCTTCGGAATCGCCGAGCTTGTAGACCCCTTTTCGTACTTCGGCAAGAACCAGGTAAGGGCCTTCCCAGTTGGCGCGAAATACTCCGTGGGATGGCTTTCGAGGTGCGAATTCATTCTTTCGGAGAACGAGGTCTCCTCTCTTTATTCCTTTTGGCCTTGCGCGCAAGTTTATGGCCGCGGCCACTCTTTGCTGAAAAGCTTTTCTTCTTAGTTCGGCTATTTCTCTGTGCTCGCCGACGAGGTCGAGCTTGGTTCTTAGGCCGAGGTCATTTCCATTTTCATCAAAAACTTGTACTCGAATTGATGGTTGCACTACCTCGATTGGGATGATGGCTTCTGTACCGAAGACGAGTGAAAAAGGCGTTTCCCCCGTGGCTCTTCGGGGTGTTGTTCGGTAGCTCCACAGTACACTCTGGAGTTCGCCTGGCCATTTCCCTTTTGCTTCCCCCAGCCTCTTTTTCAGACCATCTTTTATGGTCCTATTAGATACCTCTACTTGGCCATTGCTTTGAGGATGGGCTACTGGGGCGAAGTGCATCTTTATTCCGAGGTCGTTGACAAAGTCCTGGAACCCTTTGTCAATAAACTGGGATCCATTGTCGGCTACCAGTATCCTCGGTATGCCAAATCTGCATACAATGTTCTTCCATACGAACTTCTGCACTTCTTTAGCTGAGATAGTTGCTAATGGTTCTGCCTCGACCCATTTAGAGAAGTAGTCTACTGCGACCACGCAGAACTTCATGCCTCCGGGGGCTGTTGGGAGCGGCCCAATGAGGTCTATGCCCCAAACCGCGAAGGGCCAGGGATAGTCAGCCGAAGTCACCATTTCCGAGGGTGCCCTCTGGATTTTTGCGTGTTTTTGGCAGCTCTCACATTTTTGGACAAAATGTCGTGCATCCTTTCTTAGGGTAGGCCAAAAATATCCTTGGCGGAGTACCACTGCAGTGAGGGCGTCAATTCCAATATGTGAACCATAAGCGCCTTCATGGACTTATTCGAGGATCATTTCAATATCCTCTTCGCCAACACACCTCTGTAAAGGATTTGCATATCCCTGCCGATATAGTTCTTCGCCTATTAGGAAGAATCGCCCAGAGCGTCTTCGTACTTTTGCGACTTCAATGGGGTCTTCGGGGAGCGCGTTGTCCGCAAGATACTCTGAGTGCATGATACATTTTTGTGGCTCCTGGGTGCATACCCAGCTTACTAGAGTGAGCCTCCTCCAGTATTTGAACTCTTAGGTTGTCCTTTTCAGGCACATACAACCTATTGTGGAAATATAACATTCCCTGCTTGAAGGAAAAACCCTGGAATAGTTCTCCCTTACTTTTGCCAGAAATCAACTCTAGCTCTTCATCACCAGCTTGAGCTTCCCTAATAAGCTCTTTCCATTCTGGTATAATAGTGAGTACTTTTAGCTGCTCACTTTCTTCAGCTAACCATTGGTTTGCTAGCTGAGTAATACTCAGGTTTTCGGCCTTATGCTCAGTCTCACCTCCTTTGAGTATCCCAGTATAGTTTCTACTCAAGGCATCTGCCACCACATTGGCCTTCCCAGCTGTGTACTCAATTACACAGTCAAAATCTTTTATGTATTCCAGCCACCTCCTTTGCCTCATGTTCAAATCCTTTTGAGTAAAAAGGTACTTGAGACTTTTGTGGTCTGTAAACACTTGGAATTTATTACCAAGCAAATAGTGTCTCCATTGTTTGAGTGCAAAGACTACTGCTGCTAGTTCCAGGTCGTGCACTGGATATTTCTTTTCATGTGGTCTCAACTGTCTAGACCCAAAAGCAATGGCTTGCTTTTCTTGCATCAAAACACAGCCTAGTCCCACATGTGAGGCATCTGTAAATACCTCATATTCCTTTCTAGGATCAGGCAGGACTAGTACAGGAGCTGTTGTCAGCCTCCTTTTAAGCTCTTGAAAGCTTTCCTCACATTTAGGCTCCCAGACAAATTTCTGGTTCTTTCTAGTCAACTGAGTCATAGGTGCTGCTAGAACAGAAAACTTTGGCACAAATCTCCTGTAGTAGCCAGCTAACCCCAAGAAGCTTCTGACTTCCTTTACACTCTGGGGCTGTTTCCAATCAAGGATTGATCTTACCTTTTCAGGATCTACAGCCAATCCTTGATCACTTATTATATGACCCAGAAACCCAATCTTCTTTGTCCAAAATTCACACTTAGTCAGCTTTCCATAAAGCTGATGTTCTTGGAGCAATCCAAGCACTACTTTAAGGTGTTCCTTATGAGTTTCCTCATCCTTGGAATATACCAAGATATCATCAATGAACACCACCACAAAGTGGTCCAGGTGTGCCCTGAACACTCTCTGCATCAGGTCCATAAAGAATGCAGGTGCATTAGTGAGCCCAAATGGCATCACTGTATATTCAAAATGACCATACCTAGTCCTGAAAGCAGTCTTAGGTATGTCCTCCTCCTTTACTCTTAGCTGGAAATATCCAGACCTTAGATCAATTTTGGAGAACACTCTTGCTCCTTTTAATTGATCAAACAAATCCTCTATTCTTGGCAGAGGATACTTGTTCTTTATGGTCAATGCATTCAGCTTTCTGTAGTCAATACAGAGTCTGAGGGTTCCATCCTTCTTTTTTACAAACAACACGGGTGCTCCCCAAGGAGACACACTGGGTCTAATGAACCCCTTTTCTAGTAATTCATCCAACTGCTTCCTGAGTTCTACCATCTCAGGCACTGCCATTCTGTAGGGAGTAGTAGACACTGGTGCTGCTCCTGGCACCAGCTTAATCTCAAACTCCACCTCTCTCGAGGGTGGCAAACCAGGCAGGTCTGTAGGAAAGACTCCTGGGAAATCCTGAACCACAGGTATTTTCCTAAGTTCTTCAGATACTTCCTGGTCATTCAGTGCCAGGCAATCCTGCTCACCTTCTGGAGTTATCATCTCCAGCACTTTCAGGTGGCTATCCTTGGCTAACTCCAAGGACCTGTCCAATTCATAGGCTAAACCACCAGGCAATAATAATTGTCTAGCCTGACAATCAATAACCACTTTGTTTTCTTCCAGCCAATTCATGCCTAAGATCACATCATAATCATGTGTCTCTAGCACTATGAGGTTAGTTCTCAGTTTCAGCTTGCCTAGTTGTATTTCACAGTTTTCTACCATGTAGTAAGCAAACAAGACTTCGTTGCCAGCAGTTCTTACCAGGTACATATTGGTCATATATTTTACTTCTAGATTCAGGGTCTTAACCAAGCTATTAGACACTATAGACAATGAAGCTCCAGTGTCAAACAGAACAGATACTAACTGGCCATTTAGGTAAATTGTACCTTTTAGTGCCCTTCTGCTAGTCCTTTGCTGACTAGTTTCTCTCTCAGCATTTTCGGCCTCTGGTGTTTCTTGGGCTCTCCTGGAAGATTCCAGTTGAAACACCCTTCCTGGAAAAGTACCAGGCCTCCTCTGCTCTTGAGGAACTCTGGACACTGGCCTCCCACCTTGGGCTGGCCCCTGAGTCCTCATCTGGGGCATGGGTAGCTGCCCCCTAGGTCCTCTGGGACTAAAAGTTCCCAGCAATCTCTTGTTACCTTCACCCCTTTTTGGGCAATCCTTCACCCAATGGTCTGAGGCACCACATCTATGGCACCCTGTGGAAGCCTTAAAGCATGGCTTGTTGCCATGAAACTTCCCACAAGTGCTACACTGTGGCCCATATGGCTGTAACTGAGGTCCTTTTTCCATCCTATTTTCTTTTCTGCTTCCTCCTGCACCCCTCTCCTCTCTCGGCCTTTTTGGTATTTGGCCCTTCTTTGTTCCACTGCCACTTCCAGGCCCACTTTTGAATTGTTCCCGGGATTCCTGCTCTAGAGCCAAAGCACTCTGCATGACTGTATAATAGTCTCTGGCTCCAATAGCTCTGAGGATCTGCCTCAGTTCTGGTCTCAGCCCTTTAATGAACCTTTTTGTTTTCAGCTCCTCTTGCCCTTCATATTGTGGGGCATATCTGATCAAACTATTAAACCTCTGCTCATACTCCAACACACTGAGGTTCCCCTGCTCCAGTTGGTCAAATTCAACCTGTTTTTGGTCTCTCTGTGCTTCACTGACATACTGCTGCCTAAAAACTCTAAGGAAATCAGCCCACCTCATGGCTCTTCTCCTATCTGGAGGTCTCCTCTGGTTCCTCTCCTGGTAACTCCTCTGTACTGCTCTCCACCAGAGTTCTGCATTCCCCTCTAGCCTAAAAGTGGCTAGCAATACCCTCTGGGTGGAAGTAACCTCCATTCTCTCCAATATCTTCTCTAGCTGATATAGCCAGAACTTAGCCTCCTCTGGGTCACAACCCCCTCTGAAAACTGGAGGTTTCAGTGCCAGAAATCCTTCGAGCTGGCCCTCCTTTAATCCTCCTCTGCTATGCCTTCTCCTACTCTCTTCTCTGCTACTGGATTTTTCCCTGGATGATCTGCTTGACCTGCTCCTGAGTGTGATTTCCTCAGTAGAGGGTTCAGTCCCCCTGGAGTATATGTATGCATCTCTCTCCTTAATATCTGGACTGTCATCCTCCTCCTTTATTATGGGTTCCTGCCTCACCTCTGACCTCAACCTCCTGGCCCTGGGATGCCTCCTTTCTTCATCTGCCTCTTCCTCCTCTTGGTTTCCTCCAGCTCTGCTGGATTGATCATAACCCACTGGCTCTTTGCCAGGCCTCCTTCTTCTCCTGCCTACCGCCTCTGCTGGTTCCACTTCTTCCTGATTCTGGGCTTGGCCTCTAGCCAAGGATTGCATTCCCAGCACTAACTTGAGCCACTGTGGCATGTAGTGACTCCATCATCACTTTCATTCTCTCTTGTCTGTCTCTGCTTGGCCCAGGTGCTTGGTACCTGGCAGTGGGCTCTTCAGCCCCAATATGACCCATTTCTTCTGCCTGGGTCTCAGGCACATTTTCCTGCAATCCCTCTACATGATGGGCTGCAGTTTCTTCTTCCTGTCTCAGGGAACTCCTGTCCCTGCCCCTGGTTCTCATCCTGCACTTTCAATTGCAGATATTCACATATATCCAAAATAATACAAGTCTTATTCAAGTTAGACCTAAAGGAGACTCTGTCTAGACTAAACTCTGATCATAGTATCAAGCAGGCTCTGATACCAAACAAAGCCTGTCACACCTCACACAGGCCCTGGCCTGTAAGTCCCCAACTTGACTCACAAGCCCAATCTATAACTGGGTAACTAGCCCTCGACCTAACCCAAAGGAACTAACTTTAAATCTTATTTTCTTAAGGTAATGGGCTGGGAGGTGGCCCAGGTGGCTTTTGGTAACCAAAATTAGTAAGTCCCAATACTTTAACAGCGTAAGTAAGGCCTAAACCACTTTCTTGCATGACAAGCAAGGCAACAAATAATGCAACTTCCAGTGCATACTTGGTGTGCATCAAGTGTACTAACTATATGGCAGCCAAGAAGCCCACAAGGTTTAGTTTAAAGTTTTGAAAACCACATACAAAGTGTACATGCTGCTCTCGGCCAATTAAGGTACATGTAAGGATGCACAA